>JBBPCY010000001.1:21163644-21210426 GCA_037974405.1 Brachyalestes nurse | reverse complement strand
ATCGGTGAACCCGATATTACAAAACCGATAACCGATTATGGTAAAATGCTTAAATATCGGGAAAAATATCGGTAAATCGATATATCGGTCGATCTCTATTTATATCTAGGTGAATAAGACAATGATGTTGAATATAGTGCTGTAACTCCAGTGTCTTTATTTTTAGGTGGATGAAGCAGTAGCTGTTCTCGAGGCCCATTGGGCGAACGAGGCTGCAAAGAAATGTGTGACTGAAACTGCCCTTTCCTTTGATGGAAGGTGGAGAGTTTCACTAATAATCTGAGTGAAAACACACATTACAGCAGAGAAATACACACATTACTGTTTGGATAAGACTAATGTTCATGTGTTTTTGTTCCTTTTTCAGATTGTTGCTCTCAACCCAGCTTCAAAACAGAGATGGCAAAAAAACACGGAAAAAAAAGTAAAACAAATGCTGAAAAATCAATTAAATCAAACTGCCATTTGTTTTGCTTTGTGTTTATTAATACAGAGTCTATGCCTTTATTGTTGTAAACACAACTGGAACAAATGTAATAAACGGATAATGAAGTTAACATCATAATTTATATGAGGATGTGACTGATTTATATTAGTTTGGCACTGATATGAGCAGTAAATACTTCAGTCAGATAGTGGAGTTGATAAAAAGAATAATTCAGTCCTGAAATATCACACACACACACACACACACACACACACACACACACTGTGTGATGTCATGTTGTTAGCTGTGTGATTATGTGTGGCATAGTGTCTGAGTGGTTTCAGTTAAAATAGCTCATTTTAAAGCTTAGTAGTTTTTACAGTGTGATCAGTAGCAGTAGCCAATGCTCCACATTTCAGTATCAGTATCAGGAAAAAACGTTTTTGTTCATCTCTAACCAGTGCTGGACTGGCCATCGGGCATACCGGGCATTTGCCCTGTGGGCCGATGGTAATTTTGGGCCAGCCACACGTGGATAATGACCCAAAACGCGACCAGACCCGACCCAACCCGAGGGGGGAAAAATCCCCAAACCCCGTTTACAACACGTTTTGATCAATAATAAAATGCGTTTTGTAACTTTTTGACACGCCCGCCCGCATCCGCGATATTTAAAAATGTCGGTCCAAAAACCGCCCGCACCTGCATCACTACCGGCCAGGTAATTTTGGCCCGCTGCGGTATCTCGTCAGCCCTCCTCCCCCCTCTCGGAATGAAGGCCTGGTGGGCTCAAAATGCAAAATGCCCCGTCACATTTTTGGTCCCAGTCCAGAACTGTCTCTGACTAGAGTCCAAAGCCTAAACCTCAGCACTGTATTTAAAGAAGAGAGCAGATATTCTGTAGGCTCGCTCTATGTGTAATATATTGGTGACACCATGAAAATATTAACTATTGCCTAAAAGTGGTAATGCTAGTTTTACTAACAATTTTCTTTACATGGAAGAGAGAAATATGATATTTTCAGCAGCAGTCTCAGGAGGTGAAGCTGCTCATAGTGGACCTTACAGGCAAACATTCAAATGCTGATCTAAACCAGAGGTGTGACCAGAACATCATGTGTGGGTGGGCATTTGGCTTATCTGAGGGGGCAAAAAATAAACATACTGTCATGTCCACCCTGTTGAGTGGTTTTGGGTGTTGTCACTTTTCTGTTATAGATTAACATCAGGTGTGTTTGGTTTGGGTTAAAGTGATTCTGTTGGGTTATTGGTTCCTTTGGGTTTTGTGTTTAGTATTTAAGGGGTGGTGGTTCAGTTTGAGTTTGTCGGTCAACCGTTCACATTAGCCTGTTCTGTTTGGGAGAAAACTTCTCTTGTTTTGTTTGGGTTCTCACACCCATTTTGGTTTGTGTTTTGTAATAATGTATCATTGCTCACCCTGAGGTCACGGAATGGGCAAGGAGACGTGACAACAGCCTGATTCCAATACATGGAAATCCAGTCTTGTAATAAACTGCTATGATGCAGGTCCAGGATAAGGCTCAGTACCAATTGGTATTAAATAGTTGCGGTGCAGTGTGAACTCCTCTATGACAAATAGTGGTAAAGTAAATTGGCCCCTTAAAAAAAGTGAACAATGTGAAATTCCTTTTCTGCATTTAACCCATTCACCAAGTGAGGCGGTGCCACCAGGGAGCAGTGGGTAGGGGCAGTATCTTGCTCAAGGGTACCTTAGTGGTACCACTCGCAGTCCTAGAATTCAAACCCACAACCTTCTGATCACTGGGGCAACTCCGTAACCACTACACCATCAGCTGCCCCACACAATTAAGCACGAGCTTGCGAGAGTGCAGGAAAAATCTCTGGAAACCTAAACAATAGAAAATGTCCCTGAAGAAGGACGGCTATTATAACAGCCATGGATGGAGATGGCAATTTCTACCCAGGTGCCCAATCACGTTTAAAAGTTAAAAACTAATCTCTTTGAAGCCACACTCACATTATACATCTGCACTTTGTGTCACCTTTTGAAATGGATGTAACTAAAAAAACAAAGCTGGATCACCTAGAACTGCAGCGGTTGTGTGCAGTTTTGGTTAAACAAAACGCTAACAGAGTTATTAGCAATCTGACTAACCTGCCTGCCACAAACAGTGAGATCAAGTAAAGGCAAAATGTGGGTTTGCTTTTGTTTGGGTATTCAGTGTTGCTATACCAGGGGCTGCTTCTTCAGAGGTCAACACAGCCAGCGAAGTAGTGCTACTGGTCAAGGACTGTCAATATTTCCCTAAACATTCGGCAAACGTAAACTTGACGTGAACTAAAACATGTGATACCAGGGAAGCAGGGATGCTGTCTTCCAGTCAACTTTACATCCATTCAACCAGCCTTCAGACTGTGGCGCATGAGTGGATACAAACATACACTATGTGGGCAAAAGTATTGGGACACACCTGTTTTTCAGAGTTTGGGCTACACCCCTTACTTCCAGTGAATGGCAATCTTAATGCTTCAGCAGACCAAGACATTCTGGACCACGCCATGCTTCCAACTTTGTGGACACAGTTTGGGGAAAATGAGACCTGGGCTGTTATTTTTAAAAAATATATATTTTTAAAAAGTCTTTTCTGAAATTGTAAATATATTCAGATACACTACACTTTATATGGATACATAAAAGACACTGCTGCACCTCTGCTGAAAATACACTACTGATGGCTTTGGCCTCTAATGTTTATGGGCTTTATGCGGACGTTTTAATAAATGGATTACTGCAAAATAAAATAAACGAATTTCAAATTCTCCTGCTCTCTGTCATTGTTTACTAGGCTTGAGGTTGGTTTAGTTGCTTATTAGCCCTGCTTAATAAAGCTCCTAGACAGACAGCATTGACAACATCATCAGAACAGAGAATACAAGAGCGTCTACAGTCAAACTGGCTTATAAGGCCATTTTATGTTAAACAGTAAATTAACCTTTTAGCAGACATGGGAAACAATGTTTTTGGCGAAGGTGTCAGTGTGCAGGGCCATTCCTAGCAGCCTGGGGGCCCTACGCCGTCCGGGGGTTACAGAAGGTTTAAGACAATGTTACAGAAGATATGAGACTGTGCTGTTGACAGATGTCTTCAGTGGGTTCCTTGTTTTGAGCCCTAAGCCCCTCATGTTTACACCACTGCCAAACAGGCCTTTTCTAAACCATCTGAGCATCAAATAACTAACGAATATCATGATTTTAATTTCAAGTGTTTCTTTCATGACCAATACATCAGGAGTTTGCTATAACTCTCCTGTAGTCTGAAGTTTTAACAAAGTGGGAGGACTGATTAGTAGTCTGAGCAAGTGAAGCCAGGCCATATTGAGATGTCGGATATTATGACAAAGACGTGTGCACAGAAAGAAAACGCTGAAGTTGTAAAACAAATGGAATTAACCCTGAAACTAATCAGAACTGAAGTGAGAGGTTGGAAGCCTTCTTGTGGGAGAAGGTGTGAGCTCATTTAAGAGATGATTGGATTGTAAGTTTGATGATTCGCGGCTTTGTCCGCAGAGACGTGTCGCCAAATCAACTCCATCTTTTGTGATTGCACTCTGGATCCAGACAGTTCACACTCATTATTGTCAAACCACCAGAGCCGGACATTGTTAAATAGACGTTTTGCTTTGAAAAACAAAAACTTCACCAGAAACCCAATAAGGGACTAGATGTTTTTAAAAATGTATTTATAGTGGAATTAAAAATGACAACATAAGAAAATAAAGCATATAAAACATAGCAGCCAAATCCTGCCATTCGACACAAGCTTTCCCAGTGATGGTTTTGGAACTCCTATGTGCATTTATCCCGCTCTCCCCTCAGTTTTCTTCTCGAATGAATTGCCAATCACGATTCAAGCATGGCTGATTTAAGATTCCCTTGTGAGCGTTCGCTGGTCAGAGCAGTCCAGTAGCAGCCAACGCATCTTTCCTTGTTGCTTTTGTTTAGACACTTGCTAAACACACACCTTTAGATTTCTCTGAGCAAATTCGATTCGGTTCCATTGCCCGTATAATAAGTCAAACATAGAGCTTATCTCCGTGTGCACGTCTCGGTGCTTGTGCACAGCCGCTCATGCAGCGAGGGCACACCTGTACACATCGCTCCTGGCTGCCAGCACACATGGCCTTTCCCATACCAGCACTGGGAAACACTGTCGGCGCCAACTCTATTTACACACCTAGAAGAAGAATGTTTACAGAGGGGACTAAGTGTACATACACTGTAGCCTTCACATGATCTGTGACAAAAAATTAAACTGTACAGCTTAATATTACATTCTCTCAGCTTATCTCATCTGACAGAATCCCAGTACTCTGTGTGTGTGTGTGTGTGTGTGTGAGAGAGAGAGAGAGAGAGCGAGAGAGAGAGCCTGTAGTCACCATATGCAGGCTTTCCAGAACTTCAATAACCTTCAATAACAAGGTCAGTCTCTCAAAGACCAAAACACAATGCCATTTATTATTGATTTATGGGCTTTCACACTGTTGTGAAATACCAGGCTGGACTGAGCTTCAAATGACTCATGAAATACATGAATTGCAGTCTTTGCAATAATAAATGGTTGTTGTGAATGTATTCCTTTTTTAATCGAAATTTGACAGCTGTAATTCTGACATTTGGTATTACCATTTGGTCAGTTGTGATACTGTTAGTAAAAGGGCCCCGTTTTTTGAGAAAACGTATATGTGTGGACATGAGTGTCTAAGAAATGTGTGAATAAATGTTCATTTATGACCCTTTAATTACAAAAAAAAACCCTGGACTGACCTTTCAGGTATGCAAATGACCTGCGATTTAAGAAGCATGACACACTTTCCACAAGGAAACACCTGTTGAGATCTCTGAGAGATGACATGTCCTCTCCTAATTTCACCTCTTTAGAGTTTTGTGCTACTTAAAATAACATTGTTCCCCTGATACTGTGTATACTGTACACTCTCAAGCTCGTAGACACACTGTATGCCCAAGGAGAGCTGCTGAAGCTGTTTAGTTAGATGAGGAACATGTCATCTCCCTTGTTATGTGTCTTTCAGCAATTGAGTGGGGACTCACAGCTGAAATCAAGATTGCGAGACTGTAAAATTATAAGGTTCAAACTAGCATTAGTAGTTAAAATTATGCTGTTAATACACTGATCTTTCTAACAGAGCTCGTTTGAACGTTGTGGACCACAGAAGTATGAAATGTTCAGTGGTTCAAACTTAACAGCCCTATGAAACGCTCCACCATGATGCAGATATTCTCAGAGCTTCTCTTCTGCCAGCTAGAACCTTTATTCTACAGTCTCACATCATGCTCGAGCAAGCAGAGATCATTCAACCCAAGATCTGTTCCAGTACGAGCTAATATCATTGATAAGGGTTTCAAAATATAAGGGCAAAATATCAGACTTTAAAAAAAATGATCTCGTACTCTCCATTCATCAACACCCAAAACCTTCTGACATGCACATCAAGCCACCAGATATATCTCTTAAAATCTTTTTGTAATAGAATATCACTATAATTAAAAACGGACCATTGTGGGTTTGTGTTTCAGTTGTCTTTGTCGTCATATCCTCAAGGCCATGATGCTGAAACAGCACAAAAATCAATATAAAGTTTATTTGGCACTTTAAGAAAAATGGTTCGGGAGCGTGACGGTGAGAAAAGTCTTTGCAACTTGTTCTCTGCTGCTGTCAGTTGTGAGGAACGCCTCTCCGCTGGCTGAGGAAAATAAACGGAGGAATTATGGGTTGTTGTGAGAACAAGATAATAGCTGTTGTAATATATTGGTATAACAACCAAAGGAGGAATAATTTAAAATTTAAATCAACAGCACAGTAAGACAAAAAAAAATACTGCATAGTACAGAGCCCCTCTGCTGTTTGCTCCAAAATACCATTCGGGGCAGAAGACAGAGGGGGCAGTGTATACAGAGACCAGAGCACCCCACAGAGGAGGGCTACAAAATACTAACATATCCGCACATGGGAGTTCTGGTGCGTAGGGTCCATCCGAGGTTCGTCGGTCCGTGCTTGACGCCGTGTGAGCGTAGCATCCTGCCCAACGGAGGCCCCCACGCCCCAGGCCTGCTCGAGTTTGACTACAGAAAGTGGAGTGTGGGGTCTGGAAACTGGTTATTCAGGTTCACTGCTGTTGGTGGTCTTTTCCCACTCCATGCTGTCCTCGCTGTGCGTGGGTGAGGCCCCCGGTGGGCCGGCCGGGCGCACGCGCAGCCCCTGGAAGCGCCGGCATTCAGGACAGATGCGGATGTGGCTGCAGCCGCGTGCTGCCAGGGCTGCCTCCTGTGCGAGTCTGTGGGGGAGAGGCTCGGGCAGGCCAGTGCCCGTGCACAGCTTGCCATTACTGAGGCTGGCGGCCGTGGCCCGTGCCCGCCGCTCCTCCAAGGCCAGGGGGCGCGGCCGCAAAGCTGACGAACCTCCGCGCCGCCGCCGCAGCTGCAAGCTGTCCTGACACAGCACTATGCCCTGCAGCTCCCGCAGCATCTCCTCACACACCGACAGCTGGGAGAAGTACACACATGAGGACACAGACAGGGAAAGAGAGAGAGAGAGAGAGAGGCCAGGGGGTCTCACTGACACACTGCAGGCAGCACAGCCAGCACACCCATCAAAATAACAGAAATGAGGAACCCCATGTGACTGACATTCTTCAAAGAAAGCTACCTGAAGCTGCATAGAAAAGCAATGCAAGTTTGAAAAGTCAAAAACTAAATCAGAGGTGTAGTCTGAACCAAACTCAAGCCTACATGATACTCTCTGAGTGTTTCTATTGCAGGTTCAGCACCAAGGCTACTAGGCTAGACATCCCTAACAAGAAGAAAGAGGAGTCTTCACATTTCATGATGCAAATCACAGTCTAATTCACAACATGGGTAACTAAAACCCTGTTGTCTGATTGACCACATGAGGTTTATCATGTTCTGTGCTCTTTCCAGTTTACATTACAGACCACTTTGAAATAGTTCAAATTCTTCATTTTGAAGTTTCAGACATGTCTATCCTTGTTAACTTCAGTTACAACTCTGCTTTTCTTCAGCCCAATTTCTGTTGGGATATTAAGGCTTCACAAAATGATGTTTAATCAGTAATTGTGTAATTTCACCATGCAATTTGCATCATGCCAATGGGAACCATTTGCTCTTCTCATCTTGTTAGCACTGTTAGGCTTCTGTGAAATTACATTCTTTCACACAAAATCAAATGATCTTGTATATTTGACTTCAAACTATCTGTGTAACTTTTACTATTATAGTAGTTGATTCAACACAATATCAAAAGTTCTTTAACACATCTCATGCAGGTGCATGATGTGATTGTTGAGAAATTTGGACTGCAGTGCATGACGGGGCAGCTGTATGTGGTTCTCAGGACAGAGGAACCTGCAGCAGACTGTCTAAAACATCAAGCCTATGCAATATTTGCCTCACTCCAAATGAGTCAAGATGCTGTGACGTCCTGTGCTGTGCACTGGAGGTACATGGCTAACATAGCAAGGAGTGAAAGCTTATATCCATCAATTAGTGCTGTGCAAAAGCCATGCCTAAATCATCACACGTCAAGTTCTTAAGAAAACTTAAAAGGCCTGCTAGTGTGTTTTGAGACAAACGCGTGAAGATTTAGGTATGAGGCTTACAAAAAGGTAAGTGGTGGTCATAAGCTTTCATTGCATTTTACTTACATTAGTTAGGTAGATCAAGGGCAAAACAAAAGAAGTACACTTCTGACATTATACACTATATGGACAAAAAAGAATTGGGCCACACTTCTTAAATGTTGAATCCAGGTGGCCTCTTACTTCCAGTGAAGGGCAATCTTAATGCTTCAGCAGACCAAGACATTTGGGATAATGTCATGCTTCCAACTTTGTGGACACAGTTTGGGAAAGGTCCTTTTCTATTCCAGCATGACTGTGTCCCAGTGCACAAAGCAAGGTCCATAAAGACATGGCTGGATGAGTTCGGTGTGGAAGAACTTGACGGGTCCACACAGAGCCCTGACCTCAACCCCAGGGTGGAAGCTGATGAAGCTGGAAATGGGGGACGACTCCATACTAAACTATGTATTTGAAAGCAATGTCACTACAGTCTCTGTGAGTTTAATGGCCAGGTGCCCCAATACGTTTGTCCATATAGTAGTATATTGTCCATATAGGGCTGACTACATTTGGAATCAGGATGAAATTGTGTTTATATCTGACTTAACCACAGTTGGTGGGAGGTGTCAAATTATACAAAGAATAGAGGGGCAATCCCACTTCACACTGAGAGCTAATTACTCCACATTCGCAGTAGCTGGTAACACCAATGTCATGGACGCAGTACCTGCTCTTTCAGCCATGCCAGCTCAAAGGCAGACCTTGAATACTAAACGACCACACATTCGCATCTCACCCACACACACTCAACACACGCGTCAACAAAAATGTGGAAGCAAACACGGTGCACAGAGACAAACTTTCATCCTTGTTCCACTAGCCTGTGTATCAGAGCACTGCTCTAAAAGCCCTGAAATTCATCCTTGAAATCATGCGGCAGCGTGGCTGTGTTTCTGACTCTTCTAGAGACGCTTCTGAAATTTTTTGAACTGTTTTTTTTATATTCCAAACACTAGTTGCTCTGATGGTGCTGTTGCCTACTTGTTACAGTAATTTTAACAACACAAATAAATGGAATGTCTAATTAAAAGCCCAAAAGGAACTGCCTTAAAATGTTATAGAGAAAGAAGTGGGGCTTTCAAGATTTCAAGGACTAGTTGTTATGCTGAGTGAAAATGGTAGAGTAACTAGAATTGAAAGGAAATGCAGGGAAAAGAGACCTAAATACGAACAAAATGGTCAATGACAAGTTCCTGTTCACAATTAACATTCAGATGCAGTAGACAGATGGTTTAGACCGGATAGACTGGCAAGAGCCCAGAGTCTGACACACACATATGTTTAAACGTATGGTTGCAACAGCACATTCACAAATAGCATCTATACCCAGCATGCATTCAAATCTACATTTTACTTGTCCCGTTTCATGTGTGTATGCCCCCCACAAACAAGTCACATTTCTTGGGGTTCTACTGAGACAATCTGAGGTTTTATTTAGCAAAAAATGTGTTTTCTTTAAAACAATCACAGTGCTTTCTTTAAAACAATCCAATCTGATACATGTTGCTTATGAAAGATACAAGAAGACAGGAGTTATACATTGATAATGTTAGCTGAATTTAGACTTTAAAATTTGCACGTAAAAAATTCAAGAGGTCATAACCACCCCCTGATGACTACCTGCAGAGCTGGTGTAGGCCCCCGGAGACCGGTGGACCTGTGTGAGGTATACTCTTTGGTAATTGTGCTGTAAGGTGGAGGGCTGGGGGACAGGGCTCAGGGAGGGAAGTGTGTGGGTGGGGAGAAGGACATGAAGCAGAGGCACGTAAAATAGCCCTCGCTCACCTCTGTTCCTGGAGTCTGACGTAGCATCCACACAAACTCCAGCACTGCCATGAAGATAGCTACTAACAGACCACACACCAGCACCACAAAGATTCCACCGATGTTCTCCATTCCAAGGCCTACCCAGCAGACACAGACACACACACAGGGTTATCAATTCAGAGCGTGGCACACAAGATCATAGTGGCCTAGCAGTTAGCAGAAGGACTCCACCTTTGGCTCGGTGGTCCTCCTCTTTCGGACACTTGCCACCATCCCACCATTTTCTCTTAAGGATCTCCAGCCGGTTCTCCTCCTGCAGTCTGAGGATGGCCAGGTCAAACTCGTCCCGGTACACAGAGCCTGCATAAACACAAGGGACCAGATGCAAAACAATGCTTATTGCATCAGCAATCACACCGTTGATTTACTGAAGTTGACTTTTTATTATTATTTTATTATTATTATTAATAGTATAGTTATTCTATTGAAATTGGCACCTCTTCTCCTCATACAGTTTTTGAAATATTGGCATGGTTCCAAAATCAAAACATCCATTAATATCCCCTGCAGTGTGTGTGAATATGTTTTTGATCGGCTGATCAGGGCCTAGTATTGATCCTTAAAAAATATATATTTTTGTGGTTGGCTCTGTAATGTATAGTGAGAAAGAGAGAATGATTGCTTTTATAATGTGTTTCAGAGAGAGAGTCTGTGGCATCACGGATATGGCGGCCGCAACACAAATGCAGAGCAAAACACCCTGCAGACTCATAAATGGACTTCAAAACACTAAAATTCAGTTCGGTTTTAAAGAAAGACGCGTCTTTCCGTTTGCCTGTGGATCGGCCTGTGAATGCGGCTACGTGTCCTTAGCCATAAGCGGCTTTGTAAGATTCGGCAAGTTTGTGCCGCCTGATGGTACAGCAGTGAAGTGCTGGACACTGAATCAGAAGAGAGCACGTTTGAATTCATGGTGTGAACATTTTTTTTTTTACACAAACTTTATTCTCCTCCAAACACTGGTTTTATAGCAACCAGGCAATGACACTTTGCATTTTCCAGCGGAAATGCATATAGTTACAAACTACACCTCACACCTACCTCATTCTGAAACAACTGTTTCCATCAATACAGCGGCTCTCCATCCTTGTCCTGGAGTACATCTCCCCTAAATAATTTACACTTTTTTCTGCTAGAACACACCACATAATCTCAAGTAACTGAACAGCTGAATCAAGAATGTTGGAGCTATAAAACACCAGGAATCATTGGTGAAAAATGTGATGCACAGTTTTCCACTTAACCCAGAGGTAGTTGATTAGCTAAGACATGTTCAGTCTATATTGTTGATGTGGATTAGGGCCCAGTATGACTTCACTGTGTCCCTGAACACTGGGACAGCCTCCATCTTAGGAATAGGAGTTCTGATCTAAGGTTGATTTTTGTGACAACATCATCATAAATAAAGAGAAATATGATAGATGATTATATCATTGAAGATCTAATAACTGAAATGGCATATTTGTTGTCTGAAATGGCCTATTGTGTCTTAAAGCACATCCACAAGTCTGTGCAACTTTAACAAAGAGCCAAATGAGATTTAAACAAATTGACAGTTTTGTGGAAACAATTTGGGTGACTACTAATATTTGCCTTGTAGTTCTAGTGCTAAAGTAATGAAGGAAAACGTGGATACTAAACTTATCAGATCAATGACATATGAAAAATTGTCTACATTTGAATATTTCGCCAAACCATCCCTTTAAAATGTATAAGACATGGAGCTCCGGGAGCACGACATTGAAGCAAAGTGCTCAGTTCTAATGCAAAATACTTTCTGCTGTCCAATACAGAGTCCTTTGATTTCAGGGCAGAATGGAGTTCTTTGATCTCAGAGCAGAATAGTACACATGAAAAGCTAAGACCTCTAAATTCTAAGGACCTTACCCAGAGGCATGCCGATACCATAGCCCTTGGTGTCCAGCAGGCCTCCTATCTGCGTTAGGTTGCAGTTCCGCCCCCGGTAGTATTCATTCATGGTGCTCTCCAGCAGGTAGGCGTAGTTGGAGTTCAGCACCCGGGCGATGCCCTCCTCCGTGCTCTTCACAAACACACTGGGCTGCTTGGAGTGCATGAAGTTCCACATGCGCTGATACGTCTGGTAGCGGGAGTTCTGACCAGAGAAACAAGAACGGGTTAGCGTGTCTTATCTTCCAGTTACACACATGAGAAATGAGCCGTTCTCTAATGTCTTGGCAGCCTCCCCTTCAAGGACCTACAAGCTTGTATATTCACTGATGCTTGCACATTCAGGCAGCATAACTGCTGTAACTAATCAAAGACTGATACGCTGACAGTTTGGAGTGGGTGTGATGGAGCAGGGCATCCGTGAAGGTGTCAAACCGGCAGAGCTCCATGAGGTAGCAGGTAAATCCACACAGACTTAGAAAACATCACAGTGAGAGGCTTTTATTGAATGGCAATGACATTAAGCCGGCGAACAGATAAAGCCTGAGCAGGTAAGAGCAGTGGTGACATGTCCGATAAGCTGGGCTGACATGGCATTGATTCTGGAGGGCGTTGGTGCCTTTGCCCTTGAAGAGACGACTTACTTGGAAAAAGGTCATAGTGGAGCCACCGTGCATGGTGCCGTACTCGATGGCCGTCTGATCTGCCAGGTCGTCCACAGACTCGATGGGCACCTCCATCCTCTGCACAGTCAGGAAGGCGGCCAGGTTTGCCGTGTAGGAAGAGATGATGATCAGGGTGAAGGCCCACCTGAACGTCAACACAGAGAAAACCGGGTGGAAGGTAAACTATGGAGACTGCGAATAGCTATGGATCCAAGTTTGAAAAAACACTGTGAGACAGATTCCCAGACCCAGATTCAACCTCAGATTTCTAATTGTGAAAAGCATAAAAGTTTAGTCCAAGACCAAGCTTACTACGTATACAATAAGGACCTCTGAGCATTTCACACATGCATGAATACGCCTAGCTTTCTTTTATTCCCCACTGACCTTGGCATGCAGTGGTTTGAAAGGTCCATATGAATGACAGCACAATAATATGTTACGAAAACAGGCAGGCCAAGGCAAGGCATGGCTCTATTGCTTTTATCCGTGTCTGTTACTAACAGACCACTGGCCGCCAGGGTCAGAGACGGGAAAGAAGCTGTATTTAACAGTGAGAGAGATAGTAAGAGGAGTGATTGTCTGTTTGCGTGTCTGGGGGGTGGACTCTTACCAAACTCCACTGACGCAGCGTGTGGAGAGCGCTCTGGGGGCAATAGTGGAGCCTTGCTGCATGAACCCCCCCACAGGGAACCAGAAGCTGTTCCCCAAAGAGTACTGATTAATGAGCAGACTACAGCGTCCCTTGAGGCAGGGGTGTGGATTGTACCATTCATAAGGGGTGAGCCTGGGAGATGAGAAGGAGAAAACACAGGAGAAAAGGCAAAGACAATCTAGTCAGAAACAACTTTAAGAGTTGACACAGCATGAAGTCACCTGCAGTCCCTGGTGGATGTGTAACCTGTTTTTCAATCCCAGAAGAGGAGTATGGAGTGCCTAGGCCTGCCTGTGACTGATGGCACAATAATGACACTCTGCAAATGTGCCGCAGAGTGTAGAATAGCACAGAGTCTCCCTCAGCTGCACGACGGCCCAACGTTACTGCGCTCCATGATGGTGAAAGCACTGCGTAGTTCAAATTTCAAGACCTAATATTTCCACATCTATATGTATGTACATTCTGCAGCGGTGAGAACAGCATGGAGAAAGCGCAGGAGTCCTTGCAAAACAAAGCCCCCTGCCAGGAAAGTGTGAAGCAATTTCTTTTACTATAGCATGAAAACCTCCAAAAAAGGACACTAAGCACCAAGGCTGAGAAATCATGATGTACAGTAAATGTTCCTTCCTGTTTCTCCTAAGGTAGCAAAGGCTGTTCCGGTTCCTTTATGTGGCAGTAGGTGTCAGCATGGAGCTGGGTATTTACCTGGCTACCAGAAAGAGCACGCAGCTAACTGCCAGATACGCCAGCAGCATGAAGAGCCAGACCCCAGGAGAGAACGGGTCCAGGAAGGAAAAATACCCAGGTCTTCTTCCCTAGAAAAAGACAAAAGGAGTGTTAGACCACTCAAGGCGAGTTTTACCCGTGACCTTTCATATTGTTTTATTTCACTTGCCAAGACATCCAGAAGGGATAATGGGTCTTTTTTTTAATTGCATTTGCTTTCCTGGCTAAAAGAAAACACTTAGCTATCTTCCTCCTGTTCTTTGGTGGGCACGGGAGAAGGCCAATTACTGCTGGAATAGAACAGGAAAACAATCTCTATACAATAGTCAAAACCAATTAGCCTGGTCCTCCTGCGGTTAAATGTACAATTGGTGGCCAGAAATAACTTAACAGTCTCTTATCAGCAAGGCAGTCACTGTGAAACCACCGGGTATAATCAATATACGCTGCATTTACCTCAGAAAAGTGGACCTTTAATGATATGATTGTCACAGGCGGCTTTAACATGCGGCTACACCTCACAGTGTAATTAACAAGTTTCCAACTACTTCACAGAAACCTCAAGCACAAAAAAAGAGGTTTCATATTCTGCGGAGACGATTTCATATTCTCCGATTGGGCCCGCACCAAGGCAAAAAAATTCATTAATGTGTCCATAATTACCCCCCATATTAGTGTAATTGAGTGACATAAGAGTTGAGCTGGTGATTGGGAGAGCTGTAATTACGGCTGAGAATTAAAGCAGGCCTGTCTGCGGAGGATGCTCAGGCACTCCACGTTTTTAAATAGCAGCATCAGAGCTGTCAGTGATCACCCTCGCCAGCAGCATTAAAGCACAGAAGGAGACACCACTCCGCATCAACACAGATGGAAAGATCTGGGTAACGGGAGCGAGAGTACTGCAGTTTTATATGCGAGCTGGGACCCTTGTAGTATTGTTAAGCAGCACCAACAGAGGCTCACATATGGAGCTTGTGAGGTTTGTTGACTCAAGTTCAGGACTACAGCAATCTGCTGCGAGCTGAAGCAAGCACTTTGTTTACAGTCCTCCTCTAAACTCGCTTTCTGGTGTACACAAAGGCGCAATCAACAAAGTGCAGCATGCAGTGGAGCAGCATCGCAACAGAAGCCAGCTGGAATGAGCAGCAGAACACAGAGAGTGAGAGTGCCCCACGCTGTTCGTTAATGTGTGCTGTGATACTCGCGTTTACTCAGCGCTCTGTGTTGCTCTACACGAGTGCTGCAGAAGCACGACAGGAGGGCCTGTGCACAGCCAATCGTAGCGCTAGACAGCATTTATGGCAATAAATATCAGAATAGCTTACAAAAAATCATGGATCTCAGTGACAGTCAACAAGTCAACAAGAACTGTAAATCATAACGCATTTTCCCTCCATACCACTATATAGAGTAAAGTATATAGACACCTGACCATTACATAAACAGGAAATGTAATGACCTTGCATTGGAATACATGGATTTTAATACGAAGTTGTTCCCCCCTTTACAGCTATAACAGCTTCTACTCTTCTGTTTTGCAGTTTCTGTGGGGAATTGGTGCCCATTCATTCATTCTGTAAAGCATTTATGAGGTCAGGCACTGATATTGAACGAGAAGGCCTGGCTCTCAATCTCTGTTCTAGTTCATCCCAAAGGTGTTGGATGGGGTTGAGGTCAGGACTCTGTGAGGCCAGTTCTTCCACACCGAACTTACCCAGCCATGTCTTTATGGACCTTGCTTTGTGCACTGGGGCACAGTCATGCTGGAATAAAAGGTTCTTCCCCAAACTGTGTCCACAAAATTGGAAGCATGGTGTTGTCCAAAATGTCTTGGTATGCTGAAGCATTAAGATTGCTCCTCACTGGAAGCAAGGGGCCTAGCCCAAACCCTGCAAAACAGATGTGTCCCAATACTTTTGTCCATATAGTGTATTTCTGAGTGTAGTACGATGATAGTGAGGGTCTCTCTATTTGCTCCACAAAAGGTGGAGGTGGTGGGAAGAAGTGAAATGATATTATATGTTAATGTTTTTTCCTCCTGCTGGTGCATGGTTATGTAATCGAAACTCAGAAAGTGATTTAGAGGCTCCCTCAAAGACTTCGAAACACAAGAATTTTGTCTTTTAAACAGTATATAATGAACTGTTTGTGACACAAACATGGAATCAAAATGGACATTGTTCATTTCATGATTCCTGAGTGCTGGTACTCCAACATTTTTCAAACCTGGAACAGTTGATTAGACTGTTATGTTCTGTTCATCTTATTTTAAAATTACAGCAAAAGGAACTTGACATTGAAAATGTCAACCAAAAAGAAACTAGATTTGCTGAAAGGGAATGGCTCTTTCAGAGGTATCTGGAACAGCCAGATAATGTCATACATTATAGTTAATGAAGTGTTATGCTAGCGCAAAAACTAAAAATCAGCATAGCTATGTAGCATTAATACCAGCAAAAGAGTACAGATAAGAATAGCAATAGCAAAGCAATAGCAAAGACCTTTTTTCTGTTAAACATTTTAAAGGGTTAATTCAACAAAAAATCTAATTTGCACAGCTTATACTTACTTCACACATAGTTGAGACCCTTTTGCTATTTAGATTATCACAGGAGTTATGAGGCTAACACAACAAACTAACACTTCTTTCCCGTAAATACATCCCCCAAAACTTCTCTCAACCCACTCAAACCACTTTCATTAAGGTGGTGAAGACTTATTGATGTGGTTTAGGAAACAATATGTCTATGGACTAGATAAACAAACAGAACTTCACAGTGTAGCTGAAAACTGCTAGCAGAGATTTTTCACAAAGCCTCTCAGAGGTAGAAGACCTGATCTAGAATTAGCTTTGCTCAGGACTGCACTGTAGATACTGACCCTGGTTTAAACCACGTTAGTGAAGAGCCAGATGCGGGTTAAGAAAGGTTTGGTGAACAAAAGCAATTTGGATGACTATCAAAAACAATTTGGATGACTATCAAACACAACTAGCAGTGTTTACTAGTAACATTAGCCTTGTAGCTCCAGTACTAAACTAAGGAGGAAAGGTTTGAACTCCAAACATGTCTTGGGTAAGTGGAAAATTGTGTACATTTGATTTTAACTCTAAAGTTAGTGTTAAGTAACGTTATCTATACATGTAACTGTAATGTACACTTGTATTGCAACCTGTATCACACCAGTCTTGAAACACATTTTTGAGTTTTCTCTGCACAGACTCTCAGGACAGGCTTGTTACGGGGTTGATTTGTTAGGTTAGGCCAAAGAAAGCAAATTTGCAGAGCAGGAAAAGAAACCAATGTAGTACATTCATCATGCAGTATTTACCCACTGATGCACTCTACCCTCAATCACATCCAAATATTTAAAATAGATTTTTAAATTCTACACTTCTACTGCGATCAAGTAGGTAGTGATTAAATGCTCACATTAACTGTGTGATAACACCAGTCTCTTACATACATTTTTGTCAAGGGAGATGCATGAATTGCTGTGAACAAGATCTTCGCGATGTAACACACACTACGAAGCCAAACGCCTTGATTTTGCCCCTTAAATTTACTTTAATTTTGACCTTAATTTCCTATACAAGAAATGAAGGAAAATTAAGGGAAAACGTGCACAGATTAAGGCTTATTAAGGGGTAAAACTACTGAATTCTACCTTTACTTTTTCAAACTTGCTCTTAAATAATAGAACCTCTTGAATTAGCGCGATAAATTTAAGATTAAGGGGTTTCACACTCATGCCTTTTAAGGTAAAATTAACGGGGTCGGTTTCACAAATGAATGGCCACTTAATTCAAATGAAGGTATCTGGTGTATTTTCAGGGCTAAATTAAGGTAGTGTTAAGCTCATTTTAAGTACATTGTGTTTTGTAGTGTAGTGCTCATAAAAACATCAGTTAACTTCAGGAGGATTCTCGGGCAAAAAATAGATGCTAAACGAATGTGTTATGAACGTGTAGGCAGCCACACAGTTGGTGTTGGAGGGTTAAGATGTAGCGCATGGTCGTTAGGAATTTTCGGCGTAAGTGTTTTGTCTGTAAATTCGGACCGAGAAACTGACGGAGGCACACGGGGCCAAACACTGGCCAATGGAACAGCAGCTCGAGGGCAAATCCACCTACACTCTGCCCAGTCCACCGTGGGCTCTCAGACAGCTCCAGGCTCTTACGTAACATGTTTTTCTTTGGCTGTGTGTGCCGGAGGTGTAAAGCAAAAGTTTCTCTCCCTGACAACGGCAGGAAATGTCTTCTCTGGGAGCAACGCTGCCTGGGAATGTCAAAATAAACGCCTGCACTGGTGTCAGCCACACAAGGTAGGGAAGGAGCTGATGAAGGAACAGAAGGTAAACAGCAATCTGGTCCTCGAACAGGATGCTCCAGCGCTCTGTAGCAAGACTTTAGAGATGGTTCGGTCTGTAGAGTTATTACTATTTCATAAAATGACAAAAATCCCTCAGCGAAAGCCTCAGTAGACATGAGCATGTGTGAAATCCTCCTGCAGTTTCCTGGACAGCTGCTGTCCCGCTGTCTGTGCTTCAGGTCAGTTAGCGGGAGTGAAGGCTTTGTGGCCCAGGAGAGCAGGCGAGAGGGACAGAATCCCTTTTTCTACGCTCGACACCTTGAAAAACGTGTGGCCAATGGGAACATAACACTCGTCATGGCTTGAGTGGCTTCAGCAAGACAGAGGGCCTGAAGCAAGTGGCCTGCTTTATGGGCTGCAGGCCAGAGGGGCTCTCTGTCTCTCTTCTCTCTCTTATCTTTCTCTTTCTTGTATCTCTCAAACTCACACAGAAATATTTCCAAACTGTCTTTAAAAAATATATATGTATTATTTTTTGTTTATGCAAACCATTTAAAATGCCATAAACACATACTACTGTTATAAGAGCTTGTATTTTGTGGGAGATTTATTTTCAGTGCAGAAATCTGCACCAATATTTCTTGTCAACGCCTCCGAAGTTCAGTATTTGAAGATGGATGCATTTTTTTCTTATGATCCAAGTTTACACTGTACAGTCCAAAAAACCTTTTGAACAGAGTTAAGTTGTCTACTCACAGTGAAAAGATGAACAGAAACTGTGGATTTCTTCAGATCTGAAGAGAGCTTGATTTTCTTCTCTCTCAAAGATGAAAGTTTTAAGTGCTGTTTATCTGATAGGGCCAGTTTTGATGGTCCACCAGGTGTTCCCACTTTCATTTTTTAAACTTCCTTCTTTTCCTTTCATCTTCCTCATGCAAGTGAACTGTCTTATTTAAACTCTTCAATGTACCCTTTAGACCATTTTATCTCCACATGACAAAGTAAAGTATGAGGCAGCTGAGGTGTGTGTGGGTAGCTGCTGGTGTGAACGTTAGTGTGTCTTTTAAGGGGAGCACAGTGTCAGTGAGAATTTGTGAACACTTTCTTGGGAGGACACTGTTGAAACAATTTGGTTTTAGATTGAAAGGATGGAACCAGGCAGTAAATGGCAGTAGTGGCAGCGCAAAAGTTAAGATTGGACCAAATTCAATTTGATTTGATCGTGTATTCAATTGCTGAGGCTTTTTCTATGATTTTCTGTTAAATACTTATTTTTTGCTGAATAACTTGTAGTCTGACTTTTGAACAGTACTGTATATGTAATAAGAATTTTGTGCCTAGCCGTAACCTTAACCTCATTGATCAAAAAGAAATGTTTATTGCCCTTTCATTGAAAAAAAGCACTTATTTTACAAATTACAAGTATGAATACAATTGGCACTGACAAACTAGATTGGTGTACTCTTTAGTCTGGATTTCCTAAAAGGCCAAAACAGTTTTTGCTCTGAATATATACAAAAATAAACATAAACACACTTCACCAGGGACTTGCCTGCTCATGAGTGCTCATGAATCTCCCTCTGGTCCTCTTGCACAACCTCTTCAATTACCTCATCACACTAGCTAATTAATTTCTATCCACACCCTCTCATTTTTACAGGCAGGGCCTTTTGGAGGTCATTTCTCACCCACTGTGTGGTTCTGTACAGGCTATGGGTGAGGCAAGGCTAGTGGCTGGCAGCTGGTGGATTAAAAGCAGTGACATTCTTCACTTCTGCTGTCTAATAAAAACCATGTTCATAGACTGCACTCAATCACACACTGGTCACGGTCCGCTGTATGGCACCTCACACAATAACACAGCACATTGCATGCTGGGATGAATCAAACCCACATTCCCTGACATGTAATGAAAGCAGGGCTGGAGGCCGCATTTTATTCCATTTTCTATGATTATTGATCAGCCACAAAATTACATTTAAAGCTCAGAATAAGCAAAAAGGGATTCCTTGTAAGGAAGGGTAGCGTGCAGGATCAATAACAAGTGGATTGGATCTAAACAAGCGCACGCGCGAGCTATTCAGATATTGAATAGAACAGCAAAGCTAAGGGTGCTGGATAAGCGGAGCTGAGAGATTGCCAAGGGCCTGAGTGGAACACAGTGCTGCTGTGGAGAGACTTTGCTAGAGTTGTTCCACAGAGCCGTATAAGCGCATTTCGTGACTTCATCTCCCCGATTTACTTATGTCAGAACCACATGGCAGTCGCTTTCTGTCTTCTTCGCTGGTACTCCTGTTTTTCTTCCTGCTTTACTCTCTCTCTCTTTCTTTCTCCATCGTATCCCATCACTATTTCTCTCTCTCACATGTACACAAGCTGACTGTCTCTCATAATCACCCTCTTTTTCCTCCCTCCTGCTCTTCAGCTCTGATACAGGGAGCAGCGTGATGAAGTGTGTGTGTGTGTGTGTGTGTTGGTGTTTGTTTTCATACATATCCCAACTTTGTACTAAACCAGAAAAACCCTACAGTATCAACAAAATGGTCCAGACTTTGCAAAGTGCTTTAAATAAAGGCCACCTTTTCTAAAGTCTGAAAGAAATCGTTTCTTTTTGGTTACTGAGGTTAAAGGAACACTGCAGTGTGTTTAATAAATATTGAGCAAAGAAGAGTTCAAATTTGACTTTTACATACAGGCACAAACAGAGAACTCCCCAAAATGTCTGCACAAGACAGAATTTTTTCCCAGTATGTGCACTTATTATCATTTAAACCTTTGTGTGTGCAGGTATGTACGTATATACTTTGTCCTTATGTGTATGTATCTATGTATGCATGATTCAAGGTATAAAGGTGTTTGTGTGTGAGTGTGTGTCTGTGTACCCTGTGGTGCATCAGCATGCAGGAACACAGATAAGTACATCTTTGAACCCCGGACGCTTCTGCAGAGGTGCTGCAGCAGCTAGGCTAATGGTGCACCTGCTGCTATCGATTCTTCTAACTGCTCAGCCAACAAAAGAACGCACGGCTGCACCTATTAGTGGTGTGAGCTGGAGAGGGAGGAGTATGCTGTTTATGTGTGTGTATTCGTGTGTGTCGGTGCGCGTGTGTGTGTGGGACCGTATGTCAATGCCCTACTGGGACACCACGTTAATGTTTGCTCGGTTCGTGCCAAAGCGGTTCCATCCGGCCCGCGGCCAACACAGAGATCAGCGTGTCACCTTGCGTTTAGGGAAGGCTTTGATTAATGGCATGCGGGCCTTTAAAAAAAATAAAAGAGCAGTTGGATTTACAGTGCAGTCATGTACTTTAACTCAGAGTATTATTGGTGTGAATCACATAGAAGTCACAATCAAAGGGAGCGCAGGTTTGAGAAGGAAGCATCACATTTATCAGCTGCTTCATGCACCAGCACTTCATCTGCTCCAGAGCGGGCCTTTTAGGCAAAAATGTGGAAAACATCCTATATGGGCCCTGCGATGGCACAGTTGGTAGTAATGTTGCCTCCAGGTTGGGGATTCAAATCTGGGTCCTGGTCTTGTGTGTGTGTGAGTTCTCCTCGTCGTGGCCTGGGTTTTCTTCTGGTGTCTCCGGGTTTCTCCCACAGTCCAAAGACATGCGTGCCAGATGAATTGGGGATTCTTAATTGAGTGTGTTTGTGAGTAATGGTGTGTGTGCCTTGTGGTGAGCTGGGTCCCTGTAGTCCCTGCCTCGCACCTGTAGACCCCGAGACCCTAGTGAGCGTTAAGTGGTTACAGAGAAAGAATGAACATCCTATACTGTGACCTTTGCTTATTACTGAAAACTACTTGTTGGGTGACATAATTTTTTTTTGCTTTAGTCAGAAATTCATACATAAGCATCAGCTTACCATGTACACTGTTCAGCCATAACATATATAACTTTATATTGTGTAGGTTGTGCTGTCAAAACAGCTCTGATCCATCGAGGCATGGATCCCACACAAATTCTGAAGGTGTGCTGTTGTGACTGGCATTAGCAGAAGATCCTTTAAGTCCTGTGAGATGTGAGGTGGAGCCTCAACGTATAAGACTAAGTTAGTCCACAGATCGTAAAGATGTTCAATCGGAGTTCTTGGGAATTTGGAGGCCAATGCAACATCTTGAGCACTTTGTCATGTTCCTCAAACCATTCCTGTACATTTTTTGCAGAGTGGAAGTGAGCATTATCCTGCTGAAAGAGGCCATTAGGGACTTTCTTGCCATTATAGAGTCTTTAGGTAGGTGGTATGTGTCAAAGTAACCATATGAATGTCCAGATGATTGTCAGGACCTAACGTTTCTCAGCAGATCATTGCCCAGACCATCACACTGCCTCTTCTGGCTTGCGTTTTTCTCATTGTGCATCCTGGTGCCATTTCTTCCCCAGGTAAGCGATACACACATGATGTGAAGGAAACTTGACTCATCAGACCCAAAGCAGATTCTCACATGCCCATTGTAGGCACTTTTTTTGGTGGACAGGGCTCAGCAAGGGCACTCTGACCGGTCTGCGGCTATGCATCCCCATACGCAGCAAACAGTGATGGACTGGGTGGTCTGACACCTTTCCATTATTGCATGAACTTTTTCAGCAATTTGTGCATTAATTGCTCTTCTTTGAGATCAGACGAAATCTCACAGACTCCCCCATACATCAGTGAGGTAAAGACCTTGTCACCAGTTCATCAGTTGTCCGTCACTGGATGATTTTTGGTAGGTACTGACCACTGAATACCAGAAACACCTCACAAGACCTTCCATTCAGGCTCTGAATCAGCCTTCTTGTCATTACAGTTTGGCTCTTGACACAGTCACTCTGATGCTTACGTAGAGTTTTTGCATTTTTCCGCAATTAGTGCAATTTCATGCTTGCTAATTTTTTGATGAAGCCCCGCTCTCTGTGGAGGATATGCACTTATTTACACTTTGAAAATCAGCAAACAGTGTCATTTCTCATTCAAATTTCAATAATGTCTGTGTTTCTTTTACACCTGGCCACATAAATGGATATATCTGAGAGATACAAATCAGTGCTGCACTGTTCATTTCTCTTCAGGAATTTTTTGATATGATGCCATGCGAGAAATGTTTCTATGTGGTTTTGCATTTTAGAAGAACTGCAAGAAAAAAATCTTGAGTCGTAAAAACACTTTTTTTTACGACACTATTATGCAGCTTTGTGGTGTTAGGTACATGTTCTTTTTTTACTAACTGCATAGTTTTGCATACTTGAGAGGAGTAGTGAGGTTGTATTCAACTTGAGGAAACATATGTTGGTTCAACTGCACCTCTAATGTTTTCTGAGATCACCTAAGAACTCGGCAGCAGTCCATCTCCTCTGCATACATCTGGTCAACTCAATATGCACGAAATGTGTAAACAGGATCAAAACATCCCTGAAAAAGAGCTTTTGTGGACAGTTATATCATTATGATGTAAACAAAGTCATTCAGTGAGTGAAATTTGATGTGAAAAGCTGCGCTCTACAGGAAATCTGCTAAGGCTCACAGCGGTAGTGACTGGAACCAGACGTCTGAAGTGTTTAATGCTCTTAAAGCTCCATCGCAGAAATCCATTACATGAATTGGTTATGTATACACTGACTGATGCCTGAGACATTGTTCTGTGATAGTTATTGAGAAGATTTTGGCCTAAAATTTTTGAGAAGATTTGGTAGCTACTATTTAACCACTATCAACATATGGTAGATAAAAAGATGTGTTGGATAATAAATGACTATATTTGAATTTCACCCCCATGTTTCTGTCAGCACTACCGTAAAGAATTCCTAGTTGTTAACCCTTGGAATGCAACGTACGTTGTCATATAGCCAAACAACCCCTTATATGGGAGTTCCCCCGGTTTGCGTTGATGCTTGAGGCGTCAGATGACATCCTGAACTTTGTTTGGTGTTCCTGTGTCATGTAGAACCAAAGTTGTAAAAAAAACCATAATAATGATAATAGCCACCGCTAGGTTTTTACAAATGGCATCATAGGCAAATGCCCATAAAGAACAAAAATGCCAGAATTTATTTTATACAGTAATCCCCCAGTTTTACGCGGATTGGAAGAATTTGTCTGATGTTTCAAAATGTCTGCATGATTATTTTAATGCATGATTATTATGTCTGCATGACAGTTATTTTAATGTAAACAAAGTTAAGTTGAGGTGAAATGGTTTGTGTGAAGAAGTTTAACCCTTAGAACGCAGGCCGTGTAAGTAAAAATCTGATTTCAGCAAATATAATCAGTGTAAAACAGTCTAAAACTGGTGTTTATTTTCCTTCACGCTCGTTTTTTTGCTCAGCGCACCGCTGCTTGCTAACTTTCCAGAGATATGGATCCAATTCAAGCATTAATTTTGATAATGCTTGTCAAGATACTGCTGCTGAGACAGAGGAGAAGACGTAATGCCATCAGGGCGAGGCGTCTGAGGCGTATTTTGCTCATCAGATGTAATCAAATGCCAGTGGTAAATATCATGATAGCACCTAGCAGCTAATGTTAGCGTTATGTGTATTCATGTAGTGTACAGTGTCTGGACACTAGATTTTTCGTGTCGCGTGGTGATTTTGTAGTGCACTAACTAGTGGGTGAAAGCTTCCATCTCTCTGTCTCTCTTTCACTCTCTCTCTGTCTCTCTGTCTGTCTCTCTCTTTCTCTGTCTCTTTTTCTCTTTCTCTCTCTCTCTCTCTTTCTCTTTAGAGGCAGCTGACTGCCTGTCTGGCAGCAGGGCTCTGTGGAGGAAGTGGTGTGTGAGGTGAGGGCAGTGGAGGAGGAATCTGAGCAGCAAAGTCAGCGACTTGTTCTCACCAAGTGCACGCGGTACATGATGCTAATCCCCAGAGTCATGAAGGGCTTGGAGAAATCAATGACCTTCTCCCTCTCAGCCGTGATGGTCAGGCCAGCCACAGCCAGGTCAGCCTTCTGCAACACATAAACACACATTCACACACACACACACACACACACACACACACACCGACACTGTTAGTGGAGATGTGACACTCAGGTCATAGACAAAAGACAAAAAAATCACAAGTGTCAAAACCCGGGCATCTGAGACCTGTGTTTATGGTCTAAGGTTATAGCTTTCATTCCGCTTTACTATTTAAATGAATGTATGTACATAATGTAGTTTTATACGGGTATTTCACTTATGTCAATTACACAACTAATTAAATAGGTGTATAATGAATTGCATTTATATCCAATTTGTGTTCTGTATCAAAAGGTTCTGTATCTGCATTGCTAGTTTTTTCAAACATTTATTTTGAAAGAGGAGACCATAAGAAATATAGAAATAATAACGTATAATAAACTGCCAGGTTATTACCCGGTTACTACATTTATTGGTTGTTTTATCAGAAACGCCTTCCAAGGTGTACTTCGTAGGTTTACAAGCACTGTCTGCGGTTCAGCACTATATACACTATCATGCCACTTCCATATAGGTGTCAGTGTTATGCTGAGAATAGTCCTCTAACAAAATGGTGTCTGGTGAACCCATTGGTGGATGCAGTGGAGGGTGGCTGACAAGCTGTGAAGCAACAGATGGGCTACAGTCAGTAACTGCTGATCTACAAAGTGCTCTTCTATGGTAGGTGTATCTAATAAGAAGGCCAGTGAGTGTAGACAGGAGTATTTAATATAGTGGCATCAATGCTTCTACATACAACCATGAATCAGTTTAGGATCCATACTTTCATTTTCATTGTTTCACAGGGTTACAAGAGAAATAATTGAATAAAATGCAAGAAAAGGTTGTTAAACACCACATTGGACCTAAGACATGTAACTAGATCGCTATAACCACCTGCATTACACTGGTGACCGAGCTGTGCAGGGTGTGTGGATTGGAGCGGAAGGAGAGGAGACAGAGAAAGCGAGAGGTGTGTTTGGGGCGAAGGGCAGGTTGTCATGACAAATCACTTGACACAGTATCCAGGCCTGGCGGGCATGGAGTGCTGGCTGGGTCCGACTAATCAAACAGCACTGAAAAGTGCATCTGTGAGGGATTTTCCACTCCCAGGGGAACGGCCACAAGCCTCCACTGCAGGTATAAGCGGATTGTGCTGCTTGTCAACGAAAGGCAGTTACTGCACTACAGATAGCCCACATTGTTTCAGCCTCCTAGCCCCTGGATTGGATATAGAAAAGAGGAAGGTCCTCGTCGACTTGGAGAGCTACTCGTTTCAGGAGAACCAAGCAGTGATTTGATTGCAAAAAAAATGGGCATCTAGCAGCATTTACAACTCTAGAGCTTGAGCCCTAACTGAAGGAAGAACAGAAAGGCCAGAAATCCATCTCATCAGACCACCTAAAGGTCTTTACCCCACACCAGAGATCTCTCTGAGCCAGCTCAAGGCCTTTACACAGCAAACGAGATGATCAATGATTCTTAGCTTGTGCATAACTGACGATAACCTGTACATAAAAGCGTTTTTACAGTGCCAGAAACATGAATGTGAGTAAGAAAATTTGATGTTCCCTAGTTAAATTTTTTACAACCGTTTCACAGTCAACATGAACACCAATCCCCTGCTGTCTCTGCTGTTACCATAGCAACGTGGCTAGTGGTTGCACTGGGTCTACTGGCTTCCTGCAGTTGTCTCCTGTTCTGCCAGGTGTGGGGCTAAAATCCGCAAAAGCAACTCAAACTGGGTTACGATTACATGCGAAAGTTATGTGCGGAAGCTCATTATAAATTTCCAGCTCCTGAACGAGGCGCCGAAGCCCTTCATTCTCCTTTTCCAAAACTGTATATGCTTAATATTAGCATATGAGTGGAAGGTGAGGATATCTTCATCATTTGAAGACATTTTAATTGTGGCTCCTTGGAATGAAATTTCAAATTCAGGGAGGAAATTTGTCTCATTTGTTTACTTTGAAAATGGGGCTTAAAGAGGACAGAGGCCCGCTTCTTGCGCACAGTCTGCGATGACTCATTTTCAGATTGCGCTGTCATGCAGCCCGTTAAATCGTTAGCCAGCTGTATGGTTAAAGCCACACATAGAGGTGCGGGAGGGGAAAAAAAGCTCTTTCTGTACACACTCTCTGTCCCTGAAGGCCTTGATAGGTCTTGGCATTGACCACAATAACATTCCCGCAGCAAAAAATAACAAATAAAAAGCTGACCTTGAAGATCTGAGTCTGAGAACTGAGGTAACTCTGGCCTGAAGGTTTCTTTCTGGCTGATTATCGCTATAATGTCGGACGGAGCTTCATACTGAGAAGCACATGGCCCCAATGAATGAAGGAAACAAATGAAGGTGAAGTGGAAAAAAAAAAAACAGTTCCAGGCACAGAGAAACAATAACTCCGGTAAAATATTCATCCTCCTGTTGCATATTAATATTGATTAGCGGACTATGCCACGGTTCAAAGCAGAGGGAATTACGTGATGGGGAGTATGCTTTTAAATAATGCAGTGCGATACTCTTTCTTCACCTCTCCATGCTTTTACAACTTTGACTCAATCATGGGTTGATGCCCAAAAAGAAAGAAGAAAAAAAAAATCAAAGTCAGCCCTATCACTGCTGAATAATGCATGGACCTAAGTTCCCGATGTGGCATTTCAGATTCCCTCTGAGGCACATTCTCCTTCTCGGCGACTGCGGCAGAAATCCCCAAACAGCCTAAAAGAAAGCGGGCTAAGCTAGGGGGCTTCAGCAGAGAGCCGTCTGTATCCGTGTGGGAACCAGAGATCCAGCTCAGGGTAATGGTACCGCCTTTCATCTTAGGAAGGTTACGAGGATCCACACAAAGTATGTTCCCCATCAGAAATGTAAACCAATGAATCAGTCTGACAGGCGTGAGTGAGTGAGTGAGTAGCCAAATACAGCGACCTTCTTCACCTTTGGTGTTCATGTGCCACGGAATTCAAAACCGTGTATTTGCTCAAGGTCACTCGCATGGAGCGAACTTCCAGGGAACAAATTGAGACAATAATAAGAGCAGGCACTCCTTTCTTTATTTCCTTAATGGCTTTGCCCTCCATTAGCCTGCTGAATTAAGACAGATAACTTCTCAAAGCTCGTTCCAGTGCTGCCAGCCATGAGCGAAAACTACAAAAAAAAAACTCCACTTGATGACCCCATCCCCGGAACTTGTAAGAATGCCGCAATGTCCTTTCATTCGTAAACAAATCCCGTTACGATTATCTTGCACCCTGCAGAGTTGAATAAATCACAAACACGCCGTAACCGGTTTTAAATAAATAATATGGCGGTTGAAAAGGGCAATGGCTCACAGCTGAATGGAATTTACAGCATATGAAATTTCTGTCCCATCAAGTGAGTGTTAGTGGGTGTCAGAACGGGATTAATACCCTTCACGCTCAACTGAGCCTTTTTAAACACATCTGTGTGTGTCTGTTAAGGGCTGGGAGGGCTAATTGAAATTCATTAGGACGAGCGACCTGTGTCCGCAAGAGAAGAGTAAACACGCCTATCGCTTGCTTCATCAGAGCCGGCTATGAGGACGGGGATCGGCCTTTAATTGTGCTAACCTTGCTTGATTTGGCAACCTGTCGCGAGCAATGGAATGTCTGAGGGGCAGAGGGGTGGAAAGCAGGGGTGTTAACAATATATAGCACTTTATTTTCCCTTGTTTTGACTTTGTTTTGAATCTTATTTCAACAGTTGTAGGCACTACCTGTGGACAATCAACACTCACACAGCTACCTTTACTGGCCGCATTGTTAGAATCACCTGTCTCTCAAGTGGAATCTTGCTGATGCAGCAAATCTGTTATGCACATTTTGTGTTTGCCATCCTTATTCGCCTCAGTCATCGTCATCAGACCACAGCTGGAAATGTATAGGTGCTTTTTTAGTGTAGGTGTGGTGGGGATGTTCGCAAACACCAACACCAGTGTCATACTATATAGACAAAAGTACAGAGACACACCTCTTAATTATGGAATGCAGATGGCCCCCGACATCCAGTGAAGGCCAATCTTAATGCTTCAGCATACCAAGACATTTTGGACAACACCATGCTTCCAACTTTCTGGACAATGATTTGGGGAAGAACCTTTTCTATTCCAGCATGACTGTGCCCCAGTGCACAAAGCGAGCTCCACAAAGACATGGATGATTGAGTTTGGTGTGGAAGAACTTGACTGCCCCGTACAGAGCCCTGACCTCAACCCCATCCAACACTTTTGGAATGAACTGGAATGGAGTCTGCAAGCCAGGCCATCCAGCATCAGTGTCTGACCTCATCAATGCTCTACAGAATGAATGGGCATAAATGCCCACAGAAACTCCAAACTCTTTTGGTAAGCCCTCCAAGAAGAGTGGAAGCTGATGTAGCTGTAAAGGAGGGGGGGACCAACTTCATATTCAATTATTTGAACGCACTGTCATTAAAATCCCTGTTGGTGTAATAGTCAGGCATCCCAATACTTTTGTCCATATAGTGTACCAATACACTATTTACACTGATTTAAATATAGCTACAGATTTACGAAACAGATGTGGACTACTTGTTGTACTAGCACTGATGTACGTCACTCTGGGCAAGAGCATCAGCTAAATGCCGTAAATGTAAATGTCAGTGTCAGAGAGAATGGTCCATCACCAAAATAATATCAACAGAAACCAGTGATGCATGAATTAGAAGGTGTCTGACAAATGCAATTGCACTGTAAGTAAATGTGTAATTGTATGTAGAGTATATACAAGAGTAATGAGTAGACAGTGGTTATTCTGAGCCAGTGCACTCACCCTGGCGATCAGTTCTCCCACCATGCCCGTCCAGGTTCCATTGGCTCCAGGCACACCGTACAGACCATCGCTCACCAGCTTAATGCGGTACTTAAACTTCAGGATGTCGGCCAGCTCCTTCAGCATGTCCACACAAAAGCCCTCATAGCGCTCGTTACCCTCAGCGTCCTGGTAGTTGGCTTTCAGCATCACGTAGGGATTCTCCTGTAAAGACAAAGTGTAAACCTTTCTTCCACACCTGCTCACCTTGCTGTCACCTTCACTTTTTCTTAAAGAAAAATTCCACTGATTTTTCCCAATTTCAGCATTTTTGTTGTGAACAAAGTCTTTCAGAGTGATTTGATGTAAAATGTGGCAACTAAATGTGGTCAGAACTACTGAAAGCACTGGTGATGGGGACCAGGCACCCAAGGCTTTTAATCCCTCTAAAAACTTGCTCACAGAAACTTATTCCATGAAATGTTTTCCAATATGTTGCCTGACAACTAAAGCGTTGCTTCAAGTTTGTTAAAAAAAAAAAGCTTTTCATACTGAGAACCAAATGGCTCAAATAAAGTTACTGTTATTTTATCGTTATCTACATCACACTATATGGACAAAAATATTGGGACACTATTCTTTGAATGCAATGTCATTGAAGTCCCTGATGATGTAATAGTCAAGAGCCCCATTACTTCGGTCCATATAGTGCATATCAACTGAGAAGGCACCTGTAGGTTCACTGGTCGTTTTGGTTTGTAAATAAAATGGCTATAGTTGTAGATTGTCGTATTTATGTCGAAACCGCAACCTCGCCATCTGCCTCCTGAAGTTTCTTCACAGCAAATGAATTGATTTGTTTACACCTGATCAATGAAATTTGAGCAGAAATGTTGAAAATTTGTCAGAATTACCTTTTAATGACTGATGCAGCCTCTCCAAAAGTTATCTCTTATTAATGATCTGTTTGCTTCCGTTGCTGAGAGAGTGTTTGATTTAGGCTGAGAGTCTGTAGATTTATTAAACAATCCTGAACCAAAAGAAAAGAAAAAACTGCCAATATTTCTTCCTGCCACCTTTTTCAGAAATCCATGGCACGCTCTGTTTCATAGTGTATGCCTTAATAAAAGAGTGTATCCAGTTTGCATGCGGGGGCGGTTAAAGTCATTTACAGGGAACACTACATAAATCGCAGAACATTGTCACCTTGGAGATAAACAGGCTTTGCTGAGTGAAGCCAGCCATGTAAAAGCTTTTGAAAATGAGTTTTTTTTCTCATTATATTGCTCTTTCGGAAAGTGAAGGGAGCAACTGTGTGCCTGATATGCTCTTGTAAGACACTCATGGAAACGGCTCCGTCGTGCTCACAGCTTGCTTGGTGGAAACCAGCTGTCGAAAGATTTTAATTTTCGCCGGAACCTAAGCCTTTCAACTCATATGCTCCGAGCGCCAATTTGAAAAAGCCAAAGAGATGTTTCAGCCCTTCCCATCGTCATGGCAACACTCCTGTGCCCCGTCTGCCTGCTCCTGCATCTTTGACATTTGATTTGCCCTGTGGCTACGCTCCAACTAGTCTAAGTCAGGCACACCCCCTTTCCTGTCCCTTCATAGTCTAAAGGGCTGCTTGCTCAAGAGTTTGCACACATCAAATAAGCCAGAACCCTACAGCCTACATGATTTTAGTCCTGAATTCCCTGCCTCTGACACATTTTTAGATTCGCAACAAGCCTCCTTAGATCAACAACACACCACTGCTTCTGCTGCGATTCACATCTGCTCCATTCTGAAATTCAACCAGTCTGCAATTCGGCCAGTCTGTCATTTACCCAGGCTGCATTTTGCCCAGCCCATGATTGAATCAGTCTACAAATGATCCAGTCTATGATTTTCCAGTCTGCTAATGACCTTGTGTCATTGCAGTTTGTGTAGTCTGCGCGTTGCCAAGTCAAGTGAAGTGAAAAGCACAAAATTCGTCTTCTCTATTTAACCCATTCACCAAGTGAAGCAGCGGGCAGCCAGGAACACAGCGCCCGGGGAGCAGCATGTGGGTACGATCCCTTGCTCAGGATACTTCAGAGGTGCCACTAGGAGTCTTGGGATTCATACCCACAACCTTCTGGTCACAGGGCCAACTCCCTAACCACTAGGCCACCATCTGCCCCAGGGCAAAGTCTGATATTTAACTATTCTGTGATTTGCTTCCTCTGTGATTTACCTAGTCTGCGACTGGTAGTATGGACAGCAGTAAGCAACAGGCAATATGAGCTCAAACAGGAAACATTCAGTGGATAAGGTGGGAACAAGGAGGACAGTCAGGGTGAAGACCATCCCATGTTCTGCATGGAGCTAAGAAACAGAATGGAGGCTTGCAGGGTTCTAGTAAGAACATGAACGTGTCTGAAAATAGTCATAACTTAAAAAAAGAGCTGGAGAGGCACTACAACATGAGTGCAGAAGTAAATTCAACAAGTTGCTCAGGTAAAATCACATTTGTTTTGGTGATTTTCTGTTCTTCCTTCAAGATGCCGCCAGGTAAAAGATGGTGATGTCATGTAGTGTGTTCACCACTAGGTCAAGTATGCTAAGCATGTCTCTGCTATGTCAAGTTATATGATATTTTGAAAGTACTTGGTTGGCTTATAAATATAAAAGCGACTTCTCTTAGGCTGTCATGGGAGAAGTTATTTGTTCGGTTGTGATGAACTGTAAGGTGCCTCAGACCTGACCAGGTGAACTACGGAAATCTCACAATGGCAAAAAATCCTGGATCCAGAACACAGAGCATTCAATACATGCAAATCCTTCCATTTTGTTCATTAACTTATTAGGTCGGCCACGCGTGTTACCTTTTGGCTCTGCACTGACATAGCTGCTGTGTTTCTGCTGTGCCACACGTGCGGCACAATATAAATGCTAATTTTAGTCGCTCCAAGCCTGCTGGAAGCACTCGAGTGTGGCGGCCGCAGTCTCCCTCTAAAATCGGGCTTATTAAAAAGTGGCATTTCGTGGACTGGTTGCACATTAAGCAGCAAGTTAGGGCTGAGGGATGGGGGGGATGGGTTTGAAGACGCTAATAAACAAACCTTCTGGATTCAATTAATAGGTCTGCATGCTCAGAGAGAGGAGCTGCAGCCCTAGCTCATTAAGCACTGACCATAATGGCTGACTGGAACCCTCGGCTGATTGATGTGAGTGAAAGGCGGGGCAGACGATTACACATTTACATTTAATAACTGTAATAACCAGTTATTAGTGGAGAGTGGGAAGGAAACAAGCTTGAAGACGAGGGTGAGCAGTGGACAAACAGGATCAGGCCTGGCACGGGGCCATTAATTTGAGGAGTAGAGCGCCGGCGTCAATCAGCGGAGTGGAGCAGCCATCAGGCCAAGCAATCCTCTCTGATAGGAGCGAGTGCTTCCATAAAAGCTGTGGGTCACACCGGAGAGGGAAACTTTTCAGATTAATAGCGCCGACAGGAAGATTAAAGGCACTTTGAGTGTCAAGTCTGCCAAAGCTAACATCCTTCACTGCGTCAGGATCTGAGGCTGATTTGATTCTATTTGTTTTCCTGGAAGGCTGTCAACTGATGAAATCAATTTTACAAATGCAGCATGATGGCAGAGTCCGGCTAGGTGTGTAGGAAAGCAAAAGAAGTGAATAAACGAATGAAAAGAAATCTTTGTTCACCTTAAATGAGTGGAAGGGGAAATGGAATTCGCGAGGTAAAGTTAATTCAGCGTATCCTGAGATTCTCCGAAGTGTAGAGACATGCTTCCACCCATCAGAAGCCTGTGAGTGTGTTAGGTTTATAACATTGCTTGAATTTCCCCTTAAACAGACCGGAAAGGCAGAAGCCATGCGTATGCCACTATGCTTACTAGAACTTTCGGCTTGGCTGAAAAAAATCTATGCATTTTCCCCCTTGCCCCAAATAGAGTTAATCCACCAAAACAGTCTTGGTGCCTGGAGTTTGCTTCTGAAGTTCTGAAGTATTGGAGCTGCATGGCTGATGTCGCTAAAAAGTAATGTCATTACACACTTGATACAAACAGGCATCGAGATATTGAGTGCTGGGTCAGCACACTAAGGGCTGGCCATATGACAATATGTTATCATTAAAGATGGCACTGATTCGACACAAGTATCACACTGGGCCAATATCAGCAGAAAATGCTGGATTTATACACTGAAGGAAATGAAAAAAGAATGAATCTGAGCCAGTCCTGTACAAAATCTAGCCTGAAACAGAATGTCATATAGTCACCTGTGTATTTGATGTGGTATTTGAGCGTTTGAGTAGGTTAGGCATATTTTAGATGCTCATTTTAAATGAAGTGTTTCAAATTTAAATAGAAGTGATGAACTGTGGCTATTAGACCTCCAGTCAAAACCAGAATTTTAAAATGCTGTCAAAAACAAAGAAACTTCTGTGATAAAGCTGATTTCTGTTAGTGCCCTATGGGGTCCTTGAGTTATGACACAGACCCGTTCCTTTGACAGTGATGTAACCTGTGTAAGTCGAAACACACCCTAGCCTAAGTCACTTACCGATCCTAACAGATGGAAAATCATAAAAACACAACTAAGCCACGGAAAAAAGAAAAGGAAAACCTCTCACTCATACGCGTTACTGCGTATTCTTCCACTATGTGCACCCATACTATTTCGCCCACGTAGTCCTAAAGTACAAGGCTAACGGTGTAAGTCGAGTTGGAGTGTGAGAGATTGTTGTAAACTGGAAACGTCGCATGTCGAGACTGTTGTAACCGGAGGACCCCCTATATGCTAGTGCGAAGCATTCTTGATTCAACAGGGGAATCTGAAGCTTGTAACAGACCTACGTACATGTACTATTTTTCTGTATCAGTTTCAGTCTCTCTTACCTTATACTCAAACTTTTAAGACTCGGTTTTGACTGGGACTTGACAAATGTGGTCTTGACTTCACCTCTACCCAGTAGTGAGGCTGCCCCTTGCAATCACAGTCAGTCATGTGATTGGTTGAGTCCTCTGTTAGTTCCTACTTATGTTGGTGATCAATGACACTGTAGGACTTCAATCCAGATTGTACTAAGCTTTGCTTACCTACCTAGATATTACAGAAAAAATCTGATCATTTTCCATGATCTGATCACTTCCCCGAGGTCAATAGGTTGTGCAATCTGTGGTCTTCATTATTATGATAAAATACTAATAATAATGTGCTTTTTCTGTGGATACTATGTCAGCAGGACTCTTACAGTGAACAGCTGCATGTATTCTAAAATTATTTTGACCAATTACACCAATGTGATTGTAACCGTAACTGATTAAATGTGAGTGAAACAAGTAGCTGATTGGATGTGAGCCTGTTGTGCTGCTGTCTTATTTGAGGAATCTGTTTTTGCCTGGTGCTTGATTTGTCTTCTTCTATAATTTTGCTATGTTGCCCAGCCTTTTTGCAGACCACTCAGTGTAGAGAGGCACAAACACGCACAGTATTTTCAGCCAGTAGAATGTCCCAGACGAGCACTTTCTGTAAACAATACATTCTCCTCAGAGCTATTAAGAAAGTACACAAGCTCTTGCTGAGCCGTTATTGCTCTTTAGTCTGGCTTTCTGCAGAAAGCACAAAGAGACTGCAGTAACTGACCCGTGCTGCAAGAACACATTTAATCAAGCCCAGAAACGGAGGTGGAAATCAATCCCTCGCGAGTGTGCCTCCATGTGTGTGTATAAGTACGTTCATTCGCAATGACAGGCCTTCAGAGCAGAAATTCACACACACAGAAAAAGGCCCTCAGAGTGGGAGTCTAGCAGGCGCCGAGTCTTGCAGGATGATCAGGCTGTGTGAGAGGAGTGTGGTGAGATAAAACAGACAAAGCAATCAGGCCGTGATGAATGAGCTGAGATAGCAGTGAAATTGCTCCTTGGTGGCTTTTTAAATCCAGCCCGAGCATTCGCACGTCTTTAAAGTCAAATCAACACCTGGAGCTCCCCTTTCCAGAAGCACCAACATTTCTTCATTTGGGGAAAAAGCGCTCGGTAAGAAACAGAGCATTTTTACTGTAGTCCTGTCTCAAACATACACAAACACACACACACACACACACACACACACACACATACGGGTACAAAAACAGCAATGTGTTGTGAATTCTTAGCTGTTATCTGTTCTGTCATCAGGTGGAAGTTGAGGAGAATGAAAAAGACTTTTCTGCACGCAGCTTATGAGCAGCTGATTTGAAGAGCAGTAACGCCTCTTTATTAGCCATTAAAATGCCTCATCTAACACACAGCCTCTCATAAATAAACCTTCATTTTAGTCTCTCTCTCTAGCGTGCACTCTCGCTCCCTCCTTCTCTCTTTCTGCCTCCTTTCTCTGTCTCCTTCTCTTTCTCCTGTTGTCCACATAAGTTCTCCCTTGTTTCTTTCCTAAATTCTCTTTCTTTCTCTCACTTCTTTTCTCTTTCTTCCCCTCTCCCCATTCTCTCATCCTTTTCCCATTCTTTCACCTCTCTGCCTCTCCCACATCATTTCTTCCTTGTTTCTTTCTCATACCCTCTTTTTTCTTTCTTTCTCTCACCTCTTTTCTCTTGCTGTCCCTCTCTCCCCATGCTCACATCCTTTCATATCTCCTCCCTCACTCCTTTACCTTCTCTCTCCTTCCTTCTGTCTTTCTTCTTCTCTGCCCCCCCCCCTCTCTTTCTCCTCTTGTCTCTCCTTCTCGGCCTCTCCCCCACATCATTTCATTCTTGACTCTTTCTCATCCCCTTGTTTTCCTCTTTCTTTCTCTCAGTTCTTTTCTCTCTTTCTTTCCCATTGTCTCTTCCCTACTTTCTCTGCTTCGTTCTCTCTCTGCAGCGGTCCTTCCCCTCTCCCTCGTTCTTTCCCCTGCCCACCTACACCCTCCCCCCTCCCCCTCCAAGGCAGGTGCAGACAGGCATGACCCACTGCAATAGAATAAGATCAGCCCTCAGGCTGTAGCGAATGGAGGGAGAGTTCTATATCCCCACAGCGATAGGGCACAGCAGATGCAGGGCAAAAAATTGCTGCCAAATAACAGCCCAGGATTACATCTTCAATTGCCGGCCATGGCTCCCGGAGATATCTCACTCCCACTCAATGGCTAAGCAGGTTGCTGCTCTCCAAAACAGAGCAGGATGAATTCTCATTTAGAACAGCAGTAAGTCCTGACTACAGCCACTGAGCGCCATAAAGACCGCAATTCCACCAGCGAGACATTCTGAAAGACCACGGGACATCGACTAATGGGAGATATAAGATGCTAAAGGTGCTTTCTCAGTGGTTCTGGCCCAGTAAGGACCAGAACAGTCTCATCCAGTTAAGCACTTCACCTGCTGCAGTTCCTCCGCGGAGAAGAGTAGGATTTAGAGAGGTACTGGAATATCCCTGACCTACATCTTCTGGTGTTTTGGATGCAGTGGCCCCCAACCTTTTTTGCACCACGGAGCAGTTTCGTGTAAAACAATACTTTCACGGGCCGCTACAGATACAAATAAAAACAAAGTGCGTTCGTTTTTTACTCATGTTTGCAGGCTTGTGGGCTAAATTGTGGATGTACCGTATCACGTGACCCAAGACGAGTGTTTAATAAAAAATCTTTCAGACTCCGATAATCAATAAAATATTTTTTCTGTATTTCTGTGCGGCCCGGTACCAAAGGACTCACAGACCTAATGCAAACAGGAATATATGTAACATCAGATAAAATAATATTAAATCTATCAAATCTAGTGTTTTGCTGGTGATACAGTCAGAAACGTTTGTCTGCTTTAAACCTGCTAAAAGAGTATTTGGGCTTTCTGTATGTCCACGTTGGACCTCCATACTATAATAAAGTAAATCAGCAGGTGGAACTGAAGTTTTCTGTGCGCTACTGTGTTCACTGTCACTGTAGAAACAAGCACCTATTCAATCAAATCGTATATTTCATTATTTTCAGGCTGAGGGCACAAACGACATGTAATAATTACTCATGACATTCTATCTATCTATCTATCTATCTATCTATCTATGTTTTGGGAGCATATTTGGGGGCATATTTAGGGTTTACACTATAAAAAATAAGCATTTTTTTCACCACATCACATATATATATATATATATTCAAGTTCATGATTTTTGTGGCCTAGTGGTTAGGGAGTTCGCCCTGAGATCAGAAGGTCGTGGGTTTGAATCCCAGAACTGCTAGTGTTATCACTGAGGTACCCTTGAGCAAGATTCCATCCCCATACACTGCTCCCTGGGCCCCCCTCACTGCTTCCCTTGGTGAATGGGTTAAACGCAAAGAAAGAATTTAAGATTGCTCACCCGGTGTGCTGTGGTGTGTTCACGCATGACCATAAGGGCCCATTTACAAGAGAACACTGTAGCATTAGGAGTTTTACCCTAGTGATTGACAGTCTGCTGCATGCAAGGCAACAATATTACTACCACACTAAACCAGTTGCTACTTTGGTGACGATAAAGGGAAGTTATTGACTATAAACCCTAGGTATCATTCCGTTATTGCTTTTACGTCGTATTCAGTAATTATGAAGAATGAGCTGATATGGAATTCCTTCACAGACAAAATAAGAGATGTAACCTTGTCTGTACTAATACCAGTAACACTATAACCCCGAGTTTGTTTGACAGGATATCTGTCCTTGATTATTTCACACAGAACATGAAACAGCAAAATCATCCATTTGCATCATTCCTTATTTAGTTAGTTGCTCTTATTAGTGAACCCAAGTCTGGACATATTCTTAAACCTCTGTCTTGTGTGTGTGAGAGGCTGTGATGTTATCCACTCTGCCATCTGTGCAAGGCAGTTGGAAAAGTAAAAAATGTCTGTACACTTTATATATGTCGGTGTGTGTATGAACATTATAAAGAAGGCTGTGATTGCCAGCTTCCAATATCAAAAAGACAATAATTGTTGCATTTTCTCATTTATCAGTGAATAATATTTTAGTCACTGTGGTAACTACTAACTGCTACAAGTCATTTCAGTAACTGCTGCGACTGCAGAATGTAAGTTATGTAGTTATAGAGTGAGGAGCAGGAGAGCAGACCATTTGTTTTAGCAGGAAAAACGCTAAAATGTCTAGAGCCTCGAGGTACTCAAGGTACAGGGTTGGGAAATACTTGACTAAAGGAACAGACCAGACTGGGTAAATGAGAGAGGAAATATAAGGGATGGTGTGGAGCTGCAGGACTCACCAGGATGGTGGTGATGATGAGCGTGGTGTTGAAGAGCGTGTCTGTCACATTGAGTGAGGGAAGCTTTCTTTCCATGGACAGCCCCTGGTCTGAGTGCCACTGGCCAATCTAGACACACGCACACAGAAATAGAGAGAGAGGGAGAGAGAGAGAGAGAGAGAGAGAGAGAGAGAGAGATGAGAAGAGAAGGTTATAAAAGCCTCTGAGCAGTGTCTTTCAGAACATCCTCCATTCAAAATTACACATGGAAAAAAAAAGATTGTCACACAGCAGGATTTTGCATGGAAACGCAGGACGGAGCGCAGCGCCTCGAAAGGATCTGTGTCAGGGTGGGTGTTCAATCAGGGGCACAACAGAACGCTTTCATTAACTGGAATCGCACCCCGAGAGGATGTCCTCGTTATCATTCCGGCTTGGCTGGCTCCAGGCGGCCAGGCCTCCGCTCACGCTGCCTTTTTACAGGTGGCTAAAACCCCACCCAGCACACATGGCGCTCTTCAATCACCCATTATTTTTTATTTTTCAGTGTAATTACGGACTGGCATGGTTCAGTGGGCCTCCTGTTTGATGTCTTTTGCGGAGTTACTGCTCAATTTATCTTCGCTCACAAATTGATCCCTTGTGTGCGCTCCAAACCGAAACACCGGAGAAGGGCAGGCGAACAACAGAAGCACAGCACACTCAGACAGCCTTCATGAAGGAAAACACATTAAGATCTATGCACAAAAAAGAGAAAGAAAATGACAGTTGGTAATGGCACATCTGCTGGACTCTCACATTCATCGATTCATCCCTGTTGCTCCGTTTTGTATCATCCAACAAAGGGCAAATGTAAAATGTCCAAATGTGCAATGTCTGACGCAAAGTTGGTCACTGAGTCTATTATTCGATTTCTGTGATTGAGTAAATTGTATTAACGAAAAGGCCGTTGATTAACATTTACATGCGGGTGTGTTTCGTAACCCTGTGTCAAGATAAAGCATAAAAAAGCGCATACTGAAAATGCAGTATGGCATAACACTATAGTGTCTGTGTGTGATTAAAGTGATTTTAAAATGGTGAACTTCATTTCCTATAAAGAGACTCCTTTATTTAGCCGGGTGTGACACAACAGGGTGAAAGAGGCCCATTTTCATATTGCGCTATTTTCATAATCTAGAGGTGGCAGCTGAAGAGACGTGTGCTGTGTGTGTGACAGCCACAGTGCCAGAGATGACTCTTGATTATGTCCATCATTAAGTCGGGCGCTATGGCTGTGGGCGGTGATGACTTGGCAAGCAGAAATGTCAGGTGCTAAAGTAACAGGTAGGCTTTTCACAGGGATGACCACTGCAGCACACACTCTAATCTCCTTTTTTCCCCGGAATGTCACGGTGCCACTGACATCGTCAGCTAATAAAACAGGATGCAAAGAAAAAAACAATCATGCTTCAAGCTGTCTCTGAATGCTCGCCATCCGAAGTGCTGTCTTTGTGTGAGTTTGCACTAATGCTATTTGGACTGTGATGCCTTACAGCTAACCAGGGCCTCTGTGTGGAAGCTGCTGTCCATTCCTTCATCTAGATGTGTGTAGTGTTCACAGGAAGAAGAGAATGAAGGCAACAAATTCCAAAAGAAGAAACAAAAAACAAAGAGAAACAGAAAAGCAGAGGGACAGAGGAAGTGAAAAGAGACTGACAGGCGAAGATTGGAGAGAGAGAGGTACAGGAAAGAATAAAAAAGGAATTGCAAAGAGAAGGAATGAGAGAGAGAGAGAAATCCAGAATCAAATATTTCCTGTGAGAAAATATGCGATGAAAAGACCATGCATTCCATTTCGCCCCTTCTTCTCCCCAATCTGAAAAAAAGCCACCCTGCTCTAGTGAACATAATCCACACAGCAGATCGCCCAGAGCAGCGCGGCTGCCTGCAGGGTGCAGGAGATGCACAGCACTGAGAAACACAGGGCTAAGCAATCAGCCACCGCAATCAGGCTGCTCCAGAGGAGGTATGGGGGCGAGGGAGAGACGCTGAAGAAAAGGTGATGTATAGAGGATGCGTGGTGGGGGGGTGGGGGTCTGGTGTACAGGGAGGGCGCGGACAGAAAAAAGAGATCGCTAAAGAGTTAGAGCTTAGAAAGCGCAATAATCACCGGCAGTGACAATAACATGCTGTAATTTAATCAAAATTACTCTTGTAGAGCAGAAAGTGCAGAGACTGAACTTTAAATCGATAAATTGAGTTTCTAAGTAGAACTACAGACCAAAAAAAGTTATTCATATTTTGCAGGAAGGAGAAATCCTACCCATTTACTCATTTGATATATTTGATATTGAAACTAAAGGGTAAAATGTCAGAAGTGTAGACTCGAACCAAGACGCCGAATGTAAATCTCATGTTAATTAATTTACGAATGTTCAAATTTACAACGGAATGATAATAATAACGCTAGACTTGTAAGGGCTGAGGAGAGGAGGGGGGTGTAAGAGGGAGTTAGTTCAGCCTCTGCAGGCGCAGTGGCAGGAACAGAAAGGAGCTGAGCGCAGGAAGGGAATCTGGCCAGCCGCCAACGGGGAGGAACTGCTCCCAGAGTGGCCCTCTACTCAGCATAGCTCTGATAAGCGTAGAGAACAAAACACGCTCAGAGCAGTGCGCACACACACATGCACACTAGAAAAGAATCACAGTTAAATGAGTGGGTTCAGTACAGGAGAGTCATCCTATCATACACCCCCTCACACACAGGCACACAAATTCTACACATGCATTCATTAACAAAACAGTGCGGAACATGACACAGTGATGATTCCACTTGTTATGCCGTGTGAGCGTGGACTACACAAAAAGTCAATTCGACATGAATTACATGAATTACTCCATGCTATTAAAAATCTTTCCAATCATAGTAGTCAGGCACAATTTATTAGGAGAGACAATTTCATAATTAAAAAAACAGGATGTCCCGTACCTCACACTTATTGAGAACTCAAGCTTAATTAAATGTAGGTTAAGAGGTCAAATAAAAAAAATTAAAAAATAGAACTAAACTCAAATGGGGTGTGTCAGGCGGTTTGAATTTGAATTTGACCGGGACTTAAGCTGATATAAACAGAATGGGCTATGGTCTCACTAATTTAACACTGCGGAAATCCTTAGACTGTTTCATGTCTTGTAGAAAATGATCAAAATAAATAGGTCGAAAAAAGAGACTCCACCAAGATAAGCTCACAGTATGCACTAAAAGGGCAATTTTGCCAATTACAGTCTATGTATAAAAGGGAAAAAGGAACAAGCTGAGGTAAGTGGGGATAATTGGCTTTGAGTCTGCATCCAGCTAATTAAAACAAGCTGACATTAACTAAGTACCAGAAATGCTTTAATTTCCATAGACAGACATACTTGGTCAATGTTATCACCTGGTTCCTCTCCATTAGTGCTGGGCAGACCTGTTTAGGAGACATTACAGCTCCCAGTCAGGGGTCTACACATATAGAAAGCTCAATGAAAGATCCTCACAGCCGTTTCCTACAGTCTAAACACCAAAGCAGTTATTAAATTAAAAACATAATGCCGCCAAAGAGGGCCTTTTTAGGAGTCATATGCAGGGTTTGACATTGCCTATTAACAGCAGCTAACTTCCTAGGGGTCTTTCAGAGAATACACTAGCCCAGCAGTGTGACTAAAGTGTTCTGGTTAATGCACACTGTAGTTGCGTTGTTCTGGATTTTTACCAAGCACCCCGATTAGGAGGCCGAAGAGGTTTTTAACGACCCCGAATGTGGTGAGTCTCACGACTTCTCCTTATGCAATTATCTCCTCAGCCATGACTGCTCTCCTGCCAGCAAATCTGCCGGATAATAGAGGCCAGCAGGGTGGCAGAAGACTGACTGGGGATGAAGGGCTGCAGGAGGGAACAAAAATCAATGGTGAACCTGAGAAGCAGAGGCAGGGGGTGAGGAAGAAACTCAGAGCTGCTGTGGCCCCAGAAATTACTGCTCTCCAGGATATCATGTAGGGACTGGTCAAGGAAAGAGCACGCTTGTGGGATAAAGACCAGATTTGGTCCCAACACTGAGTGGAAACATAAAGAACATCTTTACGCAGTGGTGGCGCAGTGGGGCGGGGATTTTAGAGGAAACGCTCTTAAGCCCCCTTGAGATTAAGCTAGCTAGTTCAATTCACTAGAAATGAGAATGGGTAATGTTTTGCTTCCACATGGTCCTTGTGAGTGCTTTTGTTTACCTCTTCCATGTACTTTGTCTATGTGCTTTTGTTTTGTTTGTTGCTTTACCTTTTGGTACCTATAACTGCTACTATTCCCTGGGTGTTCCTTGTCAGGTCTCAGTATAAGCACCCCTGGATTTCAGTCTGTCTGGTCTCTGTCACTTTAGATGTCAATTTACCCTGCTTACCCAGTGTTAGCTCTGTATATATATTTCTTAGTGTTGTTATTTTTCTGGTGTTTAATTCAGTTCCTTTCCTTATTTTATTTAGTTTTATTTCATTTAATAAAGACTTGTTCTACTGGTGCCTTCCTCCTGTCTCCAGTCATTCATTAAAGGGATGTGGATACACCATATGGGCAAAAGTATTGGGATGCTTCACCATTACACCAACAGGGACTTTAATCACACTGCATTCAAACACACAGACTTAGAGTTGGTCCCCACTTTGCAGCTATAACAGCTTCCACTCTTCTTGGAAGGCTTTCTACAAGATTTTGTTGGAAGTTTTTGGAAGAGTTTCTGTTTGGAATTTGTGCCCGTTCATTCTGTTGAGCATTTATGAGGTCAGACACTGATGTTGGATGAGAAGGCCTGGCTCACAATCTCCGTTCCAGTTCATCCCAGAGGTGTTGGATGGAGTTGAGTTCAGGGCTCTGTGTGGACCAGTCAAGTTCTTCCACACTGAACTCCTCCAGCCACGTCTTTATGGAGCTTGTTTTGTATGCTGGGACACAGTCATGCTGGACTAGAAAAGGTTCTTCCCCAAACTGGGTCCATAAAGTTGGAAGCATCACAGAAATAAGCAAGGACATCTTAGGGTCTCAGTTAAAAAAGGTCTAAGAGAGCCTCCAGGTTTCTTCTGTAATTTACTATTTCAATTTTAGTAGCTTTGAGAAGATTTACAGCATATTTGCGTGAAGTGCTAAGGGACTAAGGGTGGGGTTATGTGTTCCCTCCTGTAGTGAAGCTCAGTCAGGTCTGATTTCTGCAAGACCAACACAGGAAAATAAATCACAAGCCCATAATTTCACACCCCACCGAATGGTCTCAGAGAAAATCCCTGCATGCGGATGCTCCGTGCTGCTGTTCTTCAGTGGAGAAGTTTTCGTCTTTGATGTTCGCTATCAGAATGGCATTCCTGCAGTCATTAGCTCCAGAATAAAGATCTTGGCGGCTCTGGTGGTGCTTTTAGAGTTTCAGCAGGTTTTGTCAGCTGGGTAATGACTGTACGGGTGAGAGAAAGGCCAGGAGAGAAAGGTCAGGACAGTTTACTTCCTTTCAAGAGGCGACCTTTCCCCACAATCAAAATTTCAATTTGCACCAACACACACACACACACACACACACATACACATACACATACACACACACACACACACACACATACACACACACACACACACACACACACACATACACACACACACACACAGGTGTTTACTCTGTATGAGTGTGTGTAAATGCGGAAACCCTGATGTTTCACTGCTTTTTAATATGAAACATGTAGATCTGGGTCTGAAATCTGATTGGCTGATTCTTAAGTTCCAGCAGCTTAAAGTGAGCATCACTGTCTCTCGGAAAGTGAGGAAACAGGTGTGATGATAGAAACACCCTGTTATCAGATTCTTAACCAATCAGAACGTGTGGGCGGAGCTAATGGTTATATAATGTTTGATATACACACAGTTAATACCAAGTTAATAAACTACATTTCTTAGTGGTATGAATAATAATAACAACAACAACAGCAGGAACAACAAAAGCAATACGTTTATACTTGTTATTATTATTCTTTTCTCCATTATATTGAAGCTACAGTGATTTTATCCTACAAAGGGATAAACACACACACACACACACATAATAAAGCTAAGTCACTTATCAGCATGAAGAGAGAAAAACAAAAACAGGGAGAGAGAGAGTGATAGAACCTGATTAGGTGAGGGAGAGAGAAGGAAGGAGGGAGCGGGGAGGAGAAGGGATGGAGGGATGGAGAGAGGAGGGAGGTCTCCCAGTGGCCCCTTCTGCCTGCTTTATCATAATGTAGTTTTAATTAAAAAGCTCAGTGTCAAAGGGTTTAGCAGACTGACAACTGAGAACAGACTGTTACTCTGCAGCAGTTCATACACACACACACACACACACACACACACTCATACACTCATACACCCACAACACACACACACACACATACACACACACACACACACATACACAAACAAAATTCTAGTAAAATTACTATCAAGAGTGAAGTGCTAAATATTTAGCATCCAGAATTATGTTTTATTTAAATATTCAGAATGAAGTTATCATAAAATCTAAACTCTGAATGAAATTCTAATAAAATTAACATATAGAATGAAGTTCTAATGAATGCCCATCCTAAAAGAAGTGTCAAAATATTAACTTCTAAAATGAAGTTAAACTAAAATGAATGCTTAGAATCAAGTTTTGATGTAACATCTAGAATAAAGACCCAAAGTAATTAACGTCAGAATGAAATTATAATAACATTAACACCTGGAATGAAGATCAGATGTAATGGAGATTTAAACCATTTTAATTAAATTAATGTTCAGAATTAACTAAAATCACCATCTTGAATGAGCCTCTATGGAAATTTCAGGGGTTTTTTTTGCTTGGTTCTGCACTAAAAGAAAAAGTTTCCCACATTTGGCACAACTTTACACTCAATTAGCAAAACATTGGCCCAGATTTGCACAACACTAAGCACGTTGTCGGCTTCACACTTCTTGCAAAACTCAACACACGGCGATTTGCAAATCACTAAACACTCTTGTCCATTTCAAAGCACTGGCTTTCACATAAACACACCAATGAACCAACTGGTTAAACACAACCACCAGGTGTAGAAACACTCAGGTCCTTCACTGTAGACACAGCAATAAGGTTAAGGCACTATAAAAGGGAACATTTACATTTACAGCGTTTATCAGACTCTTTTATCCAAAACGACTTCCATTCCCTAACTACAGGGGGCAGTCTCCCTGGAGCAGTTTGGGGTTAAGGGTCTTGCTCAGGAACCCACTGGTGGTTCTGCTGAAGGTAGGATTCGACCCACTGAGCTACCTCCACCCGAATTTCGTTGGAACAGGTGAGTTAACCGGTCATCAACAAACAGGGAGGACATGGAGAAGAGTGCGAATGTGAGGAGGCTTCCATGGTGGAGAAGCAGGTCGAGGCCATGGAAGAAGGCGAGTAAGAAGTAGACCTGTTCGGAGGAGAAGACAAAGAAGAAGAAGACCAACGAAATTCATGAAACCCTTCTCAAGCATGTAGTAAATCATGGGTTGACTTTGAGCGAGACTGGACTTAGAGTCCAGCCAAGCCTCAGCGGATATTCAATTCAGTTTTATTTATATAGCGCTTTTTACAACCAAGTTGTCACAAAGCAGCTTTACAGAGTCCAGGTCCGA
>JBBPCY010000001.1:21131065-21161224 GCA_037974405.1 Brachyalestes nurse | reverse complement strand
ACTGTAAAAGCTGCGCCGGTTAAAATAGACGCGTCCTGTCAGGTTTTAATTATAACGTTCTGTTTTGGCTATAGGTCCGGGTCCGTATGGGACAGCTTCTGGGTCCGAACCTGGACCGCGGTCCGCTTATTAGTGACCGCTGGTCTAGAGACTGGGTTGTCAAGTTAGCTCTAAAGGAATGGAGGCACTGTCTGAGGGGGCTGAACCTCCTCTCATAGTGTGGAATAATCTTAAGAATCTTGAATAAATCTAAACTACCAAGTGTCTAAATTCATGACAAACACAATGGTCCCTCTTCTTCTCTCATTTTGATTTCACTCTCTCCAGGAGGTAAATCTGGAGAATGCCATGCCAGACCACTTTTCCAAGATCCTGCTTCTTCTGAAATAATGTTCCCTTTCTGGTTGCTGGTAAGAGCAGCCCTTGTGGAGATGGAAGCTTTGGTTTGGTAGGCTCAAGTTCAGGAACCTGGATCAGCTAACAAACTGCCTAGCCGTCTCCTCTCTGTTCAGTCACAGGTGTTGGAATGGGGGCTCAGCTTCAGAACAGCCTGCCATCCAGGCTCAGCCCAGTCTTGGTGGATATCCACTAAATACAGATTTTGTAAAGGACTCTAATTCTGACGACAACATTTGCATCCTGACAGTTGTAGACTGCTTTCCTAAATCAGCAAGTTTCCTACCTGCATGAATGCCTTTCCGATGTCCAGTTCTGGAAAGCCTTTTGTACATTAATTGGCAGATCTCCTAGTTTGTCATCAGGGTTTTGTCCCCAAACGAATGAACAGACAGCAAACCAGAAACTGGAGGTAGCTCTCAGGTGCATGTCCTCCTAGGACGTGGCCTCTTGGAGCAAGACCCTGCCCTGGAATACACTCACAACTTGCTGCCATCTCGTCAGCCACAGTTTTTAAGTCATGCCAGGATCAACACTCCTCGCTAGATTATCTTGCCATGTCTCATCGTGTCTTTTTGATCTTTGAACTGAACCTGTATTTATGGATTTTAGACTGTAGGTACTACTGCCTAAGTCTGTTTGCCAAAAACTTGCAACCTGCGACAACTGCTTTTAGGTCCTTAACTCCAACTAAATTCATATGGTTGAATGAGATTTTTGCCACTGTTCTGAAAAGCTTGTCCAACCTAGCAACAGTAGCAGCTGGTGGCCTGGTGATTATTGAGTTGCCTCTGTGATCAGAAGGTCATATGTTCGTATCCTAGGATTGCTAGTGGCACCACTGAGGTACCCCTGAGCAAGGTACCATCCTCACACACTGCTCACCAGGCACTGTCACTGGTTGCCCACAGCTTCACTTGAATAAATGGGTTAAACACAGAGAACAATTTCGCACTGTTCACACTGTGTGCTGTGGTGTGTTCACGAGTGACAAATGGACACTTTACTCACACTTCATAGAAAACAAATTTGAGGGCAGATCATGTAAGGGTCAGTTGGAGCCAATTAGCTTGCAATTGTTGTGAACCAACTTAGCAAGTTTACATAAGCTTATTACTATGCAATCCAGTGGTAAGGTCCATCAAAAGATGGAAAGCAATATGTAAATAGTTGGAAATGGCACTTTATGTCATGTCTTTTCGTGATTGATGGTTAAGACCAGGCAGTTGATGAGGGCAGCTGGATTCAAACGTGGCTGAAAAAGCACAGTTTGTACCAAGAGCCCCATTAGTAGTGCCCCACGGCTATATAATCCATGACTCTCCGCTGACACAGTTACATCTAAATCTTCAGGCTCTGCTGAGCCGCAGAGTGTGTGGAGCTGTCGGCCTCATATTTGCACTGTGATTTCATCTGTGGTTTATCTGCCAAGGATAGAATTTCTCCTCTGCTAAATCTACATTTCAAGTCCTTCTGCTGCCTCTGCTTTTAGTGTGGAGGGGAAGGCTGCCAAAAAATCATCTATTGGAAAGCCACTACACACACACACACACACACATACACACACACACACACACACATACACACACACACACACACACACACACACATACACATACACACACACATACCAAAACAAAATGCACAGCATCCAAAGCATTCAGTCCTATTCCCTGAACCAATCTGGGCATTTATTATTGCCATTATCCATCGGTGGCGTGCTGCACTACTGCTCCCATAACGAGAAGCGCATCAAAGAGTGGACACAACCACCCCCACACACACACTCACCAGTTCGCCACTGCTGATCTATTGTCTTGTCGCTAACGCCATGAGCTGGGACGGGAGATTAGCTGAAGCCAAATCTCTCACTGTCCCTCTCTCCCTGCCGTTCATCCACTCTCTTACTTTCCCACTATTTTCATCTCACTTTTCTTTTGCCTCCCTCACTGGCTTCCTAGCTCTTTCTCCTCCTCTCTTTTTCTCATCCATCTCTATCTTCCTGGCACTCTCTGGGGTTGTTCTCTGGCAGAGGCCGGGGACAGGTTTCTGTTGCAGAAAGTTCTGGAAAGATGTGAAAGGCAAAAGGGATTAAAGCAGTGCCAAGGGTGCCCTCTCTCTCTCTTTTTCTCTTTCTCTCTCTGTCTCTTTCTTTCTTTCAAGCCTGGGAACCGGGGACACCACCACCAGTGTATGCACTCTACATGCCAGTGAGACCACTGAGCTGTTATAGCTCTGTATCTAAGCCCAAGATCCTAATAGCTGAGCAGCAAGAGGCAACAATGTACACACACAGACACACACTCCTAAGAACCAAGTCATCCTTGAAATCCGTTCAGGCTGGGGGATCGCATAAAGTAGCTCATCCATTCACTGTTTGATCTATTTCCCCATCTCCAGCCTGCAAGCACGCTGCCACAACAAAAGAGGAAGAGCCTGATACTCCACTCAGCTCAGAGGAGAACCAAGGAGAGGAGAAGAATCGAGCAGAGACAATGGCAACCCCCCCTCACTGCCAATGTGGTCAGCAATCACAGAATCTAACTTGTCCAATGCAATTTGAGTCAAACTCATGCACTCCAATTAGAGAGTCAAAACACACACCGAAAAAGCAGACATGCTGGCTTTAATCTGCTCAGTTAAAGCAAGACACATCTTGCAAATGAGCTCGGGCGACCCCCTGGGACACTCTTTCGGTTCTCTTTCCCTCTCGCATTTTCCTCCCTCTTCGTTTCCCTGGGATTCAGAGAGTCTTTCTTGAGCTGTGTAAAGGTTGAGCTTTTCCTGACCAATTAGCTGTAAAGACCTCATCTGATGATGACACACAGACTGGGAGCTGGCCCTGTTAAAAGCTTCGGGGGAAGAGCCCAGGGAAAGTAGCACTTTTTTTTATTTTAGACACACTTCCCTGACCTGAGCATCACAGAGAGCTATTTGTCACATAGAGACACACACACACACACAGACACACACACACACATACACATGCGCGTACACCCTTCCCCATCATTTCCCATTACCCATGGGACTGGAGCCTTCATCACTCACCTTTTGCAAGTTCCAGCTACAGGCCCTGTCCTCTATAATTCACGACACACCTCCTAACGCAGTCTGCGGGTGCGTGAGCCGACACAAACTGTGGATGTCGCAGCAGACAGTTATGGCTTCCATGATATTTCGATCGACTTCTCAACGCAGGCATAAAGCAGAACGTTCATGACACCTTTCAACAATAAGACCAAAGTGGCAATGCAGTAATGATTCTTCAAAATTCTTTGCACAGAGATGTTCCTCACCCACTAGACATCAAATCGTGGTGCGAGAGCAATGAGACAGAGCTGACATCACTGGAATAAGCTCATTTGGAGCCTTAGAGACATGAGGAGTAAGTCAGGCCGAAGTTGCCTCACTTGGTGTCTGACTCTCCCAGCATAACCACCTCAAGAAGGTACCTATGACAATGCTGGCTTTAAACTGTCACAGTGCTGTGCGGAGCTCTCTTCTGCCACACTAGAACAGAGACTAACAGTGCTGAGGCGTCCCTAATAAACCTTCTTAAAGAACTGTCATTCTGAGTCGTACTGATGAACATGTTCAGTGCTGGTGGAAACACCCATCCTTAAAAAGATTTAGCTTGAGTCATGCACAAGGGGTTCCACTATCTCTGCCTGAAAATGGTGCAGCCATGCTTGTTTAAAGGGATGAATGGCTGACGATGTTTGAAAACCTAGAAACCAGTTAGTATAAATTGTTAAAAAAAAACAACTGCCTCAAAATAAAATCTTTATATATTAAAGCTTCCAGAGCTTTAATGAAAATTAACTCTGGTGTGACTGGCGCTCGCTCTTCGTTTGCACCGAAGACATTTTTTCATCAGTTTCATTTTAGCATGATTAGATGCTTCGACAGATTAATCACAGGGTTTATGTCGCATTGTGCTGGTCATCAAATCAGATTCTCTATTCAGTGGCTGCAGGCAGCGCAAATGAATAACATAAAAAAAAGGTATATTTCAAATCCACCGCATGAAATGAATACTGTTCAGTCAAGAGACATATCCGTAATGCACGTGAAATCACTCCGATTAAGTCGGTTTCTGTTATGTGCAAGATCCCTAAGGAGTTACAGTTCATGGGAAAAAGTAATCACATTACAGTAAAGTGTTACTTTGACAAGTGTTACATCCAACATCCTGTTGAGATCATGCTGGCTGCTGAAAAGCACTTGTTGAGAGCAGTGGCATCGGTTTCATTTCAACATGGAGGAGGATGCACAACTCTATCATACTATCCATCACATGATGTGTTTATCCCTGTGGTCATAGGCCAAAAGGTGGAGAACCCTGGACAGGTCAACAGGTTATCATAGGACAAACACACTCATGCTTACACACAAACACACACACTCACACCTGGGGCAATTCAGCATCTCCATTTTACCTAACGTGCAAGACTTTGGACTGTGGGAGGAAACCAGAGGTCCCAACAGAAACCCCCATAGACACAGGGAACTTCACACAGAAAGGACTCAGGATGTCCTCTCCTTCTCATATCCAGGACCTTCTTGCTATGAGCTGATAGTGAGCGTCAGAATTTAGGTTGAGTTTTTCGCTGATAAGCATGTACATTTAAAGCCTATTCGCAATTTTCGTTCAGTTGAGTTCAAAGATGTTAGACATGAACCGTCCTGTACGACATGCAAATGATATCCATAACAAAGTTTCAACCACTGAATACTTCACTCTGTATTCTTCTGAACAGTTCAGCTTTTTGAAACATTTTAAATCATTTCACTGCAATGAAATAATAAAATACTGGCTGCAGTGCTTTCTTGATCATCCTGCTGCTGCTTCCCATAGTGAGCACTTGTGAACGAGAAAAAATGCTTATAGTGAATACAGGCATCTAAAGGCAAATAATAGTGATGATAGAAATGTTTCATATGATCTGAAATGTCTAGATTACATAATTTTACATAAAATCCTTGCTCAGGGGCAGAGGATACAAAACAAACAAAAATGTTTCTGGATCTTTTTGCATTCACAGCAACATTTTTTTTGTGGTAAAGCACCTGCTTACACTCATACTTTACCTTTAATGCTCAGACAAGATCAAAGATCAGGCTTCTCTTTCTGAAATTCTGTTCTTTACCAATTCTTCCAAGAATCTTTATATTACGAACTTAGAGAACCTTTAAAAAGGTTCTACAGACAGACAAATTTGTTAATGTAGGTTTGTTAAATTACACTGCTTGCTAGTTGTAGCTCCTTAAAACAGTAACAGTAATTAAGAATGCAGTTTTTTTTATCAGTATCTGATTCACAGTGGTCAAGTTAAGAAAGTTTTGTTGGCTGTCAGATTCAGATTCAAAACTTGGTGTTGTGGGTCGGTGTTGTGGTTGGCCAATAATTGGGTTCAGAAGAACAGATTAAAGCTCTACTGCAGACAGGCATGGAATCAGGCTGGTCTGGATGGCAGCAGAGCTGGACAGACTCTTCGCAGGAGGCCCGCTGTGTCTGCAGTCCCTGTCCCTCCTTGGCCTGCCATCCAGCCTCCGCGACAGGTGGCGCGCTCACGGCCCTTGATAAACTGCCTCCATTACCAAACTTAATTACTAAATCGCCTCTCGCCAGGAGCAGCCCCCCTCCCCACCGCCCCAAGCAAGAGAGGCAAACAAATAAACAGCGGCTCAGCTCCGACAGCCAGCTTCTGACTGCAATTAGGGGCTGCGGCGCCTGGCCTAATTAATAGCTTGCGATGCTATCGATGGGGGGAATGAAGACAATTGAGTTGCCTCTCTGGAGCCTGGCCTGAAAGCTCCAGGGCTGGGCCGGGCTAAGAGAGAGGGCAAGACGAGTGCAGAGTGTGTAGGGGCGGGGTGTGTGCGCTGAAATAACCAAGCTCTAAAAGCAGGCTGGAGCATCTGTGTTTGTGTGTGCAGAGCAGTGTGTGGGTGGAATTATGCTTGTATTAAGGCCTCTGTGTATGTGTGTGTGTGTGTGTGTGTGAACAGCCCTCTTTGCACCACTGCACTGGGGGCTCCAAGGATGGCTGTGTGCCCAAAAGCAGCCAGTCTTATTTCTCACACTTCCTGAAGAGCATTTCCACTCAAGCCTGGACTCTGAGGGGCATTTTAGGGCCAATCATCCTGCAGCAAGGTCACCGCGGTGCCACTCGCGTCAAAGCTGCAACGTCTAAAAGGCATCACCTCGCGTGCAGACACACAACGCGCCCACTCTATACCCATAAATGCACACACACACACACACACACACACACACACACACACACACACACACACACACACTAGCAACAGGCACATTGCTTGTAATTTTTTAACAGCATTTATTTTCCCCGCTTGTGAAGTTTCAATTAATACACCAGACAACTAGAACAGGTTGCGTTATACTGTCCATTTATTCCCATGCATTTATAAGAGCACTCTCCCTTTCTCTCATTCTCTCTCTCTCTCTCTCTCTCTCTCGCTCTCTCTCCAGCACAGAACCAGTACAGAGCACCATCTGCCGCAAGGGGCAGAATGCGGATGCTTATTAGGTCTCTTTACTTCGCTCATTACCTATCTCATTAATGAATAAAACACAGCCTGTCATGAGTTAAAGCATGCGCCGCAGGAAATATTTACCAATTCTAGCCATTCCTTATTCTGTTCATTAGCAGGGAAGGGGAGAGAGAGTGATGGGCAGAAATGGCTACTGTGTCTTTCTGAGTGGAAAAGTGCTGGTTTTAATGGGGCTCTTTATGGACGTGGCAGGAGGGCAAGCACAAATGGCTGCTTTCCGCAGGTTTGGGCAAGCTGGTGCTCGCCATGGCCCATAAGAAACACCAGGCAGCGTGAAACTCCAATCTGGTTGTGAAATGACCTTAATGAAGACATCTTCTGGCAGGAGGCTGCAGGGTTATCTATAGCATGGATGAGACCAAGTAAACTGAGCTGAAATTAAATCAATCCATCCATTCATTTTCTACCCCTTCGTCCTGCTCTCGGGGGGATTGGAGCCTATCCCAGCTGCTACGGGCGAAGGTAGTACCACTGTTGAAAAACCACAAACACTTTGAAATACTTTTTCCAAATAGATGATTAATACAGAAGGAAGCCAGGCAGCTTTTGTTACAACTAGAAAGATGAATATTACATCTGTATTTATTAGCCAGTCCATTTCTTTAACATAGTGGAGGGGATTCCCAATGTTTTATGTTTTAAAGAAAGCTGTGTACTGTAGTGACAGAACATGGATGGACCAAAAAACAAATAAAATGTCAATTCTGGAGTGAGGCTGAGGGACACAATGCTGCGCTACAGAATACAGAATTTAACATGACAGTATATTAAACACAGGTTTAAGGATAGAATGCCTCCTAAACTGACAGTGCTACATGGTAACACAGCATCTCAGGCTCATACAAATCTATATTCAACAACTCTACTTGATAACTGTCACGACAGTTTACTGCAAATACTACAGGACTATAATAGGAAACAGACCACAGGCTATAGGAATATGAATGATAATATTTACTGCAGACGAAAAGCAGTATGAATGAGCCTGCTGAAAAAAAATATTGCGCATAAAATTACTCGAACTTTATCGGGAGGACTGAACTTAATTTCACGAGGTTTTAGAATCCATGACTAATTAGTGCCTGAAAAAGAGCCACTTGTCTCTTTTAGTTCTTTCACACGTAATATTCATGAGTTAGCCTCAGTACTGGCACTTGGATTTGAAATTCTGACACAGGTGTCGACAACCCCGAACGCTGAACATTAAAAAACATAACATCTCTAACTGTCGCCACTCTGACATAATTGGTTGCAAACAGCCCTAGCATAAATCATCTTTCTAAATCATGTCGCACTAAGGCTAATGACACATGCAAAGAGGGAGGGAAAAAAGTCTTGGGGAGTCTATGCGCGCCATCTCGTCAGCCCAGTTGGGTTTGACAAACAGCTCCTGACAAGAGCAGTAACTGAAGTGAAATTGCAGCTCTCGCTGACTGACGTGCAGTTCAGACATGCGAAATGCCTGCCAGTGAAATTCAATTTGGCCGGGCTGGTGGAGAGGGCCGTCCGGGCTCATGGGGGCTTCCCTTGGGGGGTGTGCGTGCACACACATGTGGGCTGATCTGTGGAGGAGCCAGTGGGCAGGAACGAAGCTGCCAATAGCCTCGAGGTTTGGACGAGCCAACCAGACTTAGCAATACATATCTCTCTCTCTCTCTCTCTCTCCCACTCACTCTTGTACAAAGTTCCTTCGACTGTTTGTCGAAGATCCATGCAGGCCTGGGGACTGGCAGCAGTGTGGGTGAGGATGTAGCTTACCAAACTGCCTTTAGCCTCTAGCATTTGTGTCAACATATGATGTGGATGGGGGAATGTGTATGTGTATTTGTTTGTGTGTGTGTGTGTGTGTGTGTGTGTTTCCAGCCTCCAAGCTCAGAGGGCTGTTGCCAAGGCAGCCACATATCTCCAATGGCTGCCAGTTTCAGACAGAGCCATCACAATGGCAATGAGGAAGTGGCTTTTTTTTCCCCACCACCTCTGCCTAATTACAAAGTAAATTGCACACACACACACACACACACACTACACACTACACACTCGGGTGTCATTATCATTACAGGCAGGAAACTGTTCATAATACCTGTGATTGCAATCATGCAACATTAGCTTCTACATTCCCAGTGCTGTATTCACGAGCGCGGTGTCTGTCTATAGTGCGACAGCGATAATTGGTTATAGTGGATGAGAAGTTTTCACAATTTCTAAAACACCGTTCATTAAAGGACCCACATACTATAATTTTCTTGTTTTACCTGGGGTCCACTTTCAGTGTTTGTGTGGGTTTATGTAACAAAAACAGTCATGATTTATGGTCAAACCGTAATTTTCCATTAGTTCACATATCTTTTGTTAAACAGGCTGTGTCTCTAAGGCTGATATGTGTAAATTACCTTTGCTCTGACTAGCTGGCCCATGTAGCTCTGTGCCTTATTCAAAAAAGCAGATCAGGCTAAATAACTCTTTAGAACTTTAGTGTGACTGGGTGGACTAAGGGTAGACATAGTCAAGTAATTTCCACAATATTCAGGGTGCACAGTAAAATGAAACAATGTTCCTCTAAGATCAGAACTGCTGTGTTCTTTAGAGCATGTGAAAGAGTTGATGTGTGAGATCACAAAAACTGTTCAAAATCAGTTGTTTTTGCAGCTTAAAATACAAAAGGTACTTCTGAGACCCAGGATTTACATCCTATGTCAAACTCACATTAACAAAGGGAAATGTTCTCCTTGATATGGGTTCTTTGAGTAAGAGCAGTCTCAATGTACCATAAGTGCTTGCAAACACTAAATAAAGAAGTGAACTCCAGAAAGTCTGCGCTCACTTTTATTTTGAAAAATAATTCGAAAGCACTGTGAGACTGACAATGACCTGCGGAGGAATAGCTGCCTGTGTAATCGTGGAGTGACATTCAGATTAGCTTTTACAGTCCTGCAAGGCTGGCTTGGCCTTAAGGGACACGCGCTGGACGCAGGGATAGACTCTATCAAAACCAGGCACCAGAAATGAATCGCTTAACAGGCAAAACAGAGACGTCAGAGCAAGGCTAATAAAGAGATGTGTGAAAATAAGCTGCCAGACTGATTTGTCTGCGGCCTGCCCGAAATACTGAGCAAACGGCCTTTTCCTTTCACTAGCCATCAGTCAATCAATCACTGACAAAGCTAGCAAACAGAGATGTCAGTGAGTTTGTGTGTAAAAGGAAAAAGGCCAAAGGTTAAAGGTGGAACAGAATATGGTGCCAGTGAGTTTTCGTGAGTGTGTGTGGGTGTCGTCAAAGGTGCCGAAGTCATTCAGGGCCTAGAACCGCTGAACCGTCAATCAAGCTGCAGCCTGCTCTGTGACAGCTGTAGCCCTTACTTGCTTGTCAACTAGCCGAAAGGACGAGACGGCAGATGTAACGGGCATTCACGTCAACACTGTTTATCTTAAATGGTCGTTTTCTTTCTAAAGCACTCCCTCAGAGAGGACAAACACGGCTTGGGGCTGAAGTGAAAAGCCCCTTTATTAATGCACGCTACTATGACTCTCAAAGCATTAAACCGGCCCTAAAGGCCCTCGCTTGAAGCTGGTATGAAGCTCTACTGTAATGATCTGGCTTTTATCCAAGAGTGGCAACCATTAAAGCTGTTTTTATCCCCGAAATGCTCTTCTCTCCACTGCCACACAAGGGCTGCGACTGCACTGACCCTGTCATGGCACCATCGAATACATACTGTCTGGCTCTTACCCTCCATTTTTGGGGTCAACATGACAGTCCCATTATTGTCAAAATGGACAAAGGAAAAATCCCTGAGGCCCCGAGAGTGATAATTACCAGTCGGGATAATTGCAAAGAAAGATTTCAGGGACTTCACCTCTGCTGTCCCTGCAGGTCACTCAAACCTCCCATTCACATTCAGTCATCCCATAAGGGGGGCGCCAGCCTCACAAAGTAATAAACAGTAGTAATCTACAAATAAAAATGACACTTCCTATAAAATTACATTCGTAATTTTGATAAAAACTTTTTTGCAGATATACAGGGTCTAAAGTTTTAGCATAGCCTTAAAAAATTTGCATTATAAAAAAATTAGCATTACATGTGAGTGTGAAGTGTCCATTTGTCATTTGTGAACACACCACAGCACAGTGTGAACAGCAGAATGTTGTTCTCTGCATATAATCCATTCACCCGAGTGAAGCAGTAGGCAGTCACCAGGCCTCCAGCTGCCCAGTTTAGTAACCTAAGCTTAGTGTTAAATGCTAAAATTTGCTATGTATGCTCATAGACCCACTATGTTCAACGATTATGTCTGAAAATGAATCAATGCCCAGAACCTCTACCTCCTCTTCCAAACCTAGCACCTCTCCAGACTACAAAAACTGAGACAAAGACAGCCATCCACATGGATAAATATACAGATGTGCTCTAGCTCCACATGTACAGCACATTCAAGCACCCAGGAAGTACACATTGACATTTTATACTACAGCAGATATTTATTTAATTACATGCTAACATTGCACACTGACTCTTCTATACTGTTCCAGATTTTTATTTTGTTTCATTCTGCTTTTGCCAGTACCTGCACTTTATTTTGTGCTCCCTGCCCTGTTGTGTGTGTTTCTGCGGCTGGAAATGGAAAGATGTCGCAAGAATTCAATTGTACGAAGGTATAATGACAAAAAACTCTCTTACTCTTACTCTCTTACTCATTGTTCAAAGAGGGAATGGGCTCAGCAGCACTGTATGGCTTTACCTCATATGGCAGGGAGAACATGGGAGTGATGGAGCATGGCGAGGCCCGGTGAACTAACGGATAGGAAAAGCGCAGCATCGTTTACCTGCAGCTGGGAGAGATGCTGTAATGAAGAGGTCCTTTACCTGCCTTAGGCCATCCCTGCTGTTCTGCATGATCCGCAGAGCGTAGTTGGAGCGCTGGCCTCTGCTGTTGAACTCGATGTGGCCTGTTAGACCTTCCAATTCTACCTATCCAGGAGAGAGGCAAACACAGGCATGTTCAGACCTCGGGACAGACACTGCAGGCATGTGGGTAGACTGCTCTTGGTACACCAAGCTTCAGTGCATCAGTAATTAATGGGACCTTGCTGAAAGTAAACCCCCCACTTCACTGTTAGTTGGAAATTGGTTAGCGATTTAGCAATAAAGAGGGCAGTGGACCTACATCTATACTTTCAAGGAATGAAGGCTTTTTTAGGAAGCAGAGCATTGAGTAGAGTTGCATTACATGCACTACCAATAAAGCGATTGAGTTTAGAGGCTAAAGAAGATATGTCTGTCGATCAGGATGAATGCACTGTCCAGATTAAATGGCTTCAGTGAGATTTGTTGATCAGTGATGGGCAGATATATTTATTGGGGCATTTGGGTGCCCATGACACATGGTAGTGTCTCCCACTCTGGGTTTTGGCCTCTTTTCTCTAGCTCTTCTGCTGCTCAAAGGCATCTCACACTCAACAAACATTCAAGTGATTCTTTGTCTTTCTGCATGATGACATTTGGCCGGGTCATATTGTAGCTTATTGTTTAGACATTGGTTTTATCTCCTGGAGCTCTGTCACTGTTATGTCACTGTTGTGGACAGAGTGAGCAGTGCAGAAAAGCAGAGCTGCATGATTTTGCTGGGAGCGAGGAGTGGCTTTAGAAAGTTTTAGTGTTGGGGTTCTGTCTTGTCCACTCCATCTCACAAATTCATCAGCTCAGATACTGACATGCTCATTTTCTCTCTCGTTTATCATCTCCTCATCGTCTGCTGCCAACGCTGCCACACGCCACTCCTTTATCTTCACAAACGTTACAACTTTTATGTGGAAACACATGTTTATATTGATCTGACTGACAAACTACATCCAAATGTAGACTTGACTAATGCTCGTCCTTTTGTTCCACTCACAGTTTAGAAGACTCCGTCCAAAAGATTCCTACAAGGCCACTCTACTTATAAATGAGGAATTGTCGGTGAAGATTTGAAGTTTTTTTAACCAGTTTACACTTCATATTTACTGTAACTGGACTATATTCTGTCCTCCCTAGAGAAATGTAATAAAGTAAACAAATACCTAATATGCTAACATTCGGTGTCAGAAACTTACAGATACCAGCATTGTGAAGAAACCAAAAAACTGCATTAGGAATAAAGAATACTCATATAGCTATTCTATATTTGTATGCAGAAGTGTCCTATAGTTTTAATTTGTTGACGGGGGCGAGTTCCGGGCCATGACTGCATGTTACCACGTCTACATGAAAGCTCAGAAAGACAAACAGTTACTGGCGCTACATACTATTTTTAATTATTACTACTTTACATTAAACATTTAGAGCTGTAGCTCCGGGTGCCCAGCCCTGATGACAGCCCTGCTGGTATGACTTATGTAATTGCATAGCTACAAGAAGCTACAACTGACACGGGCTTATGAACCACAGCTAGCATTAGCAACATGCTAGTAGCTAATCAGATAAATGGCAGCCTTCTTATAAGACTAAGGTTTAAGGTTTCTGCTTTAAACCATAAACAATACTAAACAAGACAGGTAGATGTAATCAAATGTTTGTTTCTCAGTATAAACAAAATGTACATGTTCATGAGATGACTCCAACAGAAGGAGCTTTATTTTACTTTCAGTCGTGTCCATGCTGTCTCTGAGATAGCAGCTGTACTTGCCGTTTGAATTCAGTGCGCTATTCACTCAAACACATACAGCACAGGCTCATGCATGCTGAACTAAGCTGTCTGCTGCTGTTGCAGAGCTGGAGATCATGACGGGGAAAAAGCAGTAACCTCCCTCTGCCTGCTGCTATTTTTATCTCTACATGTGGCAGACACTTCGCCAGGTTTCAGGACACAAACCATTTTATTATTAATGAATAGTAAAATAATAGTCTTAACTGTGCAGATTCCTCACTCGCTTGTCCATTAAAAATATACATGTCACGCATCATTCAAGCATTTGCAGCATCCACATTGTCGAATGGAAACAGTTTTGTGTGGATCTTTTAATTACATTTAATTAGAATTTATCCTTAATCAGCTCTAAAACGTTTTTGGAAATATTTGCTTTAATTCCACTGATGAGTCGTTTGCTTTCCTGAGGCCTGGAATCTTGCCAGTGTACGCTTATCACAGTAATATAAATGATCAGCGATGCTTTAGGATCCTTCGGAACAGTTCAGCTTCATGCTAGTGCCACATCACTCCTAATTAAAAATTCCCTTTGTATCTACAGGAGTATGCTATGGGCTGGGACTCAGGTTAGTCTTTTAAGCAGTGCAGCAATGCATACACACTTGAAATGCATACACAGGCTGTGAACATTTCACATGGCTGTTATGCAACATCTTTGTGTCATTTCAGCCTGGTTAGTTATAGTACCCTTTAAAGGGGACATATTATGTAAAACTCACTTTTTGCATCCTTTCGTATTTCCATTTGGGTCTCTACTGCTCCTATAACACTCCCAGCGTAAAAAGAAAACATCCATCCATTTTCCGTGTGTCAATTGAAAGATTTTGGTGACAGGAATTATATGCTTCTATGAGCCGTTTGGACGGCTCCCTTATTCTGATGTCAGGATGAGGAAATTTGCATAGAACCACCCCTCATCTGTCGAGCCCCCACCCACTAGATTAGTTGAAGATCTGCCATTTTTGTCTGCTGGTTTTACGAACATAAGACGCAGAGCGCTACCGGCTACAGGCAAAGACAAGTCACACATGAAGTGTGTGTTCATCTTGCTCTGGGTCCGACTCGGGGTCGAACATAAAGGGCTGGATAGCGCCTCTGTTGTCTGAAATTTTCACGTGTAGTAAACGTGCAGCTTATGCATGGGATGGGTGGGGCGTGGCCAGCAACAGCTAATTTTGAATGGGACTGAAACTGTCAAGAATAGAGCTGGTGGGATTTCTTGATGTCAGAGTGATTTTGTGCAAAGAACTTCATGAAGATGTTTTGTATAGCCCATAGACCTATTATAACTTGTTTAAAAAAGGTATAATATGCTCGGCAGTTATCCTTGAAACCACTTCGTGAATCATTACAAACAACTAATATAGTTTAAATTTCAGGTTAAAGTAGATAACGTCTGCTATTCAGGATGAGTGCACAGTTCAGATTAAACGACTGTGGTTAGGTAGGTTAGTGGATCAGTGGTTCGCAAGTATATTTACAGAGCATTTTTATGCCTATGACACATGGCAGGGTTTCTCACTCTGGATTTTGGAGTGCAACTCGTGATTTTGTGGTCATTTCTCAAGCTGTTATGCTGTGCAAAGACATCTCAGAGCAGTGAATGAACCTCAACCTGCACACTCAGAACAAATGTTGAAGTGATTTTTGTTCTTTCTGAATGATGACATATGGCTGGGTCAAGTTGTAGCTCATTGATTAGACACTAGTTTTACCTCTTGTAGACCTGTCATATTTATATCACTGGTGCAGGCAGAGTGAGCAGTGCAGAAAAAGAGAAATCTGAAAACCCATTTCAGGGTAGTTAGTTAAATTACCCTTTAACCAAGTGCATATGCAACATTAGAAATGCTATGGTCAACAGTCATCCTTGAAAACACTTGAGAAATCATTACAAACAATTACTGCGATATAAATCTCAGGAATTCTGGAGACCTGTAGACTCACAAACTCAATGTGAGCGTTATGAAGAAAGTCCTCATGCTGTAGGGTGGTCTAATTCTGAGATTTATCTAAGCCTCAAGGGGAATAAAGTCTTTGCCCAAGGAGTTCCCCACATCTTGCAAAAAAGCACATGATGACAAGTGATGATATATGATGATATATATATATATTTTTTTTTTTAGGAAGACAAACAAATGAAGAATGTTCTTTAAAGTTTTACACAATTCTTGTACAAATGTGCAGATTTTAGTGTCAATATCAATTATGAAAGTGGTCGAACCACTCATTAGTGTGATTCAGACACCTGTAACCCTGCGGCTGGACAGATCTTCTGTGATGACTACAGTGAACATCATAGAAAGTATGACCAAAGTCCATGAGACCTGGAGGCCATGGTAGATCAGTTTAGTTCGAGAGATTTAGGTAAGTGGCCTTACCTTAACCCCAAGTCAAATACCCAGCCATTGTACATCTTGTTGTCTTTGAAATACATGCTTTGGTCAAAGACCCTGGCTGTTCGTGGCAATAAAGCTTGAATTAAGGCTACAGGCTACAAAACACAACATTAGTTTAGGATATAAAATCCCATACAAGGTCAAAAGCGGGGCTCTGCCCAGAGTGAAATATCATGTGGACCAGTGGAGGAGAGATGATGAATATATGTGCAGCTGCTGTAGAGCAGGTGTTTGGCAGCTTGTAGCTTCACGCTGCAGGTCTAGGCCTCTTACCATCCTCAGGTAGTTCATTAGGCTGGTCCCGTGCTCCCAGATCTTGGAGGACTTGCAGGACAGTTGTGTTGCCCCCACGTTCTGGCTCCGGTTCAGCTCTTGCACAGCCGCTACCACCGTGTGTACTGCATCAAATAGCAGCGCTGATGATAGCTGAGACACGCACACAAACACACACACACACACACACATACACACACACAAGCAGAGAGCAAGCAGTTAAACTCTACCCTGGCCAAGCTAGATATCCCATTAGATCATTAAGAGGACTTTGTGTGCCATTTGAGTGAAAAGCCTCCCAAACTCACCCTCTCCACAGCTGGCAACACTGACCATTCCAATTACTTCTAACTGCGCGCTGCTGAAGTGGAGGCCCGGGACTTTTCCTCTCCACTCACTCCTGTTAGTGCACTGATGCTAACGGAGACTGAAATGGGCCTGCTTTGCACTGGATTACTACATGACACCATGACTTACTTGGGAGGGGGTGTGTGAGTGGGTTTTAAAAGCACAGGGCTGGCTGGATAGACTCCAAAGTGTAAACACTTTTTTTCACATGCTGTTTTTTGCACAGCCAGCGAGGCAAACCGACTACAGAAACCGACAGAAACTGGTACCAGAGAGCTGTTCCTGCTGGATGCTGAAAAGGGTGTTTGCACTTAATCAAATACTCATGTCACGAGAAACTGAATTTTTAACTTAATATGCAAAGAAAATTCCACATATAAAAACTGAGCCACAAATACAGCCCTTTTTAAAATCCATCATGGGTGTGATGTCACAACCATGAACACATTTTCAAGTGATCCATTCAGCCTATAGCAGAAGCGGTATTATCAAGATATTATGGGGTCAAATAAGAAAAGTCAGGTCTGATGATGTTTCAGTACAGACTCTGGGCTGGGTGCAAGTTAAGCAAGAGCAGTTCAATATTGCATCAGTTCTGATCAAAAATGCTTGATCCAGCAAATGTCAATAGTGACATTTAGAATGAAAAAATATGAAAAGTCTAGAGTTTAACTGTAGTGGGAAATAGATTTTGATTCTTTATGCTGCCCTTCCCCACGCTCAATTAAATATTCATTTCTTAACTCCTACAGATTTAGCTCTTGACTGGTGTGGACATTTAATCATCAGTACAGAATTTAAGGAGCTAAAACTTCTAATCCTTTTATTTAAAAGTGCTTAAATGCCTATTATGGTTGTGAGTTGTGAAATATTAGCTTTCACGTCTATTAACTTATAAACAGCAGAAATTCAGAAAGTCTTAAATAATATTAAGCAGAGCTCACCACAATAAATAGCAGTTTTGTTGTTTTTTTGTTACGGAGTTGTTATATAGGCTTATAAGTAACATGGGTGCCGACTTGTGATAAACAGTGGGGGAAAATAACTTGAGCTTATATCCTGAGGGGAGAAATGAAGGAATGCTTTGTTTTGGTGAAGAGATGTGGACACAGTTGCAGACGCCAGGGTTTCACCGTTTTCTGAATTTACATTATTCAAGATTGAACTTGAAGCCACAACAGGATTTGTAAAGGAACATGATAAAGCAGCGCTCTGACTGACTGGGCACGGTTTCAAACCTGTAGACCTGCTGGAGCATGTGTACGCACTGCACTGCGTTTAAGTACAATTTAATTTGATAAATCATGAAGAGTAGCGTAGAAATTTTGTACAGTTTTCTTCATTTTGTGTTTGTGTTCGATGATTCTTATTGTTTATTTTACTGTGCTTTGCTGCATGGCAGGTGTGGAAAAAGGACAGTGCTTACAGGCTTATTGGTGAAAACAAGCAACAAATAGAACCATTTGAATCACATTTTCGAAAGGTGATGGCTCCTTCGCTCACAGTTCAGCTGCAGCTTTATTATTCCTTATCTCGGCTACAAAAGGGATTTTAAGCTTTGACAGCTTTAGAGAGGACTGCAGTGACCAAAAAAAGAAATAATAAATGAACACATTCAACAGTGTAGCGGCAGGGATCAAAACTCAAACAACAAACAAGTGGGTTCAAAGTAAATTTCGTTCAACTTTGATTCGATTCTATCATTCATTATTTGCTTATACACTACCAGGAAAGAACAAGACACAACAAAAATCCACCTGTCCTTGAATAATGTGCTTTGAATCCACTCAAACGATAATGATACTATCAAGTGAATTTTCTTTAATACATTCTTGTAAAACACAAGCAGATGATTTAATTAAGTTAAACCTCATGCTGTTCTGCTGTTTCTGCCTGCTGTTTAAGACCAGCATGCCAGACTAAAGCCAAGTGAGGAGGAAAAATATAGCAAAGGCAATGCACACACACACAGAATAATACTGTTACTTCTTAGTTGCCGCAAAGTTCCTGCATGTTTCTTATTCCTACTGTTACCAACTGTACCATTTTCACTATCAGGGCTGTTTTTACACTACTATGGGTTCCTTCTTTTTGCACTAGTATTGTGGAAGAATTGCATCTGCAGCATTTTATATTTTCGTATTTTAGCTTTCACATTTTACCTTTAACTTGTGTCCCTGTTTAAGTTGTTCAGCTTCATATTTTTAGATTTTCATAATGTTTACCCAGTCATAAAAGGAGCAGTTCAGGATATACCTCACTGCGTGTTGTACTTGTATAACTAGGCCTGTGACAAATAAAGATTTTTTTTTTACAGTGACTCTCCCTGCACCTTGTAGTTGGAGCTTCTGTTTTAATATTCTCACTTATGAGTTACTGACGGAACAAAAGTGAACAGATGGAGATCGGCCGATTAAGTAACTTAAAATGCTTAATTTCTTAGCAATTAAGAGATTTCTTAACATCCGTCTTTCTACAAAATGCTATTAATGGTTGGTGGTTTATTAATAGGGTTTCTGATGATACAGCCAATAAATCAGTCAAACACCGACATTGGCTCTTAGTCAAACATCAAAAAGAGTCAGAATACAGAGAGCATCTCTAGCTGCTGATACAGCTCCGTTAGGGAAAGGATGAGTGAGTGAGGGACTGTTTCATCTACTCTGAGGAGGAAGGCATTACTGCACTGTAGTGGGATTCAGGTCTTCTGGTTAATCTCTGCACTGGCCCGTCTGCTTAACCCCACGCTGATAAATGAAAGAGCTGGAGTCCAGAGATTAACTGTGCTCCCACGATTCCACCACCACAAAGACATAACAGCACACCTTGACCGGCACACTGCTTTCTAAAGGGTGTGGGTTTCTAGGCCGCTGTAATGCAACACTGCTAAAATGTCACTGTAGGGTGAGGCATGTTCCTTCCTCTCTCATCTGTCTGCGAGCCTACAGAAACCAAACCTTCCAGTGATTAATTAAAGATAAGGCTTAATTAGAAGGGGAAACATGGCTGGAGTAACCCAGCCGGCTTCTAAAAACAGCAGCCATGCATTTCTCCAAAAAATCCACCTCGACGGCTTTAATTAGAACAGAAAAATAGTGTAAAGCCTTCTAATGAATTGTAACTTTTCTCCACTTGCGAGAGATCAGACGGCGTGAAACAAAGACCACCTCTGCATTTTTCATCAGCGCTTAAGCTTTTCGTTTTGCATGACTTGAAGGAGTTTACATGCTGCATGAGAGGAAGGAGATACAGATACAGTGTGATACAGATGTTCATGCTCCAATGTGTGTGTGTGTGTGTGTGTGTGTGTGTGTGTGTGTGTGTGTGTGTGTGTGTGTGTGTGAGTGTGATAAATTATAAAAGCCCAGTTCCTTAGTTCCGGGGTTATCAAGAGTGCTAGTGAGAGACATGTGTACATTCGTGCCTAACACCTTCTGTTCCAGAGAAAACACAAATCTGAAATAGTGCCCCACTTAAAGCAGCAGTCAAAGGGAATCGATCAGATGAGAATACAGGTGCTCATCTTGCTTGTCTTCTGAAATAAAGGCTAGTAATCCTGCAGTGCCTTCCTACTGGGTCTAAGCCCTCAGTTGGTTCAGAATGCAGCAGCTCATGTCTCATGTCACCCCACTGCTGATTGATCCACACTGGCTATCCATGGCTGCTCAAATTAAATTCAAGTCACTAACTCTTGCCTACAGGGTCTACACCCAACTGCCTCAATCCTTTAATGGAGGTGACACTTAAGGGGTTCATGTTTATGTACATCCAAGAAAAAAAAATGGCTCTACCATCCCTTCACACAAGGTAAACCCAGTCCAGACTGGTCTCATGTTATGGCTCTCCGCTGCCAAAGCAGCAGAATCTATCTTCAAAAACCACCTGAAGACTCACCTTTTCAGAGAGCCTCTCTTCTTGCATTACTCCTACATAAAGATTTTAGCGCTTAGGATTTTCCTCTGGTTCTCACATTGTCCTGAAACTATAATTCCTTGAATTATAGGTCGCTTTGGATAAATGAATGTAATGTTATGTGATGTAATTAAAGAAATGGTCTCATCTTTGTTGCAGTAGCAGCCTCCACTCTCTTGGAAAGACTATCAACTACATGTTGGAACACAGCTGTGAGGCTCTGTCTATATTCTGGCACAAGAACATTAGGAAGGTAATGTTGGATGATTAGTTCTGGATCACAACTGCCCATCCAAATCCGTCACCTTTATCATTCCAGAGAACACAGTTCCACAGCTCCATGGCCCAATGCTGGGGAGGGGAGGGGGGGCAGTATTGCCCTCCAGCTGACATGGGCAGGATGAATTTAGGTCCAAAGCATTCCATTCTATTGGCAATGCGTTTCTATAGAGTTTATTCAAGCTGTGTGTGCAATTGAACACATCTGTCAGCAGCTGGTGTACATTAAAGACTAATTAGGTGTCTGAACTCGCTGGAAGTGTGGTGTAGGTCACACATTGACTGTGATGTGTTTGAGAGGGATCTATCTCTTCTGTACACTTAAGGCAACACACTACAAATGATTTGTTCTTTTGTTTGAATAGATATCACAATGGATCTTTGTAAATTAATTATTAATATTATGAAAAATATTTGCACTAGATGTCTTGTAGAAGATTTCATTTAGGTGCAAATCAGATGCTATTCACTTGCGTCCTAAAAATGCATACATTTGCACATTGTTACAAATCTAGGCTTTGGATGATTGACTTTATTTATTGTGTAGAAAACGGAATCATCCAACCAAGCGAAATAGAGCAAAAATGTGATACTGCTCTTCAAGCAAGGAATGGTTTTGTGGAAATTCAGGCCATTTCATGATAATCAAATTAATTTAAACCCAAATGAGAACTTTGACTGTGTTTATACATGAGTAGAGAATAAAAAGACGAACACTACGGACAGTCTGTGGACTTCAGTGAAAAATGCAAGATGGAACAGTCTTTTTATACATTTTGCCTGTAACTTACATTCAAACTTATGTTTATTAAATTCAAATCAAATCAATGACTAAAAACTTTAACCTTAACTCTGGTTCTAAACTTAACTCTGCTCTTAATCTTAATCCTAACACTAACTGAATCTGACCAGATATTTTGTTAATATTTTGAACATGCTGTTTGTAGACAATCAGTGGGGGTCTATCCAAATAGAGTAGGATAGAAAAAAACTGGTGTAGCCCAGTTGTCAAGTACAGAGGAGAACCTACAAAAACCGATCATTACAGAAAACTACATTTAAACAATTGTTTGAAACGCTCTTAAAAAATAAAAATAAAGGAACCATAAAAGGTGGTATTGTAAGTACAGTATAAAGAAATGTAAAGGTTTTATGCCTGAGGTTTTCTAGAACATGAAACCATGAAACATGAAGGAACCCATTTTTATAAGAGATTGGTGGAAGGCAAATACACTGGACAATGACGAGATCATTGATTAAGTATTAATACCGGCGTTCCAGCGAAAGGGGCATGGTCACAGTTCTCCTGCCAGGAGCGGTTGAGGCTGAGGAGGAAGTCCTGAAAGAAAGGGTGTGTTCTGTTGAAGACGGAGAAGCCAACAATGTTCACCCGCTGGTCGGCTACATCATCCAATCGCAGCAAAGTGAATTCCTGGGTTGAGAGAGAGATAGGGAGAGGGAGAGGGAGAGAGAGAAAGATACGATATTAGAAATGTTGGGTTTGGGCGTGTGTCTGTGTCTAGGTCCTTGTGTCTCGTGCCCTCGCGGGGGTGTGGTGCTACCCTACTAACCTCCACTTCTGGTGACAAACCGGCTTACTCTTAGTCACACATACAAGGGCCTAGAAAATACTAGAAATTTGTTTGTGTAAAATTTGTTTGAGTGTTTGGAGTTTTTTTTGTTTTTTTTTTTCCCAAAGGCTACTAGAAACATCATTTCGATTTGCGTTATGAAATTTCTTTCTGTGTGTTTTGTTTCTGTTCCGTTTTTTTTTTCTTTTTCTAATTTTTCACTCTCCTTTTCTTCTTCACTGTGGGGGAAGGGGTAAGCTCAGATCGGCTTTAACGACTATGTTTGTAAAATGAAATCACAAAGTAAAAATAAAGTTGCCCTCCCAAGAGGGGGTGGGGGGGGTGGTGGCGGGCCAACAACAAAAAAAAAAAGAAATTGGCAACATATCTGTATGACATGGTTGGATCCCTTGGTAAATTAGTGGTTCCAGTCCTGGTCCTGGAGTGTCCCTGTCCTGCATATTTTTATACTGCTTTAAAATATCTGATCCAAGTGGGGCTAATAAACCAATAAACTCTAGTCTTGCGCAGATAACAATCTTAGACATATTATTCTGTACCTACTAGTTCTGGTGTTATTCCTGAGAAAAGAAGGACCTTTTGTTCCCTAAAGAGCCCACCTCAGTGAATGGCTCTTTAAATAATAATGAGCTATGAGAGCGTGACTGACCTTTTTAAAGTTTCAACTCTTTCAATGTAAAGGTTTTCCACCAACTTTAAGGACTCCTTAGAATTGTACTATGAATTATTTGGTAACTAATGAGAAGCTAATATTTTACGTTAAAAGGTTATGAGGGTGAGGAGCTTAAATGTGTGAGCCCACATACAGGTTTGGTCCAGTTTAAGGGGTGAACAAGCTCTTCCTGAGTTGACAAATGTGTGTTAGAGCAGGGAATGTGCAGGCCAGGGTGCACTCCTGAAATGAGTTTGGAAACCACTAAATAACTTTGTGATCCCCAAATGACAAACCAACCACTCTGTCAGCTCTACCTTCAGTAATTCATAGCTTCAGATGGTTGTGTCACCAAAAAATGATTTAAAAAACGACCCGTGCCAAAAGGCATTGTGGTGCGAGTCCTGTGGGAAAGTCTATTGAGGTGATGAGAAAGTGATGTCTGCTGTGTTGTCGGCTCTCATCCTCAACATGGGCAATATCTCAGCAGAAGGTTAATAGAGATGTCCCTGCAGTCCAGAGGCTGACACTATTACAGCCCACCATTCTGACACCATCAATGAGTCTGGGGACACTGATGACAAGTTAAAAAAGCCAAGACCATACTGCAAATACATCATACAGGAAAGTACGGAGAGAAGAGAAGAAACAGAGAGAGAAAGGCAGAGAGAGAGACACAGAGAGAGAGAGAGAGAGAGAGAGAGAGAGAGATAGAGAGACAGACAGACAGAGAGAGAGAGAGAGTACAGTATATATGTATAGCTACGTAGTGTCTTTTTCTCAATCACTAAAATTAGAATAATTAATACAGTAAAAAACATTAATACAGTAAACAGAGATTTAAAAAATATTTAAGTGTGTTTGCTCAACCATTTACAGATCTCTCCTTGTGGAAGACCAGTATTACTTGTAATTACCATCAAGTCCCTGGTTTGTGTCGGGTCCATGGACAGCGGCTTGTATGAAGATGGTTTGTATGAACTCTTATTTTGAAGTCCTACACTGCCTGGGCGAGTATTCACAGTGATAAGGTGTTTGATTTGTCCTTAGTTTAGATCTGTTTGTATTTAAGAGTCTTTGTTTTGTGATACTGGTGTCAGTTCTTTGGTTTGTATGTAGGCCCTCATGCCTTTTATTTTTGTCTTTTGAAAATAAAGTAAGTCAGGGTAACCTGCGAATGCGCCTCTGTCCCTTGGCTCCCCAGCGTGACAGATGGACCGACCAGCCAAGGAGGCGCAGTGGGTTTCTGCTCGACAGAGGACTGGGCATTTCCCCCAAATACTTTTTTGGGGGTGCTATGGGGATCCATGGGTGGGCCCCCGAGGGGCTCCAGAGGGGGCTCTGCCCTGCAGGAACCGGAGGGGCTCCCCAAGGTGTCTCTGCCGCACAGGACACAGAGGGGGCCGGGCGGCCCTCTGGCGCCTTGGAGTGGTGCACTGTCAGGTCCATGGTTAGCAGCTGCTAGAGGCCGCTCTTACGGTTTGTATGAACTGAATTTTTAAGTCCTGCACCGGCCAGCTGTAAACCTGTAAAGTTTAAGTGATTAGGTGTTTAGATTTGCCCTTGCTTTAGATCTGTTTGTAGTTAAGAGTCTTTGTTTTGTGGTACCCGTGTCGGTCCTCTGTATTTTTTTGTCGTGAGTGTTCTGTTGGGGTTCTTTGGTTTGTATGCAGGCCTTTTTTCTTTGTCGTTTGGCAATAAAGTAAGTCAGGGTAACCTGCAAATGCACCTCGGTTCCTTGGCTCCCCAGCGTGACAGTTTGGCTCAATCAATACTTCATGAAATAAAATCCGCAGCTATTGATGGAATTTCAATAATCTAGGCAATGACAGGAGGCATCGAGGATAAATCTGGAACCGCACCTGTGTTTCTCTATCCAACACACAAACTTCCTCTATCAAACTCACAAGAACTTTCTAGGAAAAAAAAATCACAATATTTTCTACTGCTTTCTTGTTTCTTTGTATTTATTCTAATAATAACTTGTGGTTTTGCTGGCAGATAAATGGCTTAAAAGGAAATTCTAAATAATTTCTAGTGATTCTGATTATAGCCTAAGACTTTTGGATTATACCATAGACACAAACAGACACACACGTACACCCACACATGTAAGACAGATAAAGGCTGATGATTCCTTTTTTGTTGTCATAGTTGTGGGCTAATTTTAAGCAATATTAGGCAGGGTGGTTTCATATAAAATATATATTCATAATAATAATAGTGATGATCCCAACCAGGGCTGAACTGGCCATCGGGCATACCGGTGGGCCGGCGGTAAATTTGGCCCGGCGCGGAATCCCGTCAGCACCACCCATCCCCCCACCCCACTGGAACGACAACCTGGTGGGCCGGTCTCGTCTCAAAATGCCCAAACCAATTTTTTGTCCTAGTCCAGCCCTGATCCCAACTATATATAGCGAGAGAGATGGATATGAGAGAGGGAGGGGGTGTGGCGGGGGAGTGAATGACTGCGGCAGTAGTGTGACTTTCCAAAGAGACCCAGAGAGACACACAGAGGCAAATCCCTTGTCTTAGATGCGGTAGCATGGAGCACGGCTGGTGAAGCCCACATCAAAGCAGGAACACTACGGCCCTCTCATTACCAACACAAAGCCAAGACCAGGCCACAGACAGCACACACACACACACACACACACACACACTCTGTACATGATGAAAGAGTGTGCTGAGAGAGGAGAGGAATCAGGGAGGGAGAGAGGGAGGAAGGGAGGTATCCGGAGTGGAGAATGTACTGCAGGAATGTATTGCAGGGTCCACAGGAGGAGAGAGTGAGTGAGAGAGAAAGGGAGGGAGAGAGAGACTCAGGTGAATTCTTCTCTTTCTGTCCTTATGCTCATACAAACAGCTCCTGTTCGTTTAGAGGTGACACAGACTCGCCGTGTCACGCTGGGACAGCCATCTCCACGTTCGATTTAAACACGGGCCCGTCTGCCACTCCTGATGACAAGCAATTTAGACGAATTTTACGGCATGTTATCTCTATATGTGCTCTCGGTAAATGTGCTGACTGCATTGTTTTTCAAGGCTGTTTTGTTCAGAGGCAGGATGGTTTCTAGGAACTCTGCTAATGTCACGTGTATTATGTTAACAGTATGTATTTTTTCTAGGGATGCACCGAAATTTTTTTTTGGGACCGAAACCGAAAACCGAAAATGAGGAAACACTTGGCCGAAAACCGAAACCGAAAACCGAAAGACATTATTATTATTAAATTATTAAAAGAACAAACCTGTTACAAAACAATGAAAATATTTATTTAGCATTCAAACAATGCACAATAGAAAATAAAATCTGAAATAAAATATTTTACTTGGCCCCATGAATAGCCTAAAAGCAAGATAGCTGAAATATTATACAATTAAATATCTTCTCTCATAAAACTAGTGAATTCAAGTGCATTTTAATATTCTGATCGAAGTGCATGAACAAAGTGCATTCAGAACAAGTGCTTTAAAAACTGTTGAAAGATATAACAACTTTCTCTGTAGGCCTAAAACAAAATAATGTATTAAAACAAAGACTGGCATAGCCAGTGCTGGACTGGCCATTGGGCATACCGGCCAAATCCCCCCACAAAAGAACGATAGTGAGTGGGGCCCCGTCTGCGTGGAATTCGTCATCAGCCGCACCCTCCTCCCAGTGGAACGACATCAAGAGCGGCCCTGGCCCAAGAATCCCCCCCATCTCCCGCTTTACAAATGGCTTTCTGTGTGTCTTTCTTATATATATCGAAATGCGCCCACACAGCAGACATGCTGACTCTAATCCAATCTGGCGTGTGCAGGCTGCGGTTGCGTCATCATTGCATCATCACTGTTTCGGTCGCGTTAAAAAAAAATTCGGACGAAAATTTTCGGTGGCCGAATATTCAGTGCATCCCTAATTTTTTTCTTTATGATGTTTCATTCCACCACTAGGTCTATGTTACATATACAAGATGAAACAAGGGGGTTTCATGCAACATGCTGTATATTACTAATTCTGAAGCAATATATTGGTTTCACTGTATGAGGCAATGGGATTTAGAAACGTCTAAATGTAATCATGTATCTATTTCTCTTTTGCATGGTAAGTACCACTGTTTCTCCTGCTTACTCCCCGCACCACTCACCCTCCTCTTTCTCTGCAGCCATCGCTGACATTCTTGTACAAGATACATGGTGCTATTCAGTTGCTTTTTAGTTAACTTGTTAAGCGAGTGCTGGGTGATGTGAAATGTGATTAGTTTGCTTGTATATTAGATTTTAAAAAATGTTCAAAATCCTCATCCATTTTTAAACAGGTATCACTTTTTTGACATATGGTTAAAACAGACTTAACAAAACTGAAACAACAAACTAAAATGACTAAATAAATTAGGAGCTCACTGTGGTCCCTATTTTGAGAACCACTGATTTAAACACACTGTACATTAAGATTCTGAAATACAACACACACACACACTCACATACACACACACACACAAATATACTAAGTAGATTAAAATGGTTTTACCATTTAAATATTTAAATCACGTATTTAACACAAGTGAATTGAGGAAACGGCTGTTTTAGACAATTCTAAGGTAACCAAATAATATTCAGGGGAGTATTGTTTTAAAACCAGTGATTCAAAATGCCAAACATTTGTTAAAAACGGTTTGGGTTTAGGTTATTTTACATTGTGGCCAGAATTCAAAAAGAAAAAAATATCACACCATTATTGTGTGCCTGCTGGGAAAAACACATATCTGGTTACGTTTGATGATAGACACCAGAAGCAGCTGGTATGAGGTAAATATGAATAACCTATAGAGTTTACAGAGACGTTTCTAAATGAATATTCAGGCTGGCGTGTTTAGGTGAGGCTGGGGTCCTGTTACTGTCTATAGAGCTCAGGAAATGTTATCCATTAGTTTTATATAAAGTTTGCATACACAGATACACACACACACATTACGTACAGGTTATTTATACACGTGATACATGTGCAAAAGAGTCCAGGGGACATCCTTTTGCGATGGTCATGTCCTTTGCATATGTGACTTATAATTGGAAATTTCCCATGTGCTATTTTTTTCAGTCTATGTTTAAATGTATGTTCACACTTGTCTCATTTATAATCATTTAAACAACACTAAAACAGTTGATTTTTCTTTGTAGTGGCTTCCTGACGACCACAAATTATTAACAGTATCTGGGAAATCAATTGAGCGAGCAAAATGGAGTGAGAGACAGACAGAGAGACGGGGTGGGGTGATGGGGGAGGGGGGCAGTTCATAAAACCCCCCTCGACACGAAAAGTCATTCTTTCCTGTGCTGAGAAAAGACTAATCTCCCATTCTACTACACATTTAAATGCAGAGAAAGAATTTCACACTGTCCAATCTGTGTGCTGTGGTGTGTTGACCTGTGACTATAAGAAACCGCTTTACTTTATTATCAAGGGCAAGACCTAGTTAGGATAATCAAATTGCAAGTTGCCAACGTATGTTCAGGAAATTTGTGTCATTATGGCACATAACAACAAAATTGCACCAAACAATCTGTTGACTACAAGACTACATTTCAAAACTCAATGAACTGAGCATTACAAGTTAACTTCCAGTCTGATCCTGTGTTTCCTGACAGCGTGAAATGGGATTAGTGTGATGTCTTTGTAGATGAGCAGTCATAACTGAGGTATTAACATCGGTATTTGAACGGTCACCATTTTTTGCCCATCATAATTATATCTGGGAAACCAAGAGACAAATTAGCAGAACATCCTCATACAAGAGCAGTGTGGTGGATTTCTATCAATGTTTGGTAGGGCATTCCATCAATATTTAATAGGACAATCCATCAATGTTTGGTTGGGTGTTCCATCAATATTTAATAGGGCATTCCATCAGTGTTTGATACGGTGTTCCATCAATGTTTTTTAGGGTGTTCCATCAATGTTTGGTAGGGCGTTCCATCAATGTTTGGTAGGGTGTTCCAGACGTTTGGTAGGGCAGTCCATCAATATTTGGTAGGGAATTCCAACAATGTTTGGTAGGGCATTCCTTTAATATCTAATAAGACATTCCATTCATTTTTGGTAGGCGTTCCATCAATGTTTGGTAGGGTGGTCCATCAATGTTTGGTAGGGTGGTCCATCAATATTTAATAGGGAATTTCATCAACATTTGGTAGGGCATTCCATTAATATATAATAAGACATTCTATTAATGTTTGGTAGGGCATTCCAACAATGTTTGGTAGGGTGTTCCATCAACGTTTTTTAGGGCGTTCTATCAATGTTTGGTAGGGCATTCCAGCAATGTTTGGTAGGGCAGTCCATCAATATTTGGTAGGGTGTTCCTTCAATGTTTGGTAGGGTGTTCCATGAATGTTTGGTAGGCATTCCATCAATGTTTGGTAGGCATTCCATTAATATAAAATAGGACATTCCATTAATGTTTGGTAGGGCATTCCAACAATGTTTGGTAGGGTGGTCCATCAATGTTTTTTAGGGTGTTCCATCAATGCTTGGTAGGGCGGTCCATCAATGTTTCATCTGTGGCCCTCACAGTGTGCCAATTTGTTATGGTACAGTACAATTTGTTATAGATGCTCAGAGAGCTTTTTCATTGTTTCTGTTGTCTTCGGCTCACTCAGACTAGATTCTATAAAGCTGCTTTATGACAACATCAGTTGTAAAATAAAATATAAAAAAAATTGAAGCAAAAGTACACATATTTACATAAAGAAGGAGGAGCCAAACCATTAAACACAGAAAGACAATTTCTAATTTGTCAAAAAAATTTCAAGCTATGTTTAGTATATTTTATCATTTTTATTTTATCATCAAGTTAATGTTTGTATCCACTATTATGACCAGATATTTAAGTTCAGTAATGAAGATATCCAGTCTTGGGCAAGTTATTTCAAAACTGTAATGCGTTATTTATTACTTGTTACTGTAATTTCAAAGTAATTCTTACATTACAATATTACTGTATTTAAAATGTAAGGCATTACACTACTACTGCATTACTTTTAAGTTACTCTCACCAA
>JBBPCY010000001.1:21109750-21122522 GCA_037974405.1 Brachyalestes nurse | reverse complement strand
AGAAACTCCAAAATCTTGTGGAAAGTCTTTCAAGAAGAGTGGAAGCTGTTATAGCTGCAAAGGGGGACCAACTCCATTTTAAAGTCAATGGATTTGAATACAATGTCATTAAAGTACTTCTTGGTGTGAAGCTCATGTGTCCCAATACTTTTGTCAATATAGTATAAATATATACTGTATATATAAAAAACCACAAATATGTGATGTGGTAAAAAAAAATGCCTATTTTTTTGTGTGAACCCTAAATATGCCCCCAAATGTGCTCCCCAAACACTTTAATTTCATTTTAAACTCAACTTAATATATTACCCTTAAAGAAAATGTACCGGTAAACCCGTATTCATACTGTGCAGTTTACACTGAACTCCTGCAGTGCTAGAATGTAAAATACAGATGTTACCCTTGTATAGACTGTACTGTAATTCATGCACATGCATTTTCTTTGGTATGCGCTGTCGTTTTTTTAGTATAAGCAGGTAAATACAGTAATAAATTAATGTAATTTACAGTAATAAAAATCCAGGGCTTTAAGAAGAACAAAATGATGGCTCCACGCGAGATGCATCAGAAATAAATAACATTTTCAGGTTGGCTACCTTCAAACCTCTGAGTACAGGGGGAATTCACCATCCCAAGACGTGCTTTCTTTGTGTTCTCTCGACAGAACCAAAATGTGTATTTATATTTTATATGGAAATGTAGCTGAATTTATGTAAATATTTATGTTAAAAAATTAATAAATTATATTTTTCTTAATAATTTAGCACTAAAATGCATGAAAAAGGATATAATGTAATGAAAATAGCTGTGACGCCCGGGCCTCGTCTGCCATGTCCCTTCGTCCTTGTGCTGGTTGTTTATGTTTGGGTGGTGAGCAGCGGATGCTCGTTCGGTACAGATGTCTGATTGGCTTGCTAACTGTTGTGCCCAAACATAAACAACCCAGCACGAGAACGAGGGGGCGTGGCGGACGAGGCCTGGACGTCACAAAAGCAAACAAAAATTGCAGAGGATATCCTGCGATTTCCGTGACTGTGGGGGAGTTTCACAAACAATTATTAGTTCGGTTCTCAAAAAAATCCACGACAGACTAAAGCCAGGCTGCTGAACCGCGTATAAGCGGGGGTTTACTGTATATATATTATTTTCACATTTTGGGGATATTGCAGTATTACACCGAGACTTTGAGGAAAATAATATAATTTACTGTTTTACACAAATCAACATTTCTGAATGTACTTGCTAACAGCACACATGCTAACAAAGCACAAACTGTCTGTATGCACTGCATCAACACCTAGGCTTTATTTCCAACAGAGGCCATGCCGGAAGATACAAGTTGGACAGCTTCTCTATATTTTGAAGAATCAAGTATCATGCCGTCATCCATTAAGAGGTGCTTTCTGCTCATATTGAGGCAAATGACCTCGTTTTGATCCATCCGTCATTGAATTACAGTAACCATAATAGTTCCATTCAGCCCATTCACATTATGCCTCAGTCTGAATAAGCTCGTCCAGGCCGGGTCCATGGCCTTCATAAATATTAAAGCTGTCTTCACACATAAAAAGACAGAACTGCTGCTATCTGCTCGGCAGTCACTCATGTCCCCGAGCACTTCGCCCGAATTGGAAAAACTATGCAGTACTAATATGACATTATGGAGCTTACACCTTGCACAAATTATAAATGAATGACCTCTTTGAGTGCAAAAATCTCCGAGGTGTAGAAACAGGACACTTGGCTATTAGAGAAGTGTTCTGAAATATGTACTTGTGTCTGTGTGTGTGGGTGTTTTGGAGCCAGCCTCTTCACATCAGGTTCTTCCTCAAAACTCTCTCAGGCTCAGGTCAGTGTTTCAGTTTTCTCATAGAGCTCCATCTAAATTGCCCTTGCTTTAGTTTCTCTCATTAGTTTACTCTTCTTTCCTACTTTTATGACATTAAATCACTTTTAATCTGGCATGCAGGACTCATGTTGTTGACAGAGGTGACTCCCGGAGATAAAACTATTTAGCCTTGGTAAAGTTCATGCAGACAAAAAGTGTTTGGGGTGCTATTAGAAGGCACTGATGGATAAACAAACTCATTAAAGACGAATTTAAACTTCATTTTAGACAGCCAAAGATGAGTTTAAATTTTGCTTGTCATTGATCTGACTATAGTAGTCATCTTTGCTATGCTTTGCTAAGTATTATTCAGCCTCCCTCTGGTGGTGGTTGGTTGAGTCGGGATCAGATTGGATTTTGTAAGGATTTTTTTCAGGTTCCAAAAAAAATTTTGAGCGTGTTTAAAGTCAATCTGAAATAATCTGAAATTTTTTTTTTTCACCTTATTAAAAAAATTTTCCACGTCCCTCCTCCCCACTTCTGGATAACGAACTATGTTATCAAGAAAGTTAGGCAACCCATGGCTCATGCCTTCAATCTAATTATAGCCACGGCCTGTGTAAAACGTTTACTTTTTGACTTTAATTTGCTTGCGTATGTTAAAACACAGGAACAAATTCTTCTTTGACTCAACAGTACTTTGGCTCCATTCTTCCAATTTTAACGGCGATTTTGAAACAGTACCCGCTCGTTCACTTAAAGCAGTGTTATCTTAGAGAGCTGAATTTCTTTTTTGAAATAAAAACATTTTAAACATTTCATACATTTTTTAAGTATGTAAACACTGTTAATATTCCAAACAAGAACAGCCCCTTTGAAATGCTCTGAGTTCAGGAATGCATTTACATATATAAGACCCAGTGACAAAAACAGGCTGTTTAAAGTAAATGGTTAAAGTGAGGTTGAGAGACGGTCATGCAAAAATGAAACATGACTTTTTCGTACATTCACCCACACAAACATTCTAAGTGGGCCTGAAGGGGGAGAAGAATTAAATACAGTTTATTTCTGCACTTTCCTTCGTCTCTGAGTGTATGGAAGGAATCCTTGCTACGACCTCCATCTCACGTCGACTTCGAAAGCTCTGGTTTGTGCATGTATTTATTTTTCTGAACCTATTCTAAAGCAATAGTACGTGTCTGAAGCGGTTTGAGGGGACGGAGCCGAGTCTTAGAGGGCAGAGGGAATGGAGCTCAGGTTTTTATCTCTGTTAGCTGATAGAAATGAGACTGGCATTAGAATGGCCTCATTTCTCCCAGCCCTGGGGCATTTCTCTAGCCATCTCCAGAGGCGACACAACTCTGCTGTCAGTCGCTTGCCTGCCCCCACGCCATCTGATCTCCTCTGGGCCAGACAGGCTGCTCTGTACCTGTTTTGATCCGAGCTCATGCACTGTGAAAAATAGCTTCTATGGCTCTCGGATGCATTTGGCCAGGCAAGGAGTTGGAGAAGAAGAAGGAGGAGGAGGAGGAAGAGCTTTTTGAGTTTTACTGAGGCTGTGAGCACCAACCTTGCCTTTATTCACCTCTCTATTTCTTCCCTGTGGTGGTTTAATCTCCTCGGGCACAGCAGGTCAATAGCTAAAGTTCAGTCGCATTAATCGTCTTCCATGCACTCCTCCTTAATGCTAGCTTTTCTCCAGCCTGGTGCCTGCCTCCTTCCTCAGTACTGACCCATTAACATCATAACTGCAGTTCAGCTGTCGTTTATAATTAATCGTTCTATATGCGTCATCTCATAATAATATACTGTGCCTCTAGGCAACAACATGAGAAAATGACACATGTGACCCAGCAGAAAAAGAGCTCTAATTACAGCAACACGGGCGGTTCAGCACCGCGGAGAGCTCCCCACCGCAAACGCCGGCTGACTCACAGCGTTTCCGCTCTTATCTGGTGAAAGCTAAGCTGTTGACAGATGTTCTGAGTGGAAAGTGAAGAAAAAAACACAAAACGAAAAAAAAAAGACCAGACTGCAATACAAGGTGTTACAAACCGTATAGAGAGACGCGTCAAATCATACATATCTTATTTACCCAAACATCAACAACACCTTACGTCATCTTCAAGTTCCATACTTGAAGTGAGGTCTGTCTACGCTACAGAAGAGGCGATATCTTACTCCCTTTACTGAACTAACCCACTAGCAGGGGTCCCTTAGGTCTCAGTAATTCATCCCTTGTTGTTACCTTACAATCACGCCATTCAGGGTGTTTCTTGATGCAGCTTGTCCACCTCTAGCTGGCCTTTCATCACATATAATGGCCTGTCTGGCGTACTGTGCAACACCTGAGATTGAACCAGAACTGGCCTGAGCGGTTCTCATCTCCCCATCAGAATGACAGAAAGACATGATTCATGTTTCGGAGGGCACTGGGGATTCACCTTTCTGGCTTAGGGCCCAGGATTTAATCCCACGTGTATTACATACCACACATTTCTTGTGTCTGTCAGACAACATCTACTTCAATAGTGACAGAGTGCGATAGTGAAAGTGCCATCATACAGCAATTTCAAAGGTTTTACTGTTTTATTTAGCTTGTCTACGTTCAGTAATCATGGACAAGCATTCGTCCACTGGCTTACAACTCAAGTCTGAGATAACAGCAGAGATGGCTAGTCTTAATATCGGATGGAAGCGCTAACCTAATAATGACTTATACTTGAAAACACATATGAAAGGTTTAGACATGGAAAGCAATGAAAGAATAAAAGGAGCTGTCTAGCAACTGCTGGCCACCCTCAAAATTAATGGCTATAGCTGACAAAACAATCACTCTATAGTTTACAACAGCACAGTATTCATTCATTTTCGGCAACCTCTTAGTCCTCACCAGGGTCACAGGTATCTGGAGCCTATCCCGGGGCAGGGACTCACACTGGACGGGGCGCCAGGCCACCGCAGGGTGCACATACATACATGGTCAATCCCCAATTCACCTGACATGCATGTGATTGGACTGCGGGAGTCAGTGGAGGAAACCCACGCCACCACGAGGAGAACATGCAAACTCCACACACACACACAAGACCAGGACCCGGATTCGAACCCCCAACCTGGAGGAGTGAGGCTACAGTACTACCCACTGCGCCAAGTAAAATGTTTACTTCCTTTTTGCACTTTTAATTAACCACAGTATTAACAGAATGTGACAAATAGGAAAAACAGGCAGCATACAAAGCTACGAATTCTCACCTAAATCTTATTTTTTTGTGTTATAAGCTAAAATGTGGGCATTTACTATATCAGCACTATAAGCTTGGTACTAACTAATACAGCTAACACCAGTACTGACTTCTACCATAGCAAACTACCATAGAGTTAAACACTGTGACTGCATCCGACTCCTCGTTAATAAAATAGTGTTAATATTTGTGTATCTGCAGCACTTTACAGTAACACCAATTAGACTCACCCCTCCCGACAAGTACTGATTGCAGACTGTGAAACACGGCAGCTTAAGCAATTAACCTGAATGGATTACAAATCAACAGAGCATTTCATTACATACAATACATCACAGCACACTGATGCAGGATGAGACAGGTTGTTTGAATCTACAGCTTGGACTAGAGGTTAATCAGCCAAATCTAGTTAATTACTATTTTTCCTACAACCTGCTGGTGGTGCTGGTGTTTGTGTGTCCACATGAGTTCAGAAAATCTGCTTTAGTCATTTGCAAACAGTAAATTAACTGACATTCCTGCTCTGGTTAAGTGGTTCTCTGGGGAAGCACATTATCGTCTATTGAGATCAGTTTGAAAAATGCCAGAGTGATCCTTTACTTTTTACTTGTTTTACTCTACTTTCATGCAAAATAGAACTGGTTTATGAAAGAGAACCACAAAGAACGGTTCCGGTTTAAAAATGCTGTCGTATCCTTTTTAATCGTAACTTGGAAACGAGCCGTATTCAAGGGTGCAGTGACAGTAGAGATCCTAGAACCTGCATATCTATGAGATTTAATCATGTTTCTTTGGTGTAGCATGAAAGGCTTTGTGGATATGGATTTGACACAATTTGCTGCGGCATCACTGTCAGATTTCCACCCATAGTTCCAAAATTCTTTTGCAGGAAAAGTACTGTGATCATTACTACGCCGGCAGAGCTCCGCAGACAGCAAAGAACCTTGAGAAACTATGCGGATGCAAAGAGTTTAGATTTCTGAAAGTTCAAACTGCTGAATCCAGTTCATTTTAAACCCTAACCCCCTAGAAAAGAACTTTTGTTGAAAGTGAGGACCCTTAACTTTTCACTGATGTCATTTTTGAGTTCAGGAGTAGAAAAGGTATTTCATTATGATGTGAATTTGATGGAAAATGAATGCTGTGCATAAACATGTCTAACACAGCTATTATTTCCGTTTTGTGACATTGAGCCAAACAGAAAAGCAGGATCAAAGCTGGTGATCTGATCTTAAACCCAAAAATAAATTGAATTCAGTAGATAATAAGCATTTAATGATGTAGTAACATAATTACATATTACATCCTGAGGTTAAAAAAAACCCCACTCATATCGCATTTTTTTGTGACAACTTCTCTTTTGACTTTGACTTCAGGACTGATATGTAAATGAGCTCTGCTCCAATAAGTTACGATGTCTTGTTCAAAAACACTCCTTAAAACTTCAATGCAAATGGGAGGAGCTAAACTCCAGAAGGCTGAATATTTGTAAATGGGTTGATTTTCAGCATTGTTTCCATGTAAGAACTGTATAGAAGTTGCAAGACAACGTTTACATACTACATCGAACTGTTTTATTTAGAATGTGTTTATTATGACGGGTCCAATAAAGGTTAAAAATGAGAAAAAGGTGTGTGTGTCGTAGCTATTTGCCTGGTTTTTGTATCAGTCTGATCACTTTAATCTATGCAGACAAGCCTCATTTGTGGCCATTGAAAAAGCTTAGGTCAAAGTCTGCATAAGAGATCAGAAAAATGTTCATAAAATCCAAGACCAATAACACCTTTTGTCTTACCAAAGACAATTCGCCAAGACAGGAGCCTTAGGCGAGTAAATTGATCATTTTAATGTAATGGAACAGAATGTCAAAACAAAAGATCCATTATATGAATCATCCAGTGCAGAGCTGGGCATGTGTGAATAGAAAGGCGCTTTGTGAAAGGCTACAGTGACAAGGGGTGAACAAACCAACAGTCAGAGAGGCTGCTGGCAATGAGAGAGCCATGAATGGGACGCGTCTCCACTGTCGTAGGAAGAGCAAAGGTCTTCAAACAATAGGCTGCCCCCTCTGCATGGGCGCGCTATTCATTTCAGGAGGACGGCTGGGAAAAATGGGAGGATAAATACTCTCAGTGCTGAGACATAATGCTCACTTAACATGCGTGATTAACCAGAGCGTCTCTGTAAGCAGGAGGCCCGACTTATGAAAACTGTTAAATTCGACTTCACACGGACGTCGCCCGCGGCCGTACGAGCACGGTTTGTGGCTAAGAGAAAACGCAGTCCACACTTGTCTGTTTTGATCAGCACGAGTGCACGCGGGGAGTAATCGGAGATAATACGATTGTCAACAGGGTGTAATCAAGGCCTCGGAGCCGGTAAGGCTGCAATCAAGTTGACAGAGAGTAATCGAAATGCAACCAGACTTCTAACGTGCGGTAAAGTTGGGCGGAAGCAATAAAATCCCCCGTTAAACGGAGCGTCCGTGTCTTTTTTCTTTCTCTTTTTAACCCCACATCAGTGCTTTTTGGTCAGATCCTGCAAAAAGCCATTTGCAGCTGATTGTATTCTAGTGTGTAAGGCATGGAAAAACATATTCACCCCCCTCCTCCAATAATAAGACAGCACTGACTTCACTACTGTTGAATGGAATAGCGTTTAACGAATAAGCTGCAAATCACATGGCCTTTCTTCTACATATTCTCATGCCATCCACTGCAGTACATCTTTCATTACATGGTCTATTGATTGCCGCTAAACATCCATGCAGAGGAACATGAGCCGTGCACACAACTGAATGATTGCTCACCTCTGTCTCAATAACTCAGTCAGTACTGATGCAGGAATAAGAACGGAAAAGCTGCTGGGCTCTCCTCATAAATGCATTCATTTTTAATGTGATCACTCTTTTCTCATTTTATGCCTGATGTGGGAGTCCCACAGCTTATAAACGTTGTGCTCAAGGCTCCCAGTTGGTATAATCATCTGAAAATTGATTGAGAGATTGCAAGTTTGATTTCTGGTGGTGCCATAAGCTAGCTGTGGCTTGTCCAAAAGAGTCCAAAAGAATACAATGGACCACGTTGTCTTTGAATGGGTAGGATGGACTTATCCCTCTTTGAGGCTACTTCATAATATCCACTACAAATACAGGCTGCATTATTTAAAGAGGAGCTAGGTTGCGTGCAGCAGGTTTTGGTTCAAGTCTGTCAGGGTAGCCTTAGTGGCAAACAGTATAAATCCTCCACAGACATCCATTTTAGATTAATTAGATTCTTTCTTTGTCACATGCAAACAGTGTTGGGCAAGTTAATCTAAATAAGCTTTTAAACTACTGCTTACTGATTACTCCCCATAAAAGTAATCAAAGTATTAATGTGATTACTTTATTTCAAAAGTAATTAGTTAAATTACTAGTTAGATTACTAGTTACTTCCCCACCCTCTAAAGAAACTTTTAAGTCAGCTCAAACACACTTTATTATTAAGTGTTACAAACCTAAGCTTTTTAACTCAAAACAGTCAAAACGCTCAAAACAGTGATTCAAGTATTTACATTTTTATGAAATGAAACTAAATCAAATCTGTAATTCTCGACCTTTAACTTCAAATATTTCTTACCACTGTTGCATATTTCTCTATCAAATGAAAAATAAACAAGCACATCAATGTTCTTATCTGACTTTGACAGCAATAAATAGTTTAAAAAACACCATAAAATGCTGTTCGGTTTAGTAAAGGCCTACATTTGCTTTGCATCTTCCTGCCTCAAAGTGAAAAAACGGCATTGAGCTAGTGAAACAATTGTTATATCGCATTAGCAGAAGCTTCTCAAATCTTGTTTCAGTCTGTTCCTTCTAGGTGTGAGGACCAAACTGCCCCAACTAAAAAGCCTCTCCACGGGGGCAATAGAAGGAGTAGGAGTGTTGTACTTTAAGAAAATACTCTTGATGTTTGAGAATTGGTTCAGAGTCTCTGGTTCATACCCCCCTGACCTCAAATAGTCCATAACTTCTATTTCTGCAGAGTAGCTCTCCTCACACTCGATTTCAAAACCAAAAAAGTCCATCCCGTCACCAGGTATGGCTGACTTTGTGTGCCCACGGGTAGTTTCTTCTGTTATCAGAAGCTCCTTCACTTCCTGTTTCCTACCCTCATCCCTTAACCATCGGAGTTTGAATTTTGGACAACTGACAGAAGCAAGAAGTGTATCTTTGTTGCCCAGCACATCTGCAAAACTCTGGATGTCTGGATGGCCTGAAAATACATAAATACATTTTTTAAAAAGTTAATCTTTGTTTGCTGTGACACTGTGTTAAATATTTTAACTTTTTTTTTTTTTTACTTTTACTGACTTCCTGACAATATACTGCAGTATGTATAGGAACATACCTTGACAATGACATCCGGAAGGTCAGCTGTCATTCTGGAGAGGCTCTCTTTCAAAGAAAGGGTCTTTGCTTTGTAAAATGTCCAGCGCAGCTATAAGGGGCTTCATTACGATGCAGTACTCATGCAACAACTGGTATTCCTTGTCATTGAAGCACTTCACGCCAAGCTTGGTGTACAAGCTATTCAGCTCATTCAAGGGAATTTCTGTGATTCTAGAAATAGCCTCGTAAAAGGAATTCCACCTTGTGCATGATGGTACCAGAAGTTTTCTCTGGCTGACTACCTGCACTTGTTCTGCTGCATATGTTGATCGGCTTGCCTTTGTCCTAAGAGCTGGGCACTTTGCAACGCTAATCCTATATACAGCTTTACTGTTTGCATTGGAAGTTACATATTTCTCAATATGACCTAGAGTTTCGATTCTCTGCCCGAACCCGAGCCTGACCCGAGCCCGGCCAGGCCCGCGGGTCGCGTCGGGCCGATATTTCCTGCCACTATCGCCGGGCCGGGATCAAGCATTTGGTTATTTTAATCATTACTTAGTTTGCCTGTTTGGGAGGACAGAGTGTGCTCGGAGTGCTTGGAGAGTCAGTTTCTGAACGCACCCGCAGTTGAGAATGTGTGTTATAACGGCCCACGTATTTAAAAAATGTCGGGTTTAAATCGGGCTCGGGCCGATAATTACAATTAATGTGTCGGGCCGGGCTGGTCTCGGACACAAGGTGCTCAGGCTCGGGTCGGGTCGGGTTTCATTTTTTGGGCCCGATCTAAGCTCTAATATGACCTGTGGAAATTAGGCTTATTGTATGTGATGCACACCCGTAATGAGGGGGAAGAGTCAGCTGACCATCATTATTTTATTATTTTCAGTGCAGAGGGCTTCAGTGACATCTGTAAAAGAGACATTTTCTTGCTCATCAGATTCAGAAGTGACAGTCTGATAGGCCTTGAATGCCTTGATGAAATTATAATGAGTGAATTTGTCCATATAATGAGTGAATTTGTTCTAGTTCTGAAGCAGTTACATCAAATGTGTGTTTGCCTCTCAGTCTCTTACATGCTAAAGCTGCATTATTATGCTTCAAAGTGGCTTTGTTGATCCAGTGCAGTGTTACTCCCATATAGCTTTTATTGTTCACTGTCCATATGTCAGCAGTGGTGGAAACAAACTCTACCTTTTCCAATGAAGTCCTTAAATTAGCTTCCATTGTTGCATAATTTCTACTCAGGTCGGCAGCAAACGTTTTTCTGCATGGTAGACAAACGTTGTGTAGGACAGGTCATTTCTCCATTATGCGACAAAAGGAAGGGGAATTCACAGTGGAAAGGTAGCATTTCGTCCACAATATACCCAGCGACAAGTTTGTTTAGGCCTTTTCCACTTAGAGTTGGTGTTGGATGGGAGAAATCCAGCCTTTGTTGCTTGGCAGGACTGGGGTATGTACTGGCATTAGGCTCATCAGTCGCTGCGCCTGGTATTTTCTCCACTAATTTCACTGCGCAGTGCTGCCCTTTCAGGTGTTTCAATAAATTTGATGTTGAATTTTTTGATGTTGACAATGATTTCTTACCCCCACATAACGTACAACCCACAATAATGTTCTTGCCTTTAACTGAGATGAATTTAAAGTAATGGCTATACTTCCAGCCACTGAATGCGTACTTCTCACTCTCCATGCTCACTTTGTTTTGTCCCGTAGATGACATCATGCGTGCGACAGGCATCTGCCTGCTGCTGACAGGTTACTGTGAATTATTACTTCTGTTTTTACAATATAGATGTTAAAGCACTTGATTTTATTGGTAACGCAGCAGTAACGTAAAGTTACTTGAAATTGTAACGGTAATCTAATTATCAATTTTAACGCGTTAAATTACTATGTTACTAAAAAAAGAATGAAATTACAGTGACACGTAACTGCCCAACACTTCATGCAAAGTCATACAAGTATCACACACAGTGGAGTTCTTTCTCTGCATTTAACCCATTCACCAACTGAAGCAGTGTGTGGGGATATAACCTTGCTCAAGGGTACCTCAGTAGTGACGCTAGCAGTTGGGATTGAAACCCCAACCCTCTGATTGCAAGGCCAACACCCTAACCACGAGGCCATCCAGCTGCCTAGTGTTAGGTCAATCTAAAATGCACTAAATGTTTTCCCTGTGTTGGCTTTACCATCGCTACTCAAGCCTGGCTGTAGTCACGACCACTGAGACATAGTTGGATTCACCAGCCTATCAGCATTGTTAACAGGCCATAGCATGCTCAGCCACATGGACCTGACCTCAAATGCTTGTGCTGTCCTCAAGGAGCAAAAATGGTTAGTTTTGAAGCACATCCTTTTAGAGGTACATACGCCACTGAGCCAGTTAAATGAAAAGATGTCCTCTGAGTCCTGTACTGCCTCCATGATCTACCCACACTCCAATAAAAAACCCTTAGTGGGTCTACTCTGAAGTCATCACGTACTTTATGGCCACACCAAAATAAGCAATTACTAGATGCCATTTGGAGACAATGGGGGTCATCTTGGGAGATGTGGATATGTGATGGTTTTGAGAGATGTTACGTCCCACAGGCAGAGAATTTCCTCACCTATAGTGGTTAAGGGGGACTGAATGAACAAAGATGACAGTGCGTGTCAGGAGATGAGAGGGTATAAGTCAGAATTAAGGACATGGGATGGATATTTAGCCAGGCCCAAAATAATCGGTAAGAAATAGCTTGAACCTTCTGGCGAGTGCATGAGGCTGTAAGTGTGAGTTTGAGAGTCGAGGTCATTGGATGAGTTGGCAATGATGGCCTCAACAGTCAGCGGTGAGGTGACCCTAAATGTGCAGGAGACTGATTATGTTTTGAATATCCTTTTGGAAAAATAGACTATAGAAATTGACTACATTATCAGAAACAACAGAAGGGTTAATGGTTCTGACTTTGTAAAGACCTTTTAATATAAGATGCTCATTTTATTTTTCACACTTTTGTTACTGAGGTTAAGGTTTGGATTAGGTTTGGGGTTAGACTTAGAAAATTTGTATCACATACACTATATGGACAAAATTATCGGGACATCTGACCATTACACCAGCAGGGTCTTTAATGACATTGTATTCAAGTATATAGACTTCATTATGGAGTTTATTATGGTCCCCCTTTGCATCTATAACAGCTTCCACTCTTCTTGCAAGGCTTTCCACAAGATTTTGGAGTTTCTGTGGGAATCTGTGTCTATTCATTCTGTAGCATTTATGAGGTCAGACACTGATGTTGGACGAGAAGGTCTGGATCACAATCTCCGTTCCAGTTC
>JBBPCY010000001.1:21094716-21105167 GCA_037974405.1 Brachyalestes nurse | reverse complement strand
GGATCACAATCTCCGTTCCAGTTCATCCCAAAGGTGCTGGATGGGGTTGAGGTCAGGGCTCTGTGTGGACCAGTCAAATTCTTCCACACTGAAGTCCTCCAGCCACGTCTTTATGGAGCTTGCTTTGTGGGGCACAGTCATGCTGGAATAGAAAAGGGTCTTACCCAAACTGTGTCCAAAAAGGTGTCCAAAATATCTTGGTAGTCTGAAGCATTAAGATTGTCTTTCACTGTGAGTAAGGTGCCACCTGAATTAAATCATTAAGAGGTGTGTCCCAATACCTTTGCCCATCCAGTGTATACATTAGCGTGCAAAGGTTTGACATCACTGTTTAAAATAATATTAGTCCAATTTTGCTACAGACACATACACAAAACGATTCTGCTACTCCACAACTTCCCAGATTGAAACTAATTTATAAGGCACTGTAAAACCACAGTGGAGCCGTGAGCTTCACATCGTGGTTCGGAAAGTTTTTCTCTCAACTGCCCTGGGAACTGTGTGTATGTGCCTGATTTGTTTGCTGTTGATTTATTAACGTGGGCCATTCTTGGGTTAAGGAAAGGTTCTATATAAATAATAGTTACATTTTGTCTCTGTCAAATCGACACTTTGTGACTGTTTTGTTTTACATTTACAAACAGCAGCTGCCCTTTTGGAGATATAAGGTTTTGTTCCAATAGCAAACATATTAAACACATGGGACCTCACGTCTTGACATTGTACAAAGGACAACTGTGTGTGTGTGTGTGAGAGAGAGAGATTGCTCCTCTGAACTCTGATCCATAAGAAGATGACACGTGTGACAGAGCGCGTCGGGCACGTAGAGGGAGGAAATGAAACATGAAGAACAAAACAAACAGCAGAGTGAAAGAGAGAAGAGTGGTAGTGACGGCTATAATATGTCATGTGGCAGCCTGAGTGGGGCATCAGCAGCGATCTGCTGCTCGCCTAACCTTCAAATGACATTACACCTCACCAGCTCACGCCACACAGCTGACGAGTCATTAAACCCAGCCGAGTGTTTGGATCCGAACGAGTACAAATCACTTTGATGGCTCCCATAACAGAGGGAGTGGTGGGAGAGGGGTGAGCGGCAGTCAGGATGACAGAGAGTGAGTGAGACAGGGTGAGAGTGAGAGATGGTTGCTAGAACCAAAGCTCACAAGAAGTGGTAGCAGGTCTCCTCGACATAAATCTGTGCGTCAGAGAGAAGCTCTCTAAATAAGGAACGCTACGCTGCTGCCCTTGTGGCTACTGTTTACAGAACTTTCCCGCTTCAGTTAAAGCTGGGGTCACATGACTCGAACTGTACCCTGATTACAGCCACAGTTCACACTCAGGCTGACTCCTGTGCTTTAGTCTGCAGATTTTGGGGTCAGTTACAACAACCAGTTGGCACAGAAAACGAAGGAAGTGCACACAGGCTCTAATTTCTTGTCTCCTTAATAATGGAACAGTTTGAGGAAAAAAAAAAAAAACGAATTTACACAATTTTCCAATTACCCCAGATATAGTCGATCAGCCAGGACACATTTGGAATCCAAATGTTCCACTTTATTTTAGAAACGCAGCTGTGAGGAAAATAAAGCTAACAAACACTAGATGTCAATAATCACCCAACAGTTTCCTGAAATTGCTCCCAGTTCTCTCAAACAGCTCAAACCACATCAAGCTCTACATTAGGGTGCTGCAGACATGCGGACGTGGTTTAGGACACAGTATGACTTACTGTGAATAATGTTTCAAATGAAAAACAAACAAACAAACAAACAAAAAAACACAGAAATTCTTGAAATCCATGAAAATACCAGTTAAATGTATCTTTTGAATAAATACGTTCATGTAAGTTTAGGTTTAGGTTTGAGAAGTCCTTAGCCACTGAAAGTGAAAAAAAAAATGCTTCTTTATAAATTATGTTATTACTGAGCAGAGCAGCTGATTTAAATGTTTCTCCATTTGAAAAAAGGGTGTCTATAGAACTTGCTTGCTGCCCTGTTTGTGTGAATGACCAGTGTGTGTGAGCTGTAGCAGTCATGCAGAGGTAGAAAGTGGGAAACAGGGCTAAGAGTAGAATTCGAGTGATCCTCTCCATGACAATCCGCTGTCAGCACGAACCAGCGATTGCAGGAAAAAGGGCAGATTCAGGTGACCCCTCACCAGGCCGGAGCTACTGTTTCTTGATTATCAGTGGCCTTCTCACTCTGTCAGGCGTGCCCTCCAGCCAGCTTACTGGATTAATGTTGTGCACAGCACATGCTCCATCTCATAAGACCCTATCAGACTCATTTGTTAATGACGGATTCGCAGGGAAACGATTCATTTGTCTCTGGGGGTAGCGAGTGTTTCACCGTGCGCACTCTAATGATGGCCAATTGATGGCCATAATTACTCATCGGCTCCTGCAGCCGTCGACATAGCCGCCTCGTCAATAGGACTGAGACAGAAACTCAGAAAAACACACAGCCAGTCACAGACATGCACTACTGGTATTTAATGGCTGTCACTTGATGATTTGAAAAACTCACTTACTTATATAGGAAACAGTAAATAATTCAGTATTAGCACACACACACACACACATACACATTTGGAAATGAACATGTATAGATAAAAGAACAGACCTTCTTAGCCCATATGTACACAGCATGCACAAAAGCAAGGTAAGGCAAACGGACAGCATAGATAATGTGGTTAATGATCTACGGTGATTATTATCCAGTCAAACTGGCTCATATGACCAACTAACAATAAACAGCAAAAGAAAAGTGGAAAATAAGAAGTGTCTGTGTACTAATGGTGAGGAAACACACAATGCTTTTTGACGTTTTGACAAACAGCAGCAGGTAGCTTCTCAAAAAGGCAAAAAAAAAACCCACCCACCCACACAACACTGAATCCACTGCTGCTGTACATTCTGTAACAGTGCTTTAGCTGTATAGAATATCATCAGTGCAGAGGCTACCTGTTAACACTAATGGTATCTATACAACAGAAATGTTATGACAACAGAAAAAAGGTTTCACAGTTTTTCCGATGCGAGAGGCATGGTTTGCTCACAGTTTTGCACAGACGATCTCAGACAAAGAGGAAAGACTAGCGGCTGCAGCCAACAGCTAGCCAGGGAAAAGAAAAGGGATGCCGAAAGAAAGAGAGAAGAAGGGCAAGAGAAAGAGAGAGAAAGAGAGAGAGAGAGAGAGAGAGAGAGAGAGAGAGATAGAGAGAGAGAAATTAAGTACTCACTGACTGTCGTTGTGAGGTTACTGAACTGCTCGTTCTGTGTCCTGCAGTGAGTTTAAGGCTGTTCTGTTCTTTGCTGCCCTTTTTTATTTCCATCACATCAGCGGACAGGAGGACAGGAGGAGAAGAGACTCCCACAGATCCAGCCCAAACTCAACTCAGAATATTGTCATGACCTTGCTCAGAGTATACACACATTTCGGCTGCACACTATAGAAATTCTCTTAGCCTAGTGTTAACACTGGGCTAGGTCAGAAGCCTCATTTGAAAATCACAAGTTTTCATAACAGTCAGAATTTGGGAGAACTAACCCTTCCATAAACACTTACACACACACACACACACACACACCACACACACACGTACGACTTAACCTTATTAAGTTATACCATTTTAATCACAATTATTATGCATAAAAAGCTACATTTATTAAAAGTAAGTACATTGGCTTTATGTGTCTGTATGGGGATAAATCCATTTTGGATTGTGGTATAGATTTGGCAATAGTAATATGCCATCTGGGTATCTTCGGAATGATTAACGGGAAAAATTAATCTTAACCACTTACTGCATACTACTTAATACTTCTGATCAGAATCAGTATATGAGTATTTCACTGCAATCATTATGTGGAGCTTTCTATATCTTTAAAACGCCTCATTTAGAAAAGAACCATCCATTGATACTTTTTTAAGGAAAACAATAGTGATTCTTATGTGGCATCGCTACAAACTTGGCACCTTTTTTTTTTTTAAGAGTCTACACATGCTCGCCTACACACAACAACAGTTTATCCCAACACAATGCGGAAAAAAGGCTTTATGAGGAGTTTGTACACAGTAGTGTGATGCAATAGCCAGACACAGATGAACATATACACGCCACCACAAGCACAAAGTGGCACCTCCTCAAGCCCCCACTCCCCAAATACGCAAACACGCACACACACGCGCACACACACCACTCAGTATTCTGAACTGAACAGACAGGATGGAAATGAAGTTCCTTTAAAGCAGTGCAGTGCCATGAGTTTCAAAATACACTCACTCTCACGCACACACACACACCCTCGCAACCCCCCCCTCCACCCACCCAAAATCAAGTAGTGTGGAGAAGACCTACATAATAATACTTCTATTAATCATTCGAGCCCATGAGAGAGATTTACAATAGCTTGTCTCTAGAGCATATGGTCACACCAGTGGGATTTGTGTGTTTTGTTTGCTTTATGACATTCATCAACATTCAGCTTAGTTCTACTTGTTCATGAAAATCTGTCTAGCAGTGTCACAACATGCAGAGCATCCCTAAAACACAGCCAGAACTTGATGACACACATGGTGATCCACATCTGTGTGAACTGATTTTAATTAGGCCTGCTTTAAAATGTGTTTAGGCTACAATTTAGAAACATGTTTAATGTCTATTATATCCCAAGGAAAAAAAAAACATTGTGGAAATACTCACTTAGTAAAAAACCAGTGTCAGATTCAAACTAAATTAACAAAGTTAGTCTAGAGCTGATCCCACATGCCTCTTTGTCAGAGAGTCTGGTATATTTCATCCTTTAATGTGGGCAAGACAAGGAAATCTGACAGACATGGAAAACAATCAACTATCAATCAACTAATACTGTCACATTATACTAATTACTTTTAGAAAACACTAAAAATACTTTTACAAACTTTCCTCAGTTCCACGGATGCATCTTGCCTGAAATAGATTATTTTCCTCATGATTTCCAGAACTGTCATTTGTTTGATAAAAAAAACGTTTTGCAAATGTTGGTTGACTGCACACTGCATGCAAGGCTGCCATGAAGGTTTCCTGATTGGTCCTTTGAAAAAAAAATCCATTCCTGGACAAAAATGTCCCAGACTACATACATTTTCACGTTCAGATCTTTCTGAACCTTAAACGTCTCACACACGGGTCACGTGACATGCAAGAAGGACCGGAAATGACGCGCGTCACATGGTATATAAGCCAAGGAACGAAGGTAACCAGTGCTCCGTCATTGAGTCTTCATACCACCCTGCCATATCGTCTCCTCAGGACCACGAGTACTCACGTCATACCACCTTCTTGTGAGCGAAGAGAACGTGGATTCCGGTGGGAATCTTTACTCTTTACGGGAGCGTCCTCAGATCAAAGCGTGTGGAATACCTACTCTCTCCTATTACTCTGCCACTGGGTTTATCCTCCAGGGTACACAGGTGTACCGTTTGGTTTCATTATTCTGTGACACTGGTCAGTTAAACACTGAGAGCCAGTTGTACATTCAAGTTCCGTCACAGCCCATGCTAAACGTGCCTTGATGCTCACAGTATGCCTTTTAAGATAAGAAAGATAAGATAAAATATTTAAGATATTTATTAGTCCCACAAGTGGGAAATTTGCTTTGTCATGGCAGAAATTGGACAGTACAAAGTTAAGAGCAGCAAAAATTAAGAAAACAATAGAATAGAATAAAATAGTGTATCAACAGTACCATATAAAATGTACAAATGTACAGTATAACAAGTATCAAATCTAGAAAATATGGACATCTGTATTGTAAAATATATACATATATGTATATGTAAATTATATGCAAACTAAATGTAGGCTTAGGCAAGTTGTATGTATGTACACAATGAGTATATGTATATATACACTGAATGGATATATAAGTAAATCTAAGAACACACAAACACACATACACACACACACACAGGCACACACCCAGAGTGGAGTGTGTGTGTGACAGGCATTAACAGTAAGATGCAGTAAACCTGGAGCACAGAACTGAAAAAGAACTTGGTTCCTCAGTCACTCTTGCAAATATATATAAAGATTAAAGATTTTATTAGATTTGGGAGATTTTAAAAGCAAAAATCCAGTCAGGCTCACCTTTTTCCTCGTCTGACTGAACGTTAATAGTGTAATATGTCTCTTTCCATCTTTGTAAAGTATGTGTGTAACTCTATCACACGCAGGAATATTTTGATTTAAAATAATGATATAAAGCAAATGCACTAAATTTAAAGTTGAATATGAAATCAAAACAGTATTATTTTTAGAGTGGTATTGAGAATGAGAATTTGGAAACCTGAACACCACTGAGTATTCAGTCTATAAATTCTGCTCTTTGGGTCAGCCCCAGAACTTGACAGTGATCGAGTGTCCAGGAATTTTACCAGCAAGTTTTTCATACGTGTGATCACAACTGTCATGTCTTTGCATTAGCAAAGGATTCATTTCTCCTAACACATGCATCAATACAAACACGCCTCTGCATATTTATACACACACATATAGGCACCTACACACACACACAGCGGTAGCAGCAGCAATAGGAGTCCTATAAGGCTCTCTGGAAGCCCTCCTCTGAAATAGCATTACTCTGACAAGATAAGAGAAATGGCTTCCGCTTCCTGGCTATAAGCCTCTAAATCACTTGGCCTGTGCATTCCTGCATCGTCCTACACCACAACAAGCCCGAGCAAACAAACAGCTCGGTAAACATAGCAAAACAAACATGAAGATTTCTCAACGTGGGGTTACCCCGACCACATCACGTTTAATGGCACTCTGCTACATTCACAAATTACTTCAGCTAACGGCCTGGCAGCTCATTCATCAGTGTCTGAGCTTAAGCCAGAGAGAGAGAAAGCAGTAGGACAGGAGGACAGGAGGACAGCAGGACAACAATCCTCCAGGGCACACGGACAATGCCGGTAGCTACAGCCTCCACTACCGTAAAGGATGTGTTGGGTAAGAGAAACAAATATAGACACTTCCCAGATAGCACACATCCGTTAAAATGACTTTGATATCAGTCAAAGAGGATCTTCAGCGTTGGTCCAGCATTGATCTTGCTCATTGAGAAGGCCATCAATTCAACATTGACAAATCAACCATTTGTGGATGGACTCAACAAGGATTCAACACTGTTTCAACGCTTGTTTGGCAAATGTGCTTTCAATGTTGGATATTTTCAGTAATATCAATGTTGATTCAGCGTCTTATTTTCAGTGTTGAAAAGTCACCTTATATGTGAAATCAAGCTTTTGTTACCATTGAATGTTCAATATTGAAAATCTGACCAAAAATTGTTTTTTATTTCAAAATAGTTTCAACATTGATAATTCAACACTGACCATAAATCAATGTATTTAACTGTAATTCAAGGCTGAATCAATAACATGGTGTTATCTGGGATATTTCAGTCACTTAGCACAGACAAAGAAAAGCTCTGTAAAATTCTGTTGTAGGGAATCTCTGTTAGTGTGAGCAGCCGCTTTGGGTTTGCATTTTAACTTCAGCAGTACCAGTTGGGCCATGGAGCCCCAGGTTGGGTCTCGAGTCGGGTTCAGGCTTCTAATATGCACTGATTCAGTTGGGAGAATAAATATCTTCTTGTAATTACTGCAGGCAAAAGAACTCATAACTGATTGTTGATTTGAATATGTGGTTCAAGAATAAAATGTATTAACCCACAAGCTGTATTATGTGTATCAACTTCATAAAGGTCCTTCACACTTTCACATCTCATTTACCAAAACGATCCTTATCAGATTGAAAGGTTCTTTGCAGACTGAGGGGTTCTCTTGTAAGCTCCTTAACTTTTAGATTCAAGATTCAAAGATTTATTTTTGTCTATTCACTATATGCACAGGACATACAAGAGAATCAAAATGCTGTTTCCCTCAGTCCTTAGTAGTAAAACAGAACCGAATAGAAGAATAAAGTAAAATAGAGTAGAGAACACAACAGATACGTATGTCTTTAGTACAATCAAAAGGACAGTAGTGGATACGGACGAGGTTTAAATATACAGAGATTTAAATATACAGTAGTGCATAAAACATTTGTTGCATTCTCATGTATGTTTATCTCAACACATTCATGCCTAACACTGTAGCTGACACACTCAATATGTAACCGCTGTTCTTTTTCTGTGCCTAAAAATGGTGAGTATCCAAGCCAATAACCAATTAGGAACCTAAATATTTAAGAGTATTTATGGGGCTTCTAGCCAAAGCCAATTTGCAGCTTCTTGTGAGGATTTTTGTCCATATTTAGATTTCTAGATTGTCAGATGTCCATATTTATAATTCTAGACTATATACTGTACATTTTATACTGTACTGCTGGTATAGTATTCTATTCTATTGTATTCTATTCTATTGCACATTAAGCTCATTTTTGCACACTAAGCTCCTTTGCACATCCAACCCGGCATTTGTGTGTGGACAGCAAAGAAAGAATTTCATTGCACAGAGAAATGCTATTTTTCTTTTAATCTTGAATCTATTGTTTTCTAAATTGTTGCCGCCATTCTGTCCACTTTCTGCCATGACAAAGCAAATTTCCCACTTGTGGGACTAATAAAGGTTTATCTTATCTTATCTTATCTTATATTTTAACCCTTTAAACTTCATGCAAAGACACATCCCAGAGCATCATGTTCGATAAATGCATGGTACATTTACTGAACACAATGCAAGACGGGTTCTTCTGAAGGTTAAGAGTGAGGTGTGGATGTCTGGACCCAATGGTAGGTCAGTGGATGTAAGGGGATTAAAGCAAAGCTAAAATCAGTGAAGCTCTAAAGAGTGCAACCTGCCAAACTCTGCAGCTTCTTGTCAATAGTCCCGCATCACCTGACCTCAGGAATCGTTGGCCTGTCTGATCACTGCAGATCATTCAGACGAGTGTCTCAGAGAGAACAGCTATCGACATGGACCAATGGGTGTGTGTGTGTGTGTGTGTCTGAATGAGTGAATCTCAGCCCCTTTAAGTTTATAATTTAACTCGCAGTCACATAAAATTGTGGTTCCTGAGCTCAGGAGCTGCAGGGAGGTACTAAGGGCGCAGCAGTACATTTTCAGAAGCTGTATTTTTAATTTTAATTCATAGTTTATTAAATCTGCTTTTTCATATGTAATATGGCACCTTCTAAAAAATAGAAGATGGTAAACAGTATTAAAGTTTAATATACGTAACAGCCAATCACAATTCACGGACACTTTGAGTTATCTTCAGTGCCATAGAAGCATGCAGTGTGTTTTGTATAATAAATTGCCAAGAAAGGTATTCAGAAGTGAGGGGCACAGTGGCACTTACTACTCACTATCCACAAAGGAGACCTTGGGTTAAAAAGTCAGTGATATAAAAAATAAAAACGGCCAAAGAAAAACTGAGCATTTATATTTTTAGATGTATATTCAGTCTAAGCATGCTGTACACGAAATAGAGAAAAACATTTAGCAGATACATGATAAAGATGACCCAATATCTAGACTATATGGCTAGTATGAACACGAAGAACATTAAAAACATGCATAAGCCTTGTAGTAAAAAATATTAGATCAGGAATATCTGTGTTTTTTTACATTTTCATGAAAATTGCTACATTTTTAGTGTTTTCAGGTTTTTGTTTTTGTTTTTTTTTTTGGAAAATGCTTCTAGAGTAATTATTAAAATAATTATTGAAAACGTTCAAAAAGTATCTCCAAACAGGGCACACTTATTGTAAGAATTGTTGAAAATTTGGTGAATACTTTCATGTATTTACCAAAAATGTTTGGCATAAAATTGTTATTTTTTCATTAGCTTGATTGGGAATGTGGCCTATAGCTAAAAGTACTTTTGTTTCTGTGCCTGAAGTGGAGGAGGAAGAAGTTGAAGTTCTCCAGTTCTATCAGGTTTATAATAAGACAGAATTAATAGCTAACTGAACAACTGTAGCAGAATAATAGAGCTCCCAAAAGCAATTCTGACTGCCTTTGTTATTTGCTAATCCTAAGGGAAGTCATCTGCATGCTGTATTGTATTTTGGAATCCCACAAATGAAAAAAACACACACTGTTTGATAACACTTTACTGTAGAGTGATACTTGTAATGCTACATTTCACCTACATAAGCCTTTATGACACCTGATATAAACCTACGTTAATATGTATAAGAGGCTTTTTCTAAAAAGCATCAGTTCTCATATGGCCTGCTTTAGTCAGTTGTGATGTCATTTCACTTCAAGAAGCTAACATATACTTTATTTAGACAAAAGTATTGGGACAAACCTGTTTTTCAGTGTTTGGGCTAGACCCCTTACTTCCAGTGAAGGACAATCATTAAGAATCTTAATACTTCATCAGACCAAGACATTCTGGACAACGCCATGCTTCCAACTTTGTGGACCCAGTTTGGGGAAGAACCTTTTCTA
>JBBPCY010000001.1:21045611-21057824 GCA_037974405.1 Brachyalestes nurse | reverse complement strand
ATTCCACTACGGTTCTACTCCACATTATGGCAAGAACCACTTAACTAAGTAAAAAAACAACAGTCCATCATTTCCTTATTACAGAACATATTCTGGTTTGTTTATCTCTTTTTTTTTTGTTTACTGCATAATTCTATGTGTTCCTTCATTTTGTTTGTTTTCAATATTAGTCTACAATTTAGAACAATTTAGTCAAACTGAACTTTGAGACAAAGTGATTAAAAGTGATCAAAGAGTTTGATTTGCAACACATTTGCTGTGCGAACCGTGACACTGCCTCATAATCAAAGCCCTGAAAGATACAAAAGTCTAAACTATTCCATATATATACACACACATATACATAAACACAAACATACACAGAGCTTTTTCCTCCTCAATCTGACTGGAAGGAGCCAGTGGCACGAACTAAATTCCCCACAGTCCAGCACAGCATGCTTAGGGGAAGAAAAAAAAAATCACCCGGAACTATTGCATCAGAAACACATCCAACTTTGTGTTCCCCAGAGGCCGTGGTGTGTGCCGCTCTCTAATTTGATATGTGCTGATGTGTGGGTGCAGCAGGGCTCAGCGGGCCTTGAAGGGGATCCTGGAGGACGCAGGGAGCCCAAAGAGAGAGCGGGAGAGAAAAGGAGAGAGAGAGTGCGAGGAAGAGAGGAGGAGGAAGAGTGCAGGCCTCTTCATCACAGCAGATTGCCTGTCTGCGCAGCGCTGTGTGAGCCACGGTGCACTCGCTCGCCCCTGTGTCCCCGATTGGTTTCCCATCGCTTTCCATCAGGCTGTAATGGAGTCTCTAGCAACATGGACGGATGGAGCATGCTGGCCAACTCGCCAGGGGAGTCTGAGGGGCCAGGCGGTGAGGAGTGGGTAATGGCTATGCAGACACTGGGGACACACACTCACCTCCAGACACCCCTACAGTGTGTTTCACCTCTGTCTCTCTCCCTCACCCCCCTCTTGTATGTCCATATCTTTCTCATTGTGTGTGTTTCTCTCCTTTTCAGGCAAATACAAAAAAATCCTTGTTCATTACAATGCAAAGTGCAAAATAAAACTCTCACAATGTTTGAGCATCCCTCTTAATTTTCAAAGTAAATGTCCAATTGCCATGCATCAATATTTAAAAGTGTATTCTCTAAAGCATTTATTTTCACATAGAAAATAAAAACAATATCATTCACCAGGTGATGTTCATAAAAAGTACTTTTCGCATACAATTGTATATGTTTGCTTCCTAAAAAGCTCCTAATGGTGTTGGAGGTTTGTTGTGACAGTAGCCATACACACAACTCTAGGAGAGACATAAGATAAGATAAGATGAGATAAACCTTTGTTGGTCCCACAAGTGGGAAATTTGCTTTGTTAGTGGAAAGTGGACAGCAGAAAAGAGCAGCAAAAATTAAGAAAACAACAGAATAGAATAAAATACTATACCAGCAGTACAGTATAAAATAGATTGTACAGTATACACTATACAATCTAGAAATATAAATATGGACATCTGTATTGTAAAAAATATACATATATGTATATGTAAACTAAATGTAGACTTAGGCAAGTTGTATGTATGTACAGAGTAAGTATATGCACTGTATATATAATGTATATACACAATGAGTATATGGATATATAAGTAAATATAAGAACACTGCTGATACACACACACACACACACACACTCAAAGGTACACAGTGAGTCACAGGAGTGACAGGAGACTAGTTATCATGTTTGAAATAGTTTTTGTAGGCAAATGATTTGCACCCACTGCAACTGATGTTGTCCATAATTTTACTCCCGATCATTTTAAGTGCAGAGCAGAGGCAAAAATGGATGTGAAATTGTGGAAAAGTATGGAAATACTGCCTAGCAGGGCACAAGGCAGTAAAAAAATTACAAAAGCCATAATAAGCAGCCATGTTGTGTGTACAAAGCTTGCCATCTAGCTTGACATGCTTTGAGTGATTAATTCCTGTATTTATCAATGGATGCTGTTGTAAACTGACAAAAAATGTAATATTGTAAGTACACCACACTACTGTACTTCACAGAAATAGTTCATTTGAGTTATTTTCTTTTAAGTACTTTACAAAAGTAGCCTACTTGAAAAGGACGAGCATTTTTTTTATTACATGACCGGCAGGTTCAGTCACAGGACGGTAGTACTGGGTCCATGCACAGGTCAGGGCAAAGTCAGACAGGTAAGAATTATCTAGGCTAGGAATGTAGGTGCAAGTCTAAGTCTATGCTAGTGCTCTACAGCGTTACCATTACAAATTAAAAAAATAATCTGCATGCTGACAAAAACGCCAAAAAAAACCCCAAAAAAACAAGAAAGTTATAGATGATTCTAAAATTAAAGTTGTGTACCACCAAGAACGAAATTATAATAAAAATTTATATCCAGAACAAATCTGCAATAAAATTAATGTCCAGAACAAAGTTACAATAAAATTAACATCCAGAACAAGAAGAAAATGAAGATCCAGCGTGGATGGTGATAAAATCTGAGCAGAAATTTGAAAAGTATAATTGTTTGTTACAATGAGAATTTTGTGTTACATTTGAATACTGTGATCTTAACATTAGGGAGTAACTTTAAAGAGCTTGAAGCTGAAACCACAAATGTATGTCTGCACAGAAGCATGAAATAGAACGTGTTTAATATGAACGCACCATTTCTCTACTATTATATATCAGCTTCTAACCAGTGGTGTGGTTTTGCCAAGTGGACGAACAGCCATTCCTTTCCTCCACGGCTTCCCTCTTGCTTGCTTGCCTGTGGTCATCCAAAACCTTGTTAATTAAACCAATGTTCCTCATCCCATTACCTTAATTGTTTCTAAACTCGTTTCTTGTGTTCTTCTATTCTAATGATGCACACAAAAGCAGCTTAAGCTCTAATAACACAGGCCTCCGTTGTGGGGAACATTCAGACGGCTAAACGTAAGTGAGTGTGAGTTACAAGCCAGGTGCATGTGGTGCACACAATGGAAACACCTGACAGAACAGCTGGGCAGAGTAAACAGGCCAAGACCAACTGAACCCTTTCACAATTGCCTGTTCAACACAACCAGCGCAGCATTTCAAAATAAAATTAGTATATGTAATTAAAAAAAAACTACCAGTATACTACCAGTCAAAAGTTTGGACACACCTTCTCATTCATTAATTTTAAAAACAAACAAAATGATGAAGGAACACATGGAATTATGCAGTAAACAAAAAAAGAGTTAAACAAACCAGAACACGTTTTGTAATAAGGTAGTGATGGCCTGTTGTTTCTTTTCACTTAGTTAAGTGGTTCTTGTTGAAGAACACCTGTTAATTAAATACCTTTCCAGTCGATATCTCATGAATCTGACTGAAAAAATGCCAAGAGTGTGCAAAACTGTCACCAGAGCAATAGGTGATGTTTTCAATATTAATCTACAATGTAGTCAATAATAAAAACATAAAAACAAAGGAAATCGCTGAATGAGAAGGTGTGTCCAAACTTTTGACTGGTCGTGTATATATATATATATATATACACAGTAATCCCCCAGTTTTATGTGGATCAGGAGTTTTTTTTGAGAACCGAACTCATAGTTTTACGCGGAAATCCCCACAATAACGCGGAAACTGCAAGTATCCGCCACCTTTTTTCCTTTTTTGTGGCAATAAATATATTTTTCTGCATGTCTTCAGGGGACTCGGGGCAGGCTGTAACCGACCTGGAAGAGTTGAGCCCCGGCGCTCCAAGCGCAATTTTTCAGCGGTGCACTCCAGGAGACCTTTCCAACAAGCCCTCATTTGTATTTTTAGCCTGAGTAGATCAGGGATTATTCCCCGAAAACCGTTCACCTCGCCGCATGTCCCAATACTTTTGTCCCACGACCTTCTGAGTTGCATATCTCGGCGGGGAATTTAAATTAAAAGAGGCAAATATGGGTTTACCTTTACATTTTCTTTAAGGGTAATGCATTAAACTGAGTTTAAAATGAAATTAAAGTGTTCTGGGAGCATGTTTGGGGGCAAATTTAGAGTTTACACCATAAAAATAGGCATTTTTAGGCATTTTTTTTTACCAAAACACAACAACACGGTTTTTCACTATACGCGGGTCCTCTTGGAACGTAACCCCCCCCGAAAAGCGAGGGATTACTGTATATATATGATCACTGTATATATATTGTATATATATATATTCATGGACGACTATCAGAATGAAATACTAAGATTTACAGGGTTTTACTCTCAGAGCTAAAAGATCACATTAGCCAGCAAATAAATATACCAGAATTCTACCGTCAAGCAACAATAGCACACAACTCTCACTGCTTTGGGGATCCTCAGCAAAACATGGTCTTTGTCCAATTAAACATGAACTATACCCACTAAACTATGACACTAAATATCAACATGTGTCCTCTTATAGAGATTTGAAATTAGTACCTGAGGGCATTTCCATCAGCCTTGTTTACTAAACCTGGTCCATGAAGCTGTTGAAAAAAGCGAATGTGGCCATTCTAATGTAATGAAATACTTTTGCCTAGTAATGGTCACTCGATTGGCATTTTCTCCAGACAGTATTTTCCTTATATACTTTATATTCTCTTTATTAAAACAGTAAACTAACAATGAAACAGCTGGACAAAAACAGACCTAAGACATTGAGAATGGACCTTCTTATTCTTCAGCTTCCAGACCAAAGATGCCAACAACCACTGAACACAAGTCAGATCATTAAGTTTCTTTGTGGCAGTGTTGTATCATCGTGGATAAGTTAAAGCCCAACATAACAAACTCTATAATAACTAAGCTGTGAACAAGCAGAAGAAAAAAATCAAACTAAAGGAGGACAAATGACCCTGTCTCCCTGCGATAATAACGTCAGTGTTTTATTCTCAAACCAATTCACTATATCCACTGCCAGGGAGAGACATTTTGCTATTATTTTGCCACAAAATTTTAGTGGGGTGGGTTGGGGGATGGCTTAAACTACAATTTTGTTGACTGGGAAGGGAGGTGAGGTGTTTTACACAGAAAGCACCGGCTCTCTGTATGGAGGTTCACTTTTATCTATTATATTAGAGATATTCTTAGTCTGACTTAATGAAAATACCGCAGTAATGATAAATGTGATGATAGTTCAACAGGAGTATTATTTACTCTTATGGCTGTAATCAAGTAATAATTGTACAGTAAACATGTTTATGAAACACGGCAGAATAGTGACTCTTCATATTTGAGCATATTCGCAAACATCTGACAGATCGTCTGCAGCCCTGTTGTTTTAAAACTTTATTCAGTTTGTGAGCCAAATAACAGTAAGAAGCAGAAACACATTCTCGTGAGGTAACTGACCCCATATTTTGACATTATGCAAGAATAAATACAAGGTGAACCACTATGATGCAGCACTCCACCTTGAATACAGTCAGAAAACCAACTTCTGCCATGTTCCACACATAAAGTATGTAACAAAAACAACAGAATAAGCAATGAAAACCAACAAAGTCAAAACAAACGTTTTTTTTTGAACACCCACTAGGCTGAGAACGTAGGAAGATATCCAGCTATCCGTGTCCTCTGACCAGAGACTGGCCACTGATAAAGAGCTAGAGGATGTCCAGCATGATGAACTGCCATCAATAACTCTACATCAATGGTCACCAACATGGTGCCCCCAAGGACCACATGAGTAGCCCATGGACCTGTTCTAAAAGTAGCACAACTCACCAGCGAGCAGCTCTAACATTTCATTTGATCCTGTTTCTATTCTTCTTTAACCACATTTGCTTTTATATAGATTTGAAAATGACAATATCTAAAAAAAAGCTTTTAAAACATTATCCATGAAGTTTAGATGAGTTTAGGTAAAGTCTGTTCTAGTGTATCAAACTGGTAGCCCTTTGTATGGCACAGTAACCCGTGAAGTAGCTTTCAGTTTCAATAAGGTTGGTGACCCATGCTCTACATTCACAAGGTGGACCAGTTCGTAAGATCTGTGTGACAAAGTGGACAATAAGTGAAAAAAACCACCAAAAACGTGTTTAAAAATTCTGATACAAGACACTTACTCACACACACACACACACACACACACACACACACACACACACACACAACCATATCATTGTCCTGAGAGGGTCCTGACCATTGATGAAGGAGGGAAATAGAGATGTAGGGAAAAGTGATTGTAAACTATAAAGTGCATCTACATGATGAGCTGAGAAAATGAGTTACAAAGTGTATATCAAGGTTTAAGCCATCCCCAGGCCCTCCCCCCACTCCCCCCAAAAAAGGTCCACTGTCCTAGGTAGGCAATGAAACAATAAATCACGCATTTCTATCAAACATTAGCTGAAAGTATCTTGTGTGATGGATGGGGCTAGCTCTTAGTCATAGAGCTGTGATGAAAAATTCATCTTGAAATATGGAACTGCCCAAAGTGTAGAGATTCACTGGCTTCTTCCCTCGAGTCAAACTGAAGATTTGAGGGGCTACTGTTAGATGCCTCCTTCAACCTTTCTGAGAAACAGAATGCCCTTCAGAGGCCAGAGTTGATTCCCCTGAGGGTAGTGCAGAGGGAAAATCATGGAGTGCCTTTTTCTCTAGAACTGGACTGCAGGGCTTGTAAAGGAGTATCTGCAAAATCCCCGGTTCCTCAGTTAGGTAGAAAGGGGCCAGGGCTGCACTACAGGGCAAGACACTGCAGACAGGAGCTTCCACACTAATAATAACTTACTCTAACAAATGCGTTAATAAGAAGGACATTTGCAGAGAAGAGATTATGGCAGTTTTACTCTGTATGATCTCCTTCACAATACTGCTGTTGGAAACAAATACATTAAGAATTCTTTGATCAAAAGGCAAAATATGTTTTTAGGTGCAATGTGCAGTATAACGGCGGATTTAATGCCTTCGTGACCAGCATGCACGGACAGAAAAAGGTACTGTGCAGGTCAGAGAATCAAAAAAATCAAATAAATTGAGGGCTCTGACAAGGTATAGGGAGTCAGAAACTGACAAGAAAGAATTCCAGATAATATGAAATAAATTACGATTACAAATTAATATGATACAGCTATGCTCTCAGTGCCAGAATGTGACATGTTGCCGCTCTAGGCCAAACAGAAAATTGCCGTTTCTGGCTTTAGTTCAGTTGTGGAGAGAGAGCAGAGGAAAACAGGTCCCCCTTTTGAGTCTCGGTTCCTCCTGATGTCTCCCGAGGGAGTTTTTCCTCACCTCTGTCATCTCACTAGGGGCTCAGACCTGGAATCTGTAAAGCCCTGGTTGTTAAAAGTGTTATATAAATAAACTGAATTGAATTGAATTGCAGTGGGCAGCACTGCTGGCTCACATCTCCAGGGTTGGGGGGTTTGAATCGGAGTCCTGGTCTTGTGTGTGTGGAGGAGCATGTTCTGCTCATGGTGGTGTGGGTTTCCTCCGGGGTCTCTGGTTTCTTCTGCAGTCCAAAGATATATACATCAGGTGAACTGGAGATTCTAAATTTACCACAGGTGTGAGTGTGTGAGCAAACTGTGTGTGTGTGTGTGCGTGCCCTGCGGTGGGAATCCCTGCCTCATGCCCGTAGACCCAGGAATAGACTCCAGGTACCCACAACTCTAGTAAGGATTAAGCGGTTACAGAAACTGAATGAATTTGTTGACTACTATCCAGCTCAAGGGGTCATGTCTCCCCTCTAGTTAAAAAATGTGGTACTGTGATTCTGCTTTGCAAATCCAGCAGCTATTGGTCCAGTTGACTATCCTGTTGACTGTACCCAAATTGCATTGGGGACACTGCAAGAAGGGCAAACATAAGTTTTGGCACCCGAAGCGATTGCCTAATTCACCAATATTGATGCGCCAGCTCTGCATGTTCCATAACTAAAGCTACTGAAGACCCTAATGAAGTGAGGGGGACCACCCCAGTGGTAGTTTAGTACCTGTACTGTGAGAATGTGTTGGCAGTATCAGAGATTTTGGTCTAAAATCTCACTATGTGGCTGCTGCTATGCTGTAAAAAATGAAAACCTGAGAATGTTCTAGACTTTATTTATGCCCTCAGTGTGGAATGCTCAAAACAGAAGTATGTACCTGGAACTGAAGGCATTCCTCAAACCCTCTCACTGAAAAAAACAAACAAACCAACAAGCAAAAAAGGCACTCTGGCTGGAAGCCTAGTCTGTAGTAGAACACCTCGGCATCTTTCAGAGTGGAGGAATTTAGGTTAATGTCAAATGTGCATGCTGAAAATAAGCATAGCACTGAATTCGATTCAAAATGTGTGCATATTTTCTAAGTGAACACTGAAATGTCTCTTTCAGTTACTTGCTTTCAGCAATAACTTGTCCATGAAATATATTTGAATCATGCAGAACTGATGTATCGACCTGGATCATTAATATTGCATTGTAATATTTTTTTGAGAAATGGAATGTAGGCACTGTAACAATAACTGTAAGAGTAAATAAATGTTTCAATAATTTATAATGAGCGTCATTTATTTCAGTACAAACAAGGGACTTTCTCACAGAGATCGTCTAAGGTTAGCAAAGTTATAGCTGGTTTCCCAGCTAATATGTCCAGATCCCAAGGACCTCCCTTCCACCTTTCCTGGTTCTGTCCTTCTCTCCCTCTTTCCCAATCACACCTTCATGATTCCAGCTGGTATCACACTGCCCCCCCGCTCCCACTGCTTTTCACCCACACTCTCCGAGGTGTCATGGGCTCCTTACTTGGACGCTAATCGACCCTCTGAAAGTGCCCCGAGTGCGCAGAGACACATGCTGATGAATAGCTAAGGGAAAAGAATCACCTCAGGTTTCCATGGATCAGAGAGAATGTGACTGGACTCCTTGAACTAATTAACGGTTCAAGCGGCGAACTCAGTGCAGTTCCTGGACAACAGCGGCGCCTCAATACTGAACGTGCATGCGCTTTAACGAGCTGACACTTCACGCACACCACACACTGACAGGGGGCATGGCACCTGTGGATGTTGGGTCAAGGGACTTTAAGATGGAAGTGGGAAAGTGGAGCTTATTTAAGGAAACTAACTTAAACTAAAAGTTAATTCGCTTATTATGATTTCCAAAAGCATCATATATACATAGAGAGAGAGAAAGAGAGAGAGAGAGAGAGAGAGAGAGAGAGAGAAAGAGAGAGAGAGAAAGAGAGATAGAGAAAAGAAAGAGAGAAATGAGTGAGAGAGAAAGACAGAGAGAGATAAAAAGACTGAGCAAGAGAGTTAGTGACAGTTATAGCCAGATAATGAACCACAACTAACAATATAAAAACCAAATCCAGAGATTAGAAACAGTTCAATCAGTCAATCAATAAATCAATCAATGTTTAAACTTATAATACAGAGATTGCTCCTCTTTTGCAATCCAGATTAACAAAATTAAGAACAGAAGAAAACCAAAAGATGATTTAGAAATGTCTAAGCAACACTAAAACAAGCAAAGCTGTCAGAACTAATGATCAACTAAAACTATTAAGTAATAGTCAAATTCAGTTAAATGAACTAGCACAAACAAATAAATCAAATATATCTGTATGCTTCAGATCTATGTGCAGGACTGTGGTGTGAATGGCGAGTGCAGAAGTATCCTGGCTGTGGTATTGGAGTGGCAGGCTGGAGGCAGAGCGGAGGTAATTTGGAGGTAATTTCTCTGTCTGAGCAGCAACTAAATGACCGACTAAGAAGATTAACTGAAATAACAGGGTATGAGAGATCTCAATATGACTGAACTAAAAACTATTTACTACGAAAACAACTGCAGGCTGGGAGGAGGTACTTAGAAATAAAGTAAAGTGGCCACTTAAGTAAAGCTGTGGGCCGCCCGGGGAGCAGTGTGTGGGGATGTTACCCTGCTCTAGGGTACCTCAGTGATGACACTAGCAGTGTTGGGATTCTAACCCACAACATTCTGATTGCAGGGGTGACGTCCTAACCACTAGGCCACCAGCAAAATAACTCATTAGCAATGAAAATGAAAGCTGAGGACTGATATTATTTTTCACCGCATGTCGTCGAAAATGGAAAATGTAAGTGACATTATTTGGTTAAAGTTGTACTGAATAAACACAGGCACATCTGCTCTCTACTATTATTATCTTACTCAACTGTTCTCTAATTTAAACGGGTTACAAACTGGTGGAAGCAGGATGGAGCCTCGGAACAGAAAAAGTTTCTGATCAGAATGAATGGAAATGAAAAAAGGTTTGTCTCTAATCCCTGATTTCGAACTGTTTTTGGTAGTAGCTTTAGTAGACCACACCCACAATTATGATGCCAGGCTGAATGATGGTAATTATACAGGACAGTTACACTTGATTGGCTCCTGTCAAGAACAATACAGCATTCAACTTATGATCTCATACAGAACAGAAAGGAAACAATAGTTATAATGCGGTTAGCCACGTTTATTTGAGGTCGGCTAAAGCGCTCACTCCGTTTTGCTCCTATTTGCAATCACGCTGTGTGAAAAATGATCATTTTCAGGTTTCGTTTCCGTTCTGTGTACGACGTGTGAGCTTTGCTGCACACTGGAATCCATAATGAATTTTTATATAAAATGGAAATAGAAGGTCACTCAAAAGAGGGGGCTGATGTTTTGTGCTTTCTCACTAGAAACACGCTCTTTACATCAGATCTGCTTGCAGCTATCCCGGCTTTGGCACTGGAGTGACGGGCCAGAGGGAGAGCATGTGGGGAGTATGGGGGTAATTTCTGTCTGTCTGAGCCATGTCTGCTCCTGCAGGGTGACAGAGTGGCTGTCAGAGTCTGCAGATGTGCCGCTGACAGCCTTTTAATGAGAGGCTCAGTAAAGGCCAAAGGAGCACACTAATGCCACACAAGTAGCCATGCAGTAAACCAGGAGGACCAGTACACACCCCAGCAAGACCACTCAGGAGAGCCGGCATGTCTGCTGAGTCTGAGTTACTTCCATCTTATTCTGTACTTAGCCAGCAAAGACTTTAAAGGGCCCACATCCCACTTTTTTCCCCTCTTATTCTTCAGCATTTGCACGATTAGCTGCAGTCTCAGTAATCTGTAGGGGTGTAACGATACAGTCAACTCATAATTTGGTCTAATAGATAATGCAGAGCTCACGGATCACACCACCCTTGATGCACAAAGTAAGACTAAAAAACTTCGCTTTTCTTGACTATTCTTATTCAAACCATTTCTTTTTATCTTGCAATTTTCCCCTCCCTTATTTTTCGGTATCACGTTATTTCAATGCACCTGTCGGAAGCCAAGCATTAACTTCAGACCTTTTGTGAGCTCACATTTTGCATGAAGTCTCCTCACATACACACATCTGGCACCGACAGCTTCTCAGCTTCTTTTCAAAATGCCTATGACACAATTTCAAAATTCCAAATTCTGAAGCCCAATTGTTCTTCAGTTCGAGCTATTCACTTGCCACGATGCTTGTCTTCTGTCCTCCGAGTGCTCCCAGTGATTTCATAACCATTACACCTCTCCTCATCACTCCAGTTTATTCAGCCTCATTTTTCAAAAGCTTTGAGAAGAAAGACACACTGCAGCACTCATCATGGCGCCTGAAATCCTGTGACAATTTCCGTGACATATCTCTGACATTTCCGACACTATTTAAAAGAATTTGCGTGGTGCGGTTTGGGAAGTGTTCAGTGTGAGCCAGTGCACTCGACTTGTGGACTTTTGCACTTTTGCGTTCATTGGAGAATAAATGGCCTTGAATGGCACTCGTCCAAAAAAGACCCGAAGGACGGGATACAGGATTCGCTGCTTTACATTTTTACTTTTCTCTCTCTCTCCACGGAGGACAGTAGTACTCAGGGCTGGACTGGAACAAAAAAACCCGGGCATTTTGAGCCGCGGTCCGGGGGGGCGTGTGGTACGCGATCCGGACCGGCAGATGGGATTCCGCGCCGACCCAAAACTTCCTGGCCTGATATACCCGACGGCCAGTCCAGCTCCGATCTGTCACCGTGTCTACCAGACCCCGCCTCATGTGCGGGCTGTGTCTGAACTAGAGAGACGGGACGTGTGTTTATGCGACGATCCGTGTGTTTATGCCAAGATCCGGCGCACTATTTAAGCAACAATTAGTAAAAACGTAACATTCCGAGTGTCCGAAATTAACTAAACGTCGCCCCCCCCCCCCGTTCACTAGTTAGCTCCCTATATAGCAAACACTATGTAGTGAATGAGTGAACGAGTGAACAA
>JBBPCY010000001.1:20994792-21021067 GCA_037974405.1 Brachyalestes nurse | reverse complement strand
GTAGCGGCGGGGGGGTGGGTGTGTGTGTGTGTGTGTGTGTGTGTGTGTGTGTGTGTGTGTGTGTGTGTGTGTGTTTTGAGGCCAAAATACAGAGAAGAGAGAGACGAGAAAAAGAGAGAGGAAAAAAAGAGAGTGAGAGAAAAAGAGAAAGAGAGAGAGAGGAGTAAGAGAGAGACAGAGAGATAGAGAGGGAGAGAGACAGAGAGAGAGAGGAGGGAGAAAGAGAAGAGAGATAGAGAGAGAGAGAGCGCAAGAGAGAGAGAGACAGAGAGAGAGAGAGAGAGAGAGAAGAAAGAGAGAGGAGAGTGAAAGAGAACGAGAAAGAGAGAGTGAGGAGAGAGAGAAGAGAGAGAGAGCAAGATAGAATAGAGAAAGAGAGTGAGACAGAGAAAAGAGAGAGACATAGAGCAAGAGAGAAAGAGGGAAGGGAGAGAGACAGAGAGACAGAAAGAGAAGAGAGAGAGAGAAAAAGCAAGAAATAGAGCAAGCGAGAGAAAGTGAGAGAGAAAGAGAGGAGAGAGAGAGAGGTAGGGGGAGTGTGTGTGTTGAAAGCCAGCAGAGCACAGCATGGAATTCACACAGTCTAAGACGGGAAATTAGAGGAGCAGTGAATCAAATGATTAATAAATAATCCTTTAATCACCAATGAAAGAGCATTCGTGCTTGCTTTCCTCTCTCCTACCGGTGTAACAGTGCTTCACCCTGAGTGAGGTTTCAGCCCATAACTTGCATCTGCACACACTACAGCCCTTATCTCCCTCTACAGGAATGAGGCTCTATTGAGCCAGCCTATGAGGCTTCACAACCTTAGCAGCCCATTTAAAAACCTGCTGCATCTTTAGTATCCCTTACAGAAAAATCAACACATTTCACAAATGATTTTTGGACACCTGTAAAATGGAACCAAAAAGGTGTTCTTTGGAACTATACCATAGAATTTTTTTAAGAATATTGGTTTTTTTCCCACTCCTTTTTCTAGACTCATATTTTTCAGGTCTCACATCGTTCATTTACTATTAGACCTATAACTTGCCATTGGAGGCGATCAAGGTCATTATTCACATGAAATCGGGTGTGTTTACTTGTGAACATCAAAGATAAACCATATGTGAAAAGCAAGTCTTCTATAAGGAATTAACCACCAGATCTGAATTTGATTTAAATGTGACTGCCCAACCCACAGCCTGATGATTCTGAGTAAAAGTGATCAGAATTCCATCTTAAGATTTTCAGGAATAGGAGATAATTAGGATCAGAAGTTCCACGCAGTTGGAAGACAGTTAAGTGTAAGTACTGGTGACCCTGCCCTATTTGTAAAGCATCAATCTTCAAAATCGAGGCTGGACCATTACTTTGGTTTTTATTCATGCACATTTGTGAGCCCACTTCTCGGTCAAACAACACTTCTTTTAGAAAACCAGTCGATGCGCATTAGGATGGAAGAGGTTCCTAACCAATTTCTCAAGAGTTAGGCCTTCACTAGTTCACTGTCAGACAAACAGTGTACAAATGGAGGAATTCCACGACTGTCACCCTCTTTAGGACAGCAAAGATCATTCCAGGAGCAAAGTGTGTATTTCTGGGGATCAGAAAGAAACCCAATCTAACATCTGAGGATCTACGTGTTCATGAATCAGGCAAACACAGAACAACACTCTCCAGGAAAAACCCTGCTGCTTATTTTATGTTTCCATCCACCTGGAAGAGTGTTAAATAATACCATCTAGACTGATAAAGCAAAAACAGAACTTTATGGCTTCCAGCAAAAGAGCCTCATCGCAGCTGTCCCAGTATCACAGTTTGGGACTGTTTTCCTGGCATTACAGCAGATCAGCTTGACATCGTTTTGATGGAAATTTGAACGCTGGATTGTGAAATATGAGTACCTGATGTCAGGACTTCCCATCCTGAACGGAAGCTAAAGGTGGGTCTTGTGGCTGTCTAGCACCACTGTATTATATATTTTCTAACCACAGTAACTAAAACAGCCATCTTCCTGCACACATGAACAGTCATCATGCAAACCTGCACTTCTCAGTGTTGTATTTTTGGCATGACTTTTGTACAGAACAGAAAAAAAATGGAAACAAGGAACTGCATAAGCCTTTGGTTCTTGTGTTAGGAGCTAATTTGCATACCACAGACGATATAGCATTCAGATTTCAATCTAACCAAAGACGCTTTCGACTACAGAGTGTAAATGCCTTTGGTTTAAATGTTTTTAGGATACAATCTGGATCCAGATCACATAAAATGAGCAGGTGGTAACAGGATTTAGGTTGTTCCTGAAAAGTCTAAAAGCACCTTCATACTCAGGAAGTCAGTTTGTTTATTTTTGTTAATAATTTCTGTGAATTGAAGTGAAGATGTGGGCCCTCATAGTCATGCGTGAACACACCACAGCACAGCACACAGTGTGAAATTCTTTCTCTGCATTTAACCCACTCACCAAGTGAAACAGTGTGCCACCAATGAGGGGTACCTGGGGAGCAGTGTTTGGGGACGGTACCTTTCTCTAGGGAACCTCGCTGATTAAACTGGCTGTGCTGGGATTCGAACCCACAGCCTTCTGATTGCAGGAACAGCTCCCTAACTCCCAAACAACTAGCTGCATTATTATTAAAATTAATAATTATTTTGTATATCAACTTGTAAACAGTAGTGTATATGAGTACCAAGTGTAAATGTATGTGCTGGTAAAAATTCTTACCAGCAAACATTCCAGATACAAATCGAGCAAATGGTCCGTAACACACCCGCAGTGAGTGCCACAACGTCTGACCCAAAACAGATAACCAGTCAAGTGTGAGTTTCACTGGTTACCTGTTTTTGTTGGCAAGCATGCCTCAGTTCAGTCAGCAGGATGTCCTCTCACATCATTTCCACTCAGCAGATGCTGCTGCAATTACACAACCGTACTGCACGCTCACAGATATGTCACAGTTGTTTTTGATTTGATGCCTTTACATAAACCAAAGTACCAATTTATTAATTTACTACAGATCATTTGCAAGCAAACAAAACGAAAAAACTGTGGTGGAACATCAACACCTACACTTTCGATAAACAAATTACAAACAAATAATATCTCTATGCATGGTACGTGCATGATCAAAACAGACAAACGTTTTCCTGTCTTTTCATGGCACACATAGGGAAAACAAACAAGAAATGCTTACTCAAGAGTCTAGGTAAAGTGGAATAAAACCTTACATGGGGAGCACAGATTCATGCTGCTACTGGTTGAGAAGATTGCATGCAGCAAGTACAGTGGCATTTGCAAGAGAGACTTAGAATCATTAGTTACAGGAACAGTCCCCCTGGAGCAACTGAAGGTTAAGTGTCTTGCTCAGGGACACAATGGTAGAAAGTGGGGGTTCAAACCTACAACTTTGTGGTCATCGGCTTCACAGGCAAGTGTTCTACCCATTAGGCTACTACTACCCCAAGAAAAAAACATGGCGAAGGTAAAGGAGCTCTCTAAAGGGCAGATGGTGGCCTAGTGTTTAAGGAGTTGGCCCTGTGACCAGAAGGTTTTGGGTTTGAATCCCTGGACTGCTAGTGGCACCTCTGTGTTACTGGCTGCTCACTGCTTCATTTGGTGAATGGGTTCAATGCAGTGGAAGAATTTTGTGTTGTTCACAATGCTGTTGTGTGTTCACATATGACAAACGGTCACTTTACACTTACACTTCAAAGTTCTCTGGAACAACGGTATTAAACAAAACCCGAAGGGAAAAGGCTACAGAAAAGATCTGATCCATTTCTTTTGGTACAACTATGCAGACATGTGGAAAGTTCTTGGAACCACAACTTATTGTTCCTGTAAGACCTCTCAGACTATCATTAAAGACTGAAATCCAGCAAACTAGCAGTTGAAATAAGTCACAGGACAATCTGAAGGCGGCAGGAACAACAGTAAGCAATGAACTGCACAATAGGCCCATTCCTACAAACCACACAGGACTGTGCTAAAAAAAGTAGAATGGTAACAAAACAGCTCGACATGTTTGGAGAGAGAGGAGCTGAGTGAATAATCCCAGTGGACTCCACACTTACAGTAAAGTATGGAGGTTGGAGTACCCATTATATGAGGCTGCTTCTCTGCACACAGTACTGGGCCATTAAAGGTCCAAAGGAAACATGAAGGGAAATTATTCTGACATCCGCCAATAAAGATGACAACAGACAACAACAATAATATTAACTTTGAACCTTTTTTAACCTTATTTTTTTAATCTTCATAAATACAAAAAGACATTATTGATTGGAAGTGGAAGTGCACCAGATATGACTGTGCAGACAGATAGAGAGAGACACAGAGAGTGAGAGACAGCAAGAGAGAGACAGAGAGAAACAGTAAAATAAAAGAAAGAGGGAGCGACTAAGAGCTAGAGAGAGAGCTATGTATGAGAGAGAGAAATGCAAGTTAGATAAATAGGCACAAAGAAATGTCATAGAGAGAGAGAGAGAGAGAGGACATAAACAGGTCTCTATATGGGTGAGTGAATGGCAGGGGAGGCTCTGGGCTCTTAATCGTCATCAGCCACAACAGCCCTGATTGCCGTAAATGAGAGCTCATTCTGGTCCTGATTCGACTGCTGTCTCTATTCATTCACAACAATGAGTTTCACTCAGGTTTGATATCTCTGTCTGAGTGAACCATTCTGTCTCTTTGTTTATCTCCTGTTTTCTTCGATTTCCGCTTCTACACAGAAGCATTATGGCTGTTAGGGACACTAAGTTAGGGATGAGATAGAGCAGGTTGACTGGCAGCTGAGGAAACCCTGTTAGGAATCGGTAAGAAAGTCATAAAAAGATAATTCTCCTCTTAGAAGTCACACATGCTGCTGGAAATGAACTGAGGCCAACTGAAGCGTAGTCATGCGAAGAGTGAAGCACGTTAGATTCTAGTGTTTATGATAGTTGTAGTAGATCGGGTAGTTCAAAGGCATTCAGATGTTTAGACTGAAGAACACTAACCACTACAAAAATATCACCTAAACAAAAACAATCAAAAAACCTCATAAACCAATAGACTTTCCAAATTTGTTCAGACTTGACATCTATGTTTCTATGTTTAGCTTTATATCCATTTTAGAATGGACTGATTACATGACAAAGCACATGCCAGCTACAGAATCATTTTATATCAGTCATGATGGAAAAATAATCAGGGTAAATGGCTAAACCAGGCTTTCCTGGGGTGAGGTGGGGTGAGGTAGTATCTTCATTTCATGTGTTACTTTTTAGTTTCGCAATATATTTACACACGTTTTCTTTAGGCAATTTTGTGGCGGTCCTGTCTGGTTTCATTTCCTTTTGTCTCCCCCCACTCAGTTTCCATCTCATTTTGTGCTTTTATGTCACGCCCTGTCTTTGTTTTCCTATTCCCATTCGCTTTCTGTTCAAATGTCTAGTCAGGCCCCGCCTTTATTTTCATACACTGTTTGTTTTGATTCTCTGTCACACCCTGCACCGTTCCACCAGCTCTCTCTTGCGGTTCTCCTCCCTGGCTCCACCCCTGTCCTGCCCTCCTGGTTAGTGTTTTCACCTGTCTCTTCCCAGATGTTCCGTGTTGGTCCACCATGACTACTACCCCGTCTCTTGTTATTTATCCCAGTAAAGACACTCTTTTCTTTCTCTCCGGGTCGACCTAAGGAGGATGGGTTACCCTTTTGAGGCTTGATTCCTCCTGAGGTTTCTTCCTCCAGCTGAGGGAGTCTCCCCTCCATCGCCTCTGGCTTACTCACAGGGGCTCGGACCTGGACACTGTAAAGCTGCTTTGTGACAACTTGGTTGTAAAAAGGGCTATATAAATAAAATTGAATTGAATTGAATTTTTCTTCCTATGACTTCTTCTGTGTTTCCCCTCAAGCCTTTGTCAGGTTTTTATGAACCTTATCCTCTGTGTTTCCCAGTTTGTTTGTTTCAAGTTCCAGTTAATTTATTCAATGTTTATTTCTGGTTTCTGTCTGTCTTGCTTTCTTTTTGTTCTAATAAAATCAGCATTTGGAAATAGGTCCACCTTCAGTCCTCCCTACACAGTGTCACATGCATGTGAGCTAAGTCTCTGTTAATGAACACAATGATGAGACAGTTTCAGTAAAGTGTACTGTCATATTTAATTTGCCCAGAAAACTGTACTTGCACCTATACTCACTAATGCTTACTAAAAAGAAGAGAATTGGAAAACACGAACCATAGTGTCTGTAGATCTTGGAAACAGTCTTATCTATTCTAGGGGCTGTTATATGCGGTACATGTAGAAAATCACATCATCTCACGTGTTTGAAAGATTTGTTATGTTCAAACGTGGAAATGCTTTGCTATTGTCTAACTACACTTGAAAACTGCACGAAAAACATAACTATGAAATATGAACAACATTTTGTTAAAGCAGCTCTTAATGAGCTTTTACCATGACTGGGAGCGAGGTTAACTCTAATCTCTGGGCTCAGGCATAAATCATACATAAAATAACACTGAGCAACACATCTCTTAGATAAAAAGCTACTTAGCGTCTCGAGACTGTAAACATTCATGCATTTGTAAGCTGCAGCTACTAGTGATGAGTTGACCCGCAGGTCAGGAGAATTTGGGTTAGCTTATTAGAAGATTTGGTGTGTTCTGGCGGGGCAGGTCAAAAAGTGACAGAGCAGCATTTCAACTCCATTACAGAAACTTACAGAAACATGAAAGCTCCGACCAGCACATCACTGCCAGCTACTGCAAGTTTCCTCTCGCAAGTTTCCTCTCGCAAGTTTCCTCTCAGCATGGGCTTTAAATTGGAAACCTATCAGCCGTACATGAATTAAAACTTTCATTGTTAGGTATTGAATTGAACCGCTTATTGGTATTAGCATTACTGTCATCTTAGAGTTACGATATTTTTTTGTGTGCCTCTTTTGCGATGCTGCTTTTTAGTACCAGTGCTGAAAAAGAAAAAAAATGGCCAACCCTGTAGAGTTACACCATGGATGAAATCTATTTTTAAATTCACCGACATTTATTGTAACAGTTCAGGGCCTGGTGTACAAAGTCTGCAGTGAGGGTCAACTAACATTTAATACAAAAAAACAAGAAACGACAATACAAACACAAACAGAGTTCCACAAAAACATGAGGAAATATTAACAGGCTTTATGGAAGCATGGTAGAAACTAAAAGAACACAAACAAGTTTAGCAAAAACAAGAGCAAAAAGGAGGAACAAGCGATAACGATAAATGAGTTTTATGAGAAATTCACGCACAAACCATGAACACGGGCTGAAACACAGGGGGCATACGTAATGACCAGACAATGGGAAACACCCGGGCGAGAGAGGAGACCAGAACAAGACACAGGTGAACAGAATAACAAGGAGGCAGGGCTGAGACCGAAACAACTACAATACAGAAGACAGACACATGGCTGAGGTGAAAAAGGCACATGAAACGAGGTGAGGTGAACAACAACATCGACAAGAAAACAGTGGGAAAAGACGTAAGAATGTTACAAAAAGCCAAGAAACAGGGAAAAGACAGGGAGAGCATTATTAAGCCTTTCGCATCAGTTTAGGCACATAACTAAAACCGCTCTGCCAGTGTGTTATGAACAAACCTGGCATGCCGACCCAAGTGCACTGATCATGGTGAATGGTGAACTGAGTACACGGTAGTGTGAGGATGTGGGACGTATTATAAACCCACTTGGTGATTTTTTTCTCTGTCTTGTAAAACCAGGTCAATTTGTTGGGAGACCTTTAACACTAAAAGTAGTCACGATGGCTAGAAGGAGGCACAAGCTTTGAGGACATGCTGAAAGGATATTTACCAATGGAAGAACAATATTTAAACTCTTAGGATCAGAGAGTTGTAATGAGGCCGCAATATGCATATGCAGTCTATATCATTGTTTTTCATTGCTTTTATGATTCCCTTTTTATTGCTGGAGTATAATAATGGCCCTGTAGAATATACTGAACTTTCATTTTCATTGTCCTGAGAGTTTTGATGGCTCCATTGTTTTCGAACACTGCAGCTTTCCAGCATGCATTTTAGTGTCCTGTTCACATTTTGTGGTCATTTCAGGTGCAATATAAGTGCACACTGCAGTATATTTTGCACTGTATTTACAATAGTGTCCAGAAAGCAAGAAGGGAACATTCTTATCTCTTCAACTGGGTCTCACTGGGTCTGTGTGTAGAAGAATTTGGGGAAAATGTGTGTCAGCAGATGGTCAAATACAGACATTTCAATGCTACTGCTGATGTTTGTGTATGGTGATCACATGGGATTGTGTTTGTTTTTATACACTCTTCAGGCAAGAGTGTGGCTGAAACGCAACACAAAGCTGCATTGCATTCTTGGAATGCCCACCAAATTCCATGACATTTCATACATGGGGGGTGCTACAATTGACATATTTCAATAACTCAAGAACTTCTTAAATTAGGTTTTAAAAATTAGGTGAGTTCCATTTGGCTTGCTCACCAAAATGCCCACCAATAGCCAATGAAAATTCAGCAGCCAATGTTTGAACAGCCAATCTTAATGAAATTTTGTAGGCTCATTCATAATGACATATAAATGTTATTCATCCAGTTTCATACAAAACAGCCAAGATGTTGTTACAGCAGCTTACAACATGTTACGTTGTTCCTCTGACATGGTTTGGTTTATCTTAAAAATTCATTCTGTATTTAAACATTTACAAAATTCAAATGGTCCTCTTTCACCTGTTGCAGCCATAAAATCACTCAATCTCTCGCCTCTCGCACCAACTGACATATACTGCTTGGACCCCACTGATCGCTGCTCAACTTCTGTGGCAGTCATAATATATTACATTATTATATTATATTAAATCATTATATTATATTAAATTAATATATAACATTCATTTTCTGTTTTGGTCTGTTATTTTCTGCTAAAGTTAACGCAGTGTAAAGCAAGTCATTACTTAGCATATAATTTACACAGCAAATAACAACGGGGTAGGACACGTCTCTGCCGATAAGACTGTGGGGTCAAAGCTAACGGTCTTATAATTCTATTAAGATAGTAAATAATGACAATAACTCTGGATTTAAAGTTAATGAATAAAAGAATGAAGCGCATTTGTAGTTTCTCAGTTCAGCGATTTAAGAAAATCAGTCTGGTGAGATCAAAGCCAACAATTGCACTTAATTTCAAGCTGACTCACAGCGACAAATGCCACAATATAATTAAATTGCTGCACATCTCATTAAGACCAAGGAACTAATAAAGCACCTTCTTAACTCTGTTAATGTGTGTCTGCAAAAGTAGTCAGTCCCAGAAAGGACCAACAGTAACCACGGCAACAAAACAGGCCCTGAGACTCGGGCCCACGTACGCACTGACTCCTGAGACATCAAAAGAAGGCACTGCTTTCTATTCTCGGCCGCCTGTGAGTACACTGTTTACTACACATTCATCTGCCATTATGTAAGAGCCCTTTTCGTGATCTGATCAGAATTCTACTGTCACTCTTGCCTGCAGAATGAAAGCGCTGTGGGGGAGTGAGGCAGGACTAGTGCTAAGTGAACGTTTTCTTTTTGTGGATTATATTTTCTATAAAGACCTGATCGATATATCACTTGTCTGCCACTATTGTGGTCCCATGGGTCAGTACTAGTGGAAATCCTGTCGATAAAGCATGATGTCTCTTTAAAGGCTATACAACAATCACATCCTGCAATGTGATTCTTTTTTGAAAACCAACCAAGTGCACTGTTAACTCGTTGCACCAATAACTCACGGTTTTACATCTTTTTTTTTTACTTAAAGGGCCCATGTCATGGAAAAAAAAAAAATTTTCTTGAGCGTGGTGTAGTCTGTAAAAATGTTAACATTTTCAGATGTACCCACTCATGCAGGTGTCACGTCTGGTACGTCTCAGCCACGCCTCCAAAGGAGTCCGTCGCCCGAGTATTAGGTGGCACTCAGTCCTGGGCATGTGTGTGTGAGGTATGGCTCGTCGTGTGTGTGGTGGTTCGGAGCCTAGGCAACCCAGATGAGAGGAAGAGCTTCGTCAGCTCATCAGCAGACTGTCGGTGAGTGTGTGTGCGGTCTACGTCTTCCAACATATCTTCAGTGGCAGTGGAGGTTTCGAGTCGGACATTTCGTGGACTGAGTCAATTAACTGGGGCTTGTATGTGTGTCTCCTCTCCTCTGTGTTCACAGGCGGGACACTAAGAGATTCGGTGCATTGAGTGAACTCCACGGAGCATGGAGCAAGAGTTATGAGCCCCTGAAGGCAGTGGGTTCCATACGGAGTGAAGGGCTGACATCTATTAGGAGAATCCCCCCAGAGTGAAGGTCCTCTGGGATCGGGACTCATATTCTAAGTTTAAGTTCAAGTGTGTGAGTGTGCGCACCAGCCCGGCGTACAAGAAATACTTAAAGACCCTATTAAAAATACACCTTTCTGTTAGTACTCTGGTCTCTGCATGTGCGTCCTTTCCCCAGACCCAGCATGACAGCAGTTAATTAATGGAATCTATATACGAAAGCTGAATTTAACAAACATATATATCTGGAAGTTCAGTCTACACCAGATATCCGTCTTAAAGCTACAGTACTAAAATCTGATTCAATTAAAAGGGCAAAAAGAGGTAAATAAAGGAACCATGTTAATTTAAGTCATGGGCCTCTTGCATACTGTTCAATTTCTGCCGTTCATCTGAGTTTCAGAAATTTGAGTGTTTAGATCTGACTCATTCAAAAACTGACAATCATATCCATAAGTAAAAGTATGGTCTACTTTTTAATGTCTGTTATTTATGATTGGACATGATTGTCAGTATAATCAGTATAAATACAACTGGCTGAAAGAACTGGTTATCAGAACATTTAGCTCTTTAAAACTGGTATTTTTCATATCTGTCAAGCTCTAATTTGTGAAAGTTCTCTCTCTCACCCCTCAGGCACCTACTTACTGGTTTCTCCTGTCTCGTATTCACTGTCTCTCAGCAGCTCAAAGATGTCCACCTCCAGCTTGCCCGTGGTGGAGCGGTTGCTGGAGCGGTTGATGCTGTCCTTTGCCAGAGTGATGGCCAAGCGTTCCCCCCGGCTGCACTCCATTGGGTCATCGAGGATGGCGGCTGAGAGAGAGAGAGAGAGAAAGAGAACATGAGATGTAAAACATACAGAAGTAGTGAGAATGGCAGCCAAAACTCAAGCAGCCTTGTGTTGGATAATAGAAGAGTGAGATGGGTTCTACTTTCTACTTACTAGTATCATCCACAAATTACACACTATACAATTCTATACTATACTGTAATAGAAACTGGTGTAGTGTATTGGCTGAAACCTCTGCCCTCCATCACATGCTCTCAATCATCACATGCTCTCAACACAGACACATATACACAATACTATACTATATTAAACTATACTATACTATACTATACTACACTGTAATATGGCTAAAACCACTACCCTCCGTCACATGCTCTCAATCACACAATGCTACACTAATAAGAATCCCTTGGGCAAGAGCACTAATGTAACAGTTAACTTGCAAGTGATTTTGGATAAAAAAACATGTGGATGTGAACGTAATTCATTTATTGCAATTAGTGGCTGTGGAACCAGTGAAATCTAGATTTGTCCATTTTTCAGTGAATATATACCAAACCATAATATTTTGCAACCCTGTATGTGTTTTTTACTGCACCACTGCTGTAAGTGATGCTCAATGCTCTAGATGATACAAATAGCTCACATCTGTAACACACATATATATATATATACCTCCACAGCAAATATCATAGGGCTGAGAAATGTTTATTCTACACATGAATGGAGGTGATGGGATTTGATATTATTCCAATGGCTGAAGTGCAATCTTTCTTTCATATAGCGCTCTCAAAAAATCAAGATTTATATCAAGCCATTGACATCATGTAATAAAAAGCTGACACCATCCGGCGTGGTGTCTAGACAAAGTGGTTTCCCCAGTCTTGCTTTTCATTCTGAGCAGAGTATCCCGAAGCGAAATCTTCTGTGCTGTTAAAAGTGAGGGGTGCCATTCAAAATCCTGCACTCTGCACTGTTTTGGTCGAAACCATGAGATATATGTGCGACTCTTTTGTGTGGTTTGAAGCGGCTCGATTAAAATAGCGCCGTTATCCGTCATCAGATGATGTAAAGTAGAAGTGACTGACCTCAGCCTTCGCAGTATCATGTTATGATATTGATGAGTAATTCATTGGTAATGTAGCCTGTTGGAGGCAACAGACTATTTGCACATTTGCATTGCTCATGTAGCTCCGGGCTGACTGCTCTCTGACAGTTTGGCAAACCAGCATCCTGACTGTACAATCCACTCTTTCTAATGCCGTCAAACAGCGCATTACTCACATCACGGAAAGAAAACACGGTTAAAAAAAGAACTGCGGCTCATCAGAGCTCCTAATTATTTTGTTGTGGGTGCAGTTATATGATTGGTATTGAACAACTGCCTGTACTGCTTTGTTCAGTGTGCAATGAAAATATTCAGGTTCTTTCTAAGACAGATTTATGTTGTTCACCAAAACATATCACTTAATAGTCCAAAAGAGTTTAGTGCTGTTTAGAGTAATGTGATAAGTGCATTCACCACAGCGTGCAGCGATCAGTGTTCTTACTAATCAGCTCTGGGAAGTGTCTGAAACCCTCCACTGCTGTTGTAGTATCACTGTAACAAACAGCCTTGAGGCTTATTGCTCATGTAAAACGGGAACACAATAATAAATGAAATGTAAAATTCATCTGCAGTGTAGTTTGTAAACAGTATTCGACTGCCTTTATCTACAATTCAGCTGCTACAGGTGGTTCAGCCATGATCAGAGTTTAGAATTGAACCTATTGATTTTACACTTAGTGGTTAAAGTGTTAGTCTATTACCAGTTTCTGTTACCGTATCTATTGTGGTCAATTCCTGCAGGACTGGCATTTCTGAAGATACTCCATATATAAGAAATATAATATACAATATTACATACTAGATTCAAATGAAAGATGTTCTCAGTAATCGCTTAAATTACTGTACGCCCCAGGTCAAACTTATAAAACATGAAAGGGGCTTTAGCTGAAACTTGAAACATGCTTGACTCTGGAGGTGGTAGAGGATAAGACAATATAACCATTTCTCCATCCAGTGCACCTCTGGAAATGAGAATCAGCAGAGAATCCTAGTCCAGTCCTCAGGGACCAGAAGCCCATTCTGTTCCAGCATCATTCATACCTGAGCCAAGTGATCTGCATTCTAGCTCAGGCAGATGTGGAACTAGAAGAGATCAACACTGTGAATAGCTGGAGGGTCCCAGAGGAGCTGAAACCTGGACAAGGACACTTGAAGGGGGGGTTCATGTTTTATTTTTTTTCTAAAGGCTGAAAGACATGAGGTGCGTTTTGGCGTTTTGTCCTTGGGGCGTTTACATTGTGTTTGGTTGCTAAACATGTTAAGAGCTGATGGCGAAAAGATGAAATAAACTGCTTTTTGTTTACATCGGGATAATTGAAGAGCAAATTTCCAAAACTCAGTCCATTTTTTTAGGTAACACTACTACTGGCATATTTTTACATCACCTCTTTATGTGCAATAGTATAACCGACCAAAAGTCACTCAGTCCTTGCATAATACACGGTACAAGATTAGGTGAATTTCCAAAACTCACTCAGTCCACTTGCACACTCGTGAGTAGTACTTACTTACCCAGGTCTCCCAGGTGGAAGATCATAAACAAAGATTGCTCTATGCTGTGTCATGTAGTAGGATATAAATATTAAACTAGTACATAATTTTGTGACATTGAATATTGATTTACTTAAGAATTGATTTCATCATATTTTATATACTAAAATGTGCAGGAGTTGCGGGCACTGAAAAATGTAACTGTAAAATTTCAATGAAAAAATGATTTCTGGTAAGAATTGCTTTCCAATAGGTCAAACAAGTAAAACGTGATTTTGGACTGAGTGAATTTTGGAAGTTTGCTCTTCAGTTTGGATTGGTAAAATGCAGTAGTGGTTCTCAGTAATTAGCATTGATCTGACTGGTCATAGCATAAAAGAATATACTGTTGTAGGCTATTGGACTGCTTTGAGGATCAAGAACCTTTTCAACTGCCTGAAGCACTCTGAAGAAAAGACAGCTGCACACAGTGCTTAAATCACATGGCGTCCACCCCTTACAATTGCCAACAATTGGGAAAAAGCACCTTGGTTTGCAATAGCAGTGTGATGTTAGCATCACAGGCAAAGCCTTTCTTGGCTTGTGGTTAGAGCACACTGAAAGCTGGGGTTACATGCTAACAATCTTCACTCTTGAGCAAATGAGACGTGCAGAGAGGACTCCCCTCACACTACAAACTACACTTACCGTAAACAAAGATTACAAAGGCGGAAGAAGCATATCATCTAAGTGTGAAAAAGGACTCCACTGCATAAATGGGTCAGTCTAGCCTTACCTCCAGAACACCTCTAGGCAAGCGACTTTAATCAAACAGTAAAGAAAAAACATATTTTCAGCTGCTGAATAAAAAAAAGGAACATAAAATGTAGACCCATTAATGATAGCCATGAGTGTCCTGAGGTTTATTTAAAGATAATAAATTACAGTTTGCTGCAATGCTATGAGCCAGAGCGAACGTGCTTAATCTTTGCGGAGCAATTAGCGCGGCTAGCCGCATCTAGCATCTTTAATATGCTTTTGGGGGAAAGTAATTAAATTACAATATACAGGAGTTAAATGAGGGCTAATGCACTTAGCAGGGGAAAATATATATTTGCGTCTCTCCTGTGAACTTTATTCCACAGAGAATAATTAAAGCACTATTTTAAAGCAGCATTATCGCTTAAGGTACAGTCATATCTGGAGGAGTGCCCCATTCATTAAAGAGTTAGCCATCAGTAATAACTTTCCCCGCCATAGCTTCCAGGGTCGATGTATAATTGCCCCGGCATTGATGCATTTGCATCGAAATGAACAACCGAGACAAGAGAGCAATAACCCTGGTCGCCAAAGGCACTTGTAAAGGCCGCTTCGTTCTGACATATCTGTCCACCTTGGCGCGTTGGTAAAAAGGCTCTCCTCCCCCTCCACTCTCTCCTGCAGCCCTGGGCAAATTGGTTTCTGTTTCTCCAGCATGGGAGGGGAAGGCTGGAGCTGGGCAATTTTCCCAGAGCCTACACCCCCCCAGCGCTCACAACAAAGAGCGCCAAATGGAAACATTGGCCCTCTGCTGAGTCCTGAGCTAGCGCTCCCATCGCCAATCCAGCAGCGCAAATGCAGACATCAAACCAACATGCTGGGATTGCCAGTGCTGAGCAAAACGCCTCGGCTGGAGAGAATTACTAAAGAGGACGGGGGGAATTTGCAGTGAAACAAAGGCATTTTTTTTAAATGCTGCAGCTGTCTGGGCGGTATGGGAGGTATGCATTCAATCTTGCTAACACAGATTGGCCACTGACCCTTTTAAGGGAATCAATGGTGAGCAGTGGTGTGTGCCGAGGCATGGGTGTAATAGCGATGCACAGGGAGAGTGAGCTGCGAAACATGTCCTTATGCTAACACACACACACTTACACACACCTACACGCACACAGACACACACACACACACACACTTACACACGCCCTCCAAAACACTAGTTGATTTTGTAAAATAGTTATGTTATACTATTTACTATGTTATACTATTTGAACAATGTTAGAAGAGAGTAGAATTTAATGAGTCCTTAATGAGTATGATGCAAAACTGAATTTCCCTCCCTTTTCTGAAATAATAGTTTGACATAGTATGGAAACACTGAAAAATACACTGTAAACTTCATACTTTTCCAAAAAAGTTACTGGGCAGCCAATCAGAACATTTATCAGACTTAAGGAGACAGTAAATAAACAGCCTGTTTAGTTATAAACTGCACAAAGACCTTGGAAAAGGTTAGTAAGAAATAATTCTGCCTATTTTAGTACAAAAATGTGCACAACTGGTTTAAAGGGATCTTGGATGAAACACGTCGGTTATGGTAAAGGAAGACAAATGTAAAGCAACTGAATGTAATGCCAGCAACATGATAGGAATGAAAATATCCACTTGAAACTGAAGTTTATAGCAATCCTCAGTGATCTATTCAGCGTAGGTTTACAACGTAATAAACTGCGGAATGTCTCACGCTGGCACTGTTCATTTTATACACGCTCTATATAACGATCTATATACACTTGCCACAGCTGAAAAGGCTCCACGCAAAGGCTATCAATTATCAAGGGAGTGAGTGCAACACAGCGAGAAGGCACTAATGAAATTTTAAGATGAACATTATAGAATATACTAGTGCTGCCTACAACAATTCTATATTATATGATTGCAGTAGAGATTTCCAGATTACAGATTTCCAACACAAAGCAGCCTTATGCTTTACAGCATGATTGCTTGCCTATTAACTAAACTCCATCTCACACCTAATCAAGCTGAGTGGCCCGAATGCGGATCAAATGGACTTTCGTGCCACCAATAACTGCATTAACTGCGACATAATACGCTTTCTCATTTAAGCTATTAGATGTAAACGAAGCGCATCAAAGTAGCTCTTGGCGAGGGCGCTTGCATAACACTCACACGCATTACACTGGCGATGATGACATGGAACAATGCGGTCTCCACAATGACATGGAAAACAATCCCAGCAATATATGCAATTATGGCAACATTATTCATTAATTAGCTTGCTCATAGACGCAGACAGGCATTAGCCAACGTAAAAGAACACTGTTCTGTAAGTACAAGCCTAAGGCATCGACACTTGTGGCGGTAAAAACATTCCCTTTCGCTTGCAGTAATTCAGCGATGGGGAGAAGCCCAGAGAGCTGGAGGGAAGAACTCAGCAGTGTCCTGTTCTGTCTGCGTGGTGCACTTGAAGCCACGCGCAATAAAACAAACCTAATTCAGTCCTCAGGCAACTCAAGAAACACTGACAAAGAAGCTCCACGCAGCAGGCCTGCTTTGTTTATTCCCAAGTAGGGGAAAACACCTCTACCGCAAAGTAAAGAGCAAACATGTACTGCTTTTATCCCTTTTCAATAGCAAAAGGGACGGATTCTGTTTGACCTACATTTTCTACGCACAGCTGGTAAGGCACCAGTGGACATTGCATGAAAGAGTTTCTTCTCTTATAGTTAGTGCCAAGGCTCAGTTGAAAAAGAGATTAAAGTGACTTTTATATTCCTAATGTGGCTACCCTACTTAAGTAAATAGATAGATAGATAGATAGATAGATAGATAGATAGATAGATAGATAGATAGATAGATAGATAGATAGACCAATTAATAAATTAATACATTTCTCACTGCTGTTTTGCTGTACTCACATAATGCAGTTACACTTGCCACCACAAGTTATGTCATTTCTTTTTGATGTACATTCTATTTTGACAGTCTGAGCTTACTTTTTCCAGTTGTTTTTTTATGTCTGGCTTGTTTTTTTAGATTCAATAACATGATGGCAAAAATGTTTTTTCTTTTCCTGAAAAAATGACTAAACACATAATAACCCTTCTAACAATACATTTCTTATGTAATGGAAAATTACTCTTAATTGCAGTGAAAACACTAGCTTCTAAGGGTTAACAAACATATATAAATTAAACAGTAAACATATCAGCATTATTATTATTATTACTAGTAGTAGTAGTAGTAGTAGTAGTATTAATAATACTAATACTACTACTAACTCTTATAATAATAATCAGAATAAGAATAATAATAATGAGCAGAAGAAGAAAAGAAGAAGACTTCTTATTAGAGAGCCACTAGATGTTCACCATCTCAGTAACACAAAGATGAGTAGATGTACGATTATCAGATTTCAACTACTTCCAATCCCCAACACCCTTTCGAGAATAATGGAGGATCTATTTAAGCTTAAACCACTAAAGGCCTGGAGTGACTCCTCCAAGACCCCTCTTACACCCCGCCAGCCCTCTAGAATCACAGCCCGCTGTGAGAATGGCACAGGTTTCAGGCATAATGAAATGGAAACGTTCTGAAGTGTGTTTGAAGCTTGTTTGACTGTGTTAGTTCTAAGTCTTTTACCTCGACTGCAAACGTGAATGGACTCGTTTATTAGTATTCCGGTCCTGAGCTACCTTTCACTCAGCTTTAAGAAAGCAGCAGGATGTTTTAAAGGCTGATTAAAATTCATTTTACCAGCGGAGTAAAATACAAGCTGAGCCAAAAGTGATTTCAAGGTTAGCAGTAATGTCTAACAGAGTGTATTACCCCTAAAAGACCTGCTTTTGGTCCACTGTATCTAAAGCTTAGCGACAACAAATCTACATCATATAGATGGAGAACAAATGAAAGAGAAAAAAACCCAAAGCATCTTAGTGAGGTGTCTGAGCTCCAGGACAGCCTCCGTTTGAATGGGCATAGATTCTACATGACTCTGGAACTGTCCTGGACTGACGGAACACCATTCTTCCAAAAGATATTCCCTCAGTTGGGGTTTTGATGATGATGATGATGGAGCGCCCTGTCTCAAACATCAGTCCCACGTCTAGGTGTTCAGTTGGGTTGAAATCTGATGACTGCGAAGGCAATAGCACATCATTTTTACGGAGACAACTCGCCCTGTGCGTAGCAGCATCGTCAACCTGCAACCTCCCATCAAGACAGAAATGTTTCATCATAGGATACAGAGGATCAGTCAGAATAATTCTGTTTTGATTTGCGATGACTCTTCCCTCTGAAGCTACAAGTGGAACCAAAACATGCCAGAAAAAGGCCCTCCGATGCATGAGAGCCTTTGCATTCCCTCCGGACTGTAGGGTGCAAGCAATCACTTACATTTACATTTATACTTATGGCATTTCGCAGATACTCTTATCCAGAGTACATTAGTGCTCAAGTAGTCCACATCTGCTCTACATACCTGAAAAGCTATACTTAAATCAACATCCGCTATTCCACCAAGTTACACACCTTAACAAACCTTGTCAAAAGAAAAGTCGAGTTAAGTGCCTGAAGGCTTTTTTAAATATAGGGGGAAATAAATGAGAAAACAATAACAAGAGGCATAGTTAGTCACCAAGGTGCTCCTGGAAGAGGTGGGTCTTCAGGTTGGAGACAGCGAGGGACTCTGCAGATCTGATCGGAAGAGTGAGTTCCTTCCACCACTGGAGGGCCAAGACTGAAAAGAGTCTTGATGCATATCTTCCTCTTCTTTTGAGCAATACAGGTTCACATTCACACTTGGATGGTCACACTCGGCTGGATGGTCAAGGATGATCTCTGTATATCAGTGTCTATGGCTTTTAGACCACTAAACTCTTAGCTTGTTTGTCTCTGTGATGAGGGACTTGTGCACTGCAGCCCTAACATAATATCACTCTCTATGTAGGACCAACTGTTTCTGCTGACACAGTCTGATCACGTCTTGTTCTCATTCTCAGTCACCTGAAAAACAGCTTCTCTACTGTTTATTCTCAGAGATCACACAAATGCACAAAAACCTCACTCATTGAATGGGCACATTCCATCACAATTTCAAACAGTTTACTGATGTTTTTCCCTAAAGATGTACACACAGGTGTCACTGTTGCTCTTGAAACACTAGATAGCTGACCAAAAGTGGCCTTAGTACAACAATAATGACCCTTCTTTCAAAGTCATTTTCCAGTCTTTTCCTTTCCATCATAGTCCAATACTAAGGTCAATTGTTTTTTAACTGTATACTCTCCTGTCAGGTTTTCCCTTACTTTTGTCATATGTATGTTATAGGATAAAAGTGAATGTCTAAAAATGTGTATAAAAAATAAATAAACAAACACATTTTATATTCATGTTTTTTGGGGGGTCTTTTCTACAGCAAGCAGCCAAAAGCTCAGAACATGTCTAAAAACTCTGAGGAGACGTTAATTCAGCCTAGATGGCTCTTCAAGTGCAGATTCCTTATCTTTATTTGAGAGGAATGATTAGCCTTGTAAATGAACTGCTTAATTACAGCCTTTAATTAAACTGCTATTAAGACCACAGGAATACAAGTCTAGTGCAATTCCAAGAATGGCATTAATTAGCGGGGGCTTGCGAACAAGTATTTGAATGCGAGCTGTAGAGCTGAAGGTCAACAGGACTGAGCAAAGCGCAGCACTGTTTGCACTGTCTCACAGCTGTGTTGTGTGTATCAAGAATTACTGAAGTTCTGTCCAACTTTGCAGCAAAAAAAGTGCATTGTTTGATGCCGTTTAGGTTTCGCATGAAATAACATGGGACATGAAAGTGTTGAACATGGGGGCATTTTTACCCTTAAAATATAACTATGGACAAAATATCCCTACAAAAACAATGGTATAACTATAATATAAATATGAATTGACTAAGTAAAGGTAAAACAAAATGTAAATGATTGAGATGGCAGCAATGTATTATACAACTTGCAAGACAAGTGACTTAACCGCAAACAGCCGAGGTTAAATAAATATGTGTTCATATGGAGGTAAATGATATAAACAGATTTAGATTTATTGAAGACCAACATGGCAGGAAACAACACTCAATGTCAGACCTGAATTGTGTCAATCAGAAACATCATAAAAAGAAAAGAAAACAATGAACAATAAAAGCATTAAATCCATAAACTGCTATAAATGTCAACTGTAAAACAATCTAAGAGCAAATGTAAAACAATCTAAAAGTCAACTATGAGCTAGTCCTCAACTATGAGCTAGTTTATTACATTCATGTGTGTTGTTCTAGTTGTGATCAGAAGGTTGTGGGTTCGAATCCCAGGGCTGCAGAGAAATAATACAGAGAAATAATTTCTAATTATTCGCAGTTTGTGCTGTGGTATTTTTATGTATGTCAAATGGTCACTCACTCCACTTCTCTAGTGTAATTCTTAGAAGTACTAAGTTAATAGTCATTAATTCCAGTCAGCGAAAGCAAAAACTGACCCTGGTGTGGAGTCTTATGCATTGGAACAGAACTATAATGAAGTGATGAAGACTATAACTAGATAAACAGATAACATCTTCTCTTACGGCTCCTATCACAATAGGGATAAAAATCAACATGCTGGAGAGAACATGCATTGTAAGTGTTGTTTACATATCTTTGATTGTATTTCACAGAGAGTGGCCCACTGAAGGTTCAAAGCACATTGTTTCCCCCCATCTCCTGTACCGAGTAAGCTCACGATGACAGAACAGAAGGCACTGCGTACATGCAGTGGAGAAAGTTGTGAAAAGAACTGAGAACAGACGCCTTCATTCACTCCCTTCTTCAGGCAGGAACTGTATGGAGCAGCTCCTCTGTGCCACCTCTTTAAGAATGGATGGAGATGGAATTGAACCTGCAGCTCAAAAATGCATACATTTCTTTTATTTTAGGTTTCAGAATCATACAGAAAAAAAACACTGGATCTTTAAACTTTCAGGATAGTCTCCACCCACAAGTGGGTGGGGAAAACCCACAGAGGGAGGGGGGTCCGGAGAATGGCCAAGTGAAAGAGCAGTAAAGAGTGATCGTGTAAGAGAAGAAACACCGGTTTTACACTGTTTACCACCGATTTAATTTGTTGAAATCAGATTCTAAGGATTAAAATGAAGGTTATTAAATGGTTTTCAGCTTTTTTATATGGGTCTGTTCTACAATGATTCAGTCTCTGTGCCTCAGTGTAGTGGAACCCTTCTTTCACCAGAAAAGTCATCGTATACCTCTAATCACCGTTCACATTATGAGCTCCACCTGCCTTATACAATTAAACACTGTAGCCCATCTGTTGTCATGCACAGTTAGTCAGTCACATTCATAATTGGTCAATTTCAAACCACAGAGCTGCCATTGATGAGAATGGTGCATCTTTCTAGAGTTCTGACGAATGGGGTCAGTGGAGGACGACAAATCATGAATAATGAAAGATCGGGTACACCACTGAGGTGCTTCTAATCAAGTGGCCAATAAGTACATCCTGAAAGCAAACTAGAGATCCTTTTAGCATGATCAAGCATTATACAGAGGCACCTCAATCTTTGCTACCTACAGTTGCATGCAAAAGTTTGAACACCCCCCTGTCAAATGACTGGACAACTTCTATTTATTTACTTCATTAAAAAAACTAATCAAATCTAAAATGTGCAGAAGTCATTTGACTGGGGTGCTGGTCAAAAAAAGACAGGCAGATAAATAGATAGATTAGACAGACATAGATGGCACAAAGTCAAAGATTCAGTTTGCAAGCAGATCTGCAATGTATGGAATTCTGTTTCTTTCCATTAATGCAGCGCCAGCAGGGAACGCCTACCCATGGGAAATGGGAATTTATTTTTTAACAAAATGAATAATGACTGGAAAAAATGGTTTCTCTACAATTGATCATGTCCAGTGATGTATGTGTTTGTGTGCTGTGCGCATGTATGCGTGTACAGCTGTGTTGACTCTGTGTGCTGGTATATCTAACGATAAGACTCTCTGGGAGTGCGTGTGTGAATATGTGTATGTGGGTGGGTGTAAGGCTGTCATGACTTTGTCTGAGTGGGCGTGTGTGTGTGTGTGTGTGAGTGTGTGTGGGCGCACACCGAAGAAAGCCATTAGGAGCAGGGGAATAATGACAGCATTAACGGTGGCAATTGCTCATCGAGTCTGCCACCGGTATGCAGCCCCTGGGACGTGTGTGTGCTGCGGATAATTGTTTACATCTCCAGCTCCCTGTTTTAATCCCCTGCTTTGCACACTTTATCACCTGGCACACACACACTTGCACGCACCAGCACAGGGGCGGGAAGGTGGTGGAAAAGGAGGAGAGAGACACAGCAGGGTTTCTTCAGATTCTTCTTCCACTCCACTCTCTCTCTCTCACACACATACACATACACATACACACAGACACACACAGGCAAATGTCTTGTAAAGTGATGGCTTGCCAAAAAAATTAAATTGACAAAATTTTCCCCTTGAGCCAAATGTAGTTGATAGGCCAGGACATGCTAAGTGTCTGAATTTTGGTTCTTTTGTGTTACACTTGAGCTGCAAGGCTAATATAGATAACGAGTAATGAAATACAAGCAGGTTAATGTCATGTCTTCCTTCAATTTCATTTTGCAGTAGATTTAAAGTACCCATATTAAATCACTCAACACACAGACACTGGTCAACATGTTTGCGTTGCTGCTATTCCTGTTATCAGCAATGCAAAATATCATTACCAAGCGCTGTCAAGTCAGTTCTGACTCCTGGCGAGCATATGGATAGTGTTCCTCTGTCATATCCATCTTGTTGCTCTTTCTCTTTTACCTTCATCTTTTCCAAGCATAACTGTCTTTACAGTTAAATTGTCCTTCTCATAATATGCTCAAAATAATTTCAATCAGTTTGAACCAATATAGATAAAATATGTGTGAGGGGTGCTGAATACTAAGCACGTGAAGATATGAGTAAAATGTAATAGCAAGTGTGCTAAGGGCTGTGCATTTTTTGTTTGGGAGGAGATTTCTATCTTATAGCTCGTTCTGAGAGGCACAGTTCATGTAACAAGCTGCTGTGGCTTGAGGTAAATGTGTGATAATACAGGTAAACACTTCACTCAGTGCTGCTGCTGTTGTCTAAACTTCAGCATTAGCCCGGCAGCTCCAGCACTAAACTAAAGACGCAAAATCCAGATGCAAAAACTCAGGGTACGGGGGAAAACTGTAAATGTAATTTTTCGCAAAGCCATCACTTTAACTACCTATCCACAGACACAGCTAAAGGAAAATCCTGCCTGCTAGCTTTGCTAACCGTGTCAGTTCAACAGGCAGTCAAAGCTATGCCAGTGCTCTTTACTCCAACAGGAAGTGGCAGCACCTGGGGAAAATGGAATGAAGAATCAGAGAATAAACAGCTTCTTATTACTATGCGATTCCACACACGACGATTCCTTCAGCGGCAGAAGTGTTTCAAACGTGTCAGAAGAAGGCCACATGTTGAGGCCAATGTCTATGGAAATCAACAGTGGAGGCTCTCTCTCCCTCTCCCTCCCCCACTCTCTCATCTTATCTTGGCTCCAGTAAACAGTGAGCTAAGCATACAAATCCCTGTTACAGCACGGAGAGCGCCTCCCGTGTTAGCTTTATCAAAGCTAAGCACCAGATCTCGCTCTCTCTTTTTTGTCTATCTTTTCATTTCTTATCCTTTTTTTCCCCACGTGGAGACCATGATGGAGAATTGCGGTGGACTAAATTCAATTGGTTTCACTTCCGCCCGAGTGCCACTTGCTGTAATGGCCTCCCCTGAGTCTAGTTTGGACCTGGGGATTTGTTATTCAGTCTGTCACCTCACACGGAGCTCACTGCAGTACCATGAAAACAAGCCTGTACTGCATCATTATGAGGAAGACAGCGCTGTTAAGTGCAATATCCCTTCCTGTCCACACATATACACATACGCACTCAGACACACACACACACACACACACACACACACAGATGATTTCAAATCAGTACGAAACAACAGACAAATGGCACCTCGCTACCCAGTGGCTGTATTTACAGTGGAGGCGCGGGGCGTAAATTTCATCTCACACTGGGATAGAGGGAAAAGGGAGAGTAGTGGTGAACAAACAAGACATGGCACGTTAAGCCCAACATAAAACAACAGAGGGAGCACGAAACTAGAGCATTATCTATCAGCTGTTCGAAGCAAATAAGGTAGTGCTCAAAACGGCTGGCAAAAAAAAATAAATTCAGCAAGGGTGCACCTGCTCAGCTCCGAGCACAGGAAGGGTATAGCGTATGTCTGGCCAGGTGTTGATATAGCGTGGGTTTTATGGTCTAAATATAATATAACCATTTTTTAAGCTCACAGATCACTGGCGAAGCTCATAAACTTGTGCCAGATGTACTAAGCCTTGTGTAACAGGTATCAGGTGCGAACAGGACATGCACGCTACATACAAAAAAGCATCAGAGCCACATTGTGCAATTTCTACAGAAATTACAGTGCACTGAAAATTTCCCTCACAGATGTGCATTTGAGGCAAGAGCTCACACAGCCTAAGAGGATCACACACAAAAAAATGGAGACATTGCAAGTTTGTTACTGGTTTAATAAAGTTTCTGCAGCCAATTTTCTATGCTTATTAAAGAGGCTATACCATGGAAAATAGATTTTCTATTTTCATTTGTTGTTTAATGCAGTTTCATGTAATATGTATTACAGCCCTGCCGTGGTAAAGAAGATGAAGAAGTAATTCAGGAAGAGCAGTCAAATGCGGCTCTTTCTACAGTCGCCTGGACAAAAAAGTGGGCTGGTCAAAAAGCTTCCTAATGGCATATTTGAATATTATCCCTTTCAGAACAAAATGGTCTAGGTTCATTTTCTTGTATTTATTAGATTTCTGGGAAAGGCCAACTGCCATAATAAATAGACCATGATAAATAGCCTAAGAGTTAAGAAGTCTAACAATAATGATCCAAATTAACTAATAATTTAACTAATTTTAAGTTGGTCTAAGCGTTAGGGAAATTTTAGGCCGTCTCCAATGATTTTTTGTTAGCTGATCGACTTAAAAGGCCTATATCAATGATTAGGGAAATCAAGAAGTGAGGAAGATGGTCAGAGAATTCATAAAATCTCCCAAGGACGTGATGCTGTGTTTTTTTTCCTCCAAAGGCCCGGTCAGTAAGTTTAAATTAAAGTCTGGCTGCCTCAGCCAAGAAACTAAACCTTGGACGAGGTTGGATCTTCCAGCAGGAGAACTATCCAAACATATAAAATTCACTCAAGCACGGTTAAATAAACACAAAATTAAGCTTTTTTCCATGGTCCATCCCAGACCCCTAATCTTAATCTGACTGAAAACCAGTGGGCTGAGCTCCAGAAGAGAGTAGACACGAGAAGATCCAGGATCTGGAGAAATTTTGCAAAGAGCAATGATCGAAAACGCCTAAAATACTTAAACGTACTTTTTAAAATTCTAAATGAGGGCATGTCAATAATTATAACACATGTTGTTTGGAGGTGATGACGAGGTGATTTTGTGATGATGTGTGACTTTTTTCTTGTGACAATGGGCCCAAAGGTTGATGAAAATTGTTGTGTGTAGGTGTATATTTATTAATAGACCTCAAACAAGATTATTTTAAATTAAGATTATACAGAGACAAGGCTCTACATGTATGTTTGAGTTTTCACACTATAGGGATACTGCATTGAAAATACTGTTGAAATTTTAATTTACCAAATATGTATTGGGGAACAAATACAGATTATTATGTATTATACAAATACACACACACACACACACACAC
>JBBPCY010000001.1:20963544-20990039 GCA_037974405.1 Brachyalestes nurse | reverse complement strand
AGAGAGAGAGAGAGAGATTTTAAAAAGTGTGGATGTCTTTCATGTCTGTATATTGTTCACAAATACCTACAGAAAAGCTGCCTCTAACACCATGCCCAAAGGTTGCCTTCTACTTACCCCACAACCAATAATAGATAAATTAATGTTCTCACTTTCAATAAGATGATTTAGTTCAGCATGGAAGACATAAAAGAACTAACTTAAAGGTCCATTGTATTAGCTAGTGTACGCAATATGTTATAAATGCTAGCGGTAACACTGACGATATTATAATCTTATTTCACCCACATTCATAAAAGTAACAAGACAAACTAGCGCGGCTGTAAATTACACTGGCAAAGAGCCAAAAGGGGGAGGTGAGATGATTGGACCAGCCCCGTGTCAGTAAAGAAAAGAACCAATGGGCCGCAGAGGAGTGTTTTATGGGCCGGTGATCAGAAAATAAACTCCTGTGCTGACTTTCTAGTCGAATGCATTACACTGGCACAGGGGCCAAAGCAAAAGGGGTGGTGTTTAAAAAGTTGATTGAACCAGCCCATTGTCAATCGGACCACCGATCTACGAGTCTTATGGGCCAGTCAGACCAATAAATAAATCAATAAATAAATAAACGGTGTTGGCCCAAATAGCATGTCGTCCCACTGGGAAAATGCCCGATACGCCAGATGGTCAGTCCCTGCACAAAAATCACTCGTTAGAAAATGTGCCCAGCGCTAGCTCAATGCTGCATGTGAAAAACCTCTCAGAACCTGGCCCCCTGTTATGCATGTAAATAAATCTGTTCCTTACACATGTCTGCATAATGACCTATATATATATATATATATATATATTAGGAGTGTAACGGTTAAGTAACAAAAAATTCTAAAGCATGACACTTGGTTCGTTTTTATTTTAAATAAACGGCAGTATTAACCAGTAAACACACACTCTTGCTTATATTTTCATGTATGGATGACAAAAAACAACTGAAACATCTTGTGTTATTAATAGAAATTAATAATTAATATTAGTCTTACCTAATAGAAAGTAAGTGAGATGGCTAAACTTTTTAAAGGTTGCTGTTTAATGTTTCCATATGAAACTGTTACAGAATGAGTCTGTTCCTTTAAGGAAGTTTTTCTGAGTTTCTTTTAATGGCTGCTCTGTTCGTGAGTGCCTTTCGCCACTCAAATGCTCTTTTAGAGGAAAGGAAATAAATTCTCCCGTTCTGAGGTAGGAAAGCACAGACCTAGCTCCCCGTATCATCTCATTTTTGGACCTGCCGAGCGACCGATACCTGGTTAGCAGCCACTAACACCGAGGCAAGAAGGCAACAAAACTCACGCTTCTAAATTTAGTTCCGTATTACTTTAATTGCGTCTTCTCCGTCGTACCGTGTGTTCTCCGTTCGACATCATGTACCGAACCGTGACCCACGTACCGTCCCGGTTCGGTACAAATTCATGTACCATTACAGCCCCAATATGCATTAAACATTTGGGCAATAATTCAGTGTGAAACAGTATGAAGCTGAAGCAGAATTGCATTTTAAGGCTGCTGTGAAAGGGTTAATATTCATGATTATGTAACAAAAGCTAATTAACTTATATTCTATGCTTCATCCTAGCACAGGATGGGCTAGGAGGTTGTGGTGATGACTACAGGATAAAAGTTCTATGGAAGAGCAGTACCTGAATTGAAAATAGTTTCTTGCTAAGGCTGTTAAATACAACAAGAATGGGACTCTTAGGTCTGTGTATCATCAGCAGATTGTGAATTCGATTCTTGAGGTGCCAGAATCACCCATGTACTCATCAAGTAAGGCACTTTATAGAATAAAATCACAGACTGAGCAAGAGACTGTGTGTGTGTGTGTGTGTGTGTGTGTGTCCTCGAGTGTGTCCTCGAGTGTGCACATTTGTGCACCTCAATCAGAGTTTAATTATCTTAATCGAGGTTATTACCTAAACAAACTGGCAGAAGATTGACAAGCTGTTGCAAAACTCACTCTGAAAATCGAAGAGAGATGGGCAGAATGGGCAAAAGCCAGGGGAGGATTGGAGAAACTGAGCGCAGGGAAATGTAGGCCAAGCCAGAGCTATGAACAATGGCAAACTCTTTAATGCCTAAGAAAACAGCTATTTATGTCATTTAATCTACTCACCTCCTTTACTTGTGTGAGTTTTCACATGTTGACATTTTTATTTTAATATGTAAAGGACTTGATGCAGTTCATTACATTTATTTAGCTGACATCATTGCAAAGCAGCATTAAAGAGCAAGCCAAAGGCGACAAAGGCAAGGAAAAACTCCTTAATGCTGGAAGATGAAACCTTGAGAGGAATCAGAATCAAAAGAGGAACCTGATTCCGTAGGTCAACACAGGAGGAACTAAACGAATATCACTATATGCTATGCTAACAGTACTTTAGGGGCAGAACTGTACGGATCTAACCACTGTTAAGCAGTACAGTCTAAAGTTAGCAGCAGTAGGGTCAGTTAGAGTCTGGAATTAATTGTGGTAGCTTTGATTCAGGAATGAGCAGCCCATGCAGATAAGCCATGTTGGTTAAACAGGTCTGGAGTATAGGTGACCAGGAGACCCAGACGAATGGCGGGTACCCTCTGAGAAGAATAACAGACTAGAAATAATAGATAGTTCAGTATGAGGGTTATCACAGACATCAGAGCAACCTGAAATACCCCCAATTTACCATCAACAAACATGGCATGAGAGTTGTGAGACAACAGGGAATTTGTGTGTGGGAATTTGTGTCCATTCATTCTGTGAAGCATTTATGAGTTCAGGCCCTGATGTTGGACGAGGCTCGCAATGTCAGTTCCAATTCATCCCAAAGGTGTTGGATGGTGTTCTGGGCTCTGTGTGGGTCAGTCAAGTTCTTCCACACCCAAATCTTCCGTAGATTAGACAGCGAGTTTTCTATGCTGTAATATAGTTTGTTTTAGGCAAACATGGCACATGATACGACAAAACGCATACGATACGACAGAAGGATATTAATCTTTTATATTTTCCGTGAACTTAAACAAGAACTCTAAATATGGCCATGGATGCAGCATGAAGAGTCTCCGTCTCCGTCTCTGATTGACCGTGTTGCAGTGTTACAGTGTACAGACGTGACGTAAAACTACTGGTGATTTCTGATAGAAAAGAAACAATCACATTTTAGAAAAGTGAGACAGTAACACCCACTTTCAGAATTGAAGGTTACGAGTAAAGAGAACCTTGATATAAATGTAGTGAAGTGAAAAGTATAGTTTTGTTTTTCAAATGTAGTGAAATGACAGTTGTAAGTTTCCAAAAAAAAGACTACTCAAGTAAAGTAAAGATACTCAAAAACTGTACTTAGGTACAGTACTCAAGTAAATGTACTTAGTTACTGTCCACCTCTGGTCATGGAACATACTGCAGGGGCTCTGGGGGGGTCGCGGTGATTGCTGTAGCGCAGTGTTTTGGGGGTGGGGGCAGCGGGGTGGTTGGGTCGGGCTGTTGGGGGGAGGGAGGGGACGTCGCTGCGTCTCGAGTGTTTCCCTCATACAAATCGCTCGGCGTATAAGTAATGATTTATGTTTCTTTATTTGACAAATAAGCCACTCAACTCCTCTTGGCAATGGACGCCCAGAGCACATCTCAAGGATAACACAACTGATGATGTGATGCCCAGGATTTTCACTCAATGGATGCAAATTCTCACACCCATCCCAAAACAGTGGCCTATAAACAAACATACAGAAACGCTTTCTTGCCTTTACTGGTCAACTGACAATATATCTGAAAACTGAAAGTAAATAAAAGTGTGACTGATTTACCGAGGGCTTTCACATAGGGCTGGAAGACGGCGGGGGATATAAACATTATGCAGCAAACAAGTTCCTGTGAAGACATTACATATTATGAATAGAAATGACATTTTAACAAAAATAATGCACTGTGATCCCCTTTAGTTCCTGTTGATATTATATTCCGATGTAAAAATCCCCATAAAATGAAATATGCACCTTCGGTCTGAGCTGGAGGACGATCCCTTGGCAGATTACTTATCACTAAAGTTACAACTTTGTTGGATCATGTTTTCCCCCGTATTTTAGTATTACAAATCTCATGCTGTTGTGCTCAATATGATTATGGGAATTCACACTGAAATATATTAGCTGGCAGCTCCTGCTTCTTTTGGTTTCCAAGCTTTACTCTACATAAAACATACCATACTCGCACTTTCTGTGGTGTGACTGCCAGTGCATGTGTACCCAAGAGGCCTCTTAGTCAATATTCGCAACACCTCCAGCGAGTGCAGAGTACAAGAGCACAAGGGCTGGTTTAGTTCAAGTAACTTTGATAGAATTTTGTTGAGCTTAGGGGTCTGTCTCAAGAAGCAGGATTTCTTGCTTAGCCAGCTCACTTTAAGCTTAGTTCAATCTAAGCCTGGCTTTTCTGTCTCACCGCGGTGGATCACTTTTTAACAGCCTACATCCCCATCGTGACTCGTGCTGCACACCCAGCCTGCTCAGGGGAAGGTTAGAACTATGGATCATGAACAGCTCTTGGACCAATCAAGGGCAGGCTTCTGACAGAGGCCCGCCCCTTCTCAAGTCTTTGTGATGCTTTTCTCTGTGACGGTTATAGTGTCAGTCATGAGAAAAGGAAGAAACAAATAATAGAACATAGATATGAATATAAAGCATTTATTCCTTCAATAAGCCCCAACACAGTGACAGCTGTTTTTTTCACAATGATAAATAATTCACCTTTTTATATATTTACCTTGTATGATTTATGTTTCTTTATTTGACAAATAAGCCACTCAACTCCTCTTGTTTTACATTGCTTAGGTATCCGAACCTGGGTTAACAGAGAAAAGATGTAAAATGAGAAAACTGGTTACATTTGATACTCAGACAGGAACCCTTTCTAAAGAGAGCTTGCTTCTTGAGACTGACCCCAGGTCAGGTTTGGATAAAAACGCTGTTGCAGGTGTGCAGGGTCGGGTCGAAGTTTTCAGGCTATCTTCGAGTCTGGAACATTTAATTTGAGGTCAGTGGTTTCTGAACGAAGGAGCTCCACACCAATCTCAAAGACTATCTGTGGAAGTCCACACTCTGCATTATATGTTGGGGCTGGAGTGTCTTTAAAAACGATGTTTTACTTAAAATAAGCTTAATATAGGTTAAAGCAAACATGTAGAAATTGTCAGATTAAGGTTCAGCGCAGAGTCACCAGCAGAATGAAAATTTTTACTTAATCAGAGGTACAGTTTCTTCAGAGAAAAATCTACTAGTTTATGAAATGTAAATATTTAAACCCTCGAAGTATATTACATTTGATTGATGTTTTTTTTCGACTTTGCACATACTAGATTTATGCAAAGTCTCACATAAAGCAGTTGGCAGCCCACTATCATGCCATGCAAACAAGCAGCCAGCCTTTGCTGGTCAAACTGACCATGACCAACAGTTCCAACATGTGTACAGTTGAAATAAAAAGTGTGACTGCAACTGATTTATCGAGGGGTTTCACACATCACTAGGACACAGCAGGGAGTGGTATAAACATTATACAATGAACAGATTCCAGTGAAGAAATATTTTATTTAACACGTTATGATACATAAAGCCATTCTGACTGAAACCACATCGCTGTTCAAAAAGAAAAGGAATACACACATTGCTTGCTGATATAATATGATATGAAAATCATCATAAAATGAAAAATATGCATGACTCTGGAGGTCAGTCCCTTGGCAGATTATTCATTGTTTATGGAAGCCTCTACAACATCACAGCTTTGTTGGATGTGATTTTCCCCTGTATCTTAGCAATCCAAGCATATGCTGTTGCATTAAATAGTAGCAAGGAAATTCACATTGAAATGCACTTGCTGGAAGCTCCTGTTCCAATTGCCTGCCAGGTCTCAATGTACATAAAACAGGCCCTGACAGGTGAGTTCTTCTTTGAGGGAAAAGTAGCACAATGTGATCTTCAGTGTCACACTGTCACCTAAACTCTGATTTTCTGTGCTTCCAATCAGCTACAGTGGCTGTGCTAGGCCAAGCTAAGAGCCTGCACTCAGTGTTATTGTCCACCAAGTGCAACACTTCACTGATGACGGGAGTTTAGAGAAAGGTAAGCCAAGAGCAACTCATTTTTCCTCAGTCGTTCTGGGACAACAAAATGGATGAGTTCCATTTTTCCAAAGACCCCAAAGTGAGGGACTGATCCATTTTCCACATTAAATCATTTTAGTACAGGGCTGAAACAAAGCCTTTCTCTCCGATATAACTTAATGTTTAACGTATGCTCTGAGCCCTTACAAACTATGCTGATTTATAGGTTTATGCTGCATGATTTATGAGCCAATTAGTCACATAATCAAACTATGCTGATAGACGAAACCTCTTGAGGGCGAGCAGATAGTTTTTCATGGTTTTATGGCACTTTCAATTTGTAACGTCGATCACATAATATCTCAGCAGAAAATACACGAACGGCATAAACAAACAAGCGGCTACCCCAAGAACTGTACTTCTTAAGACAATAATTATTTCCCGGAAAACTTTTCTAATTAATAAAGCTATATCTTTTTCTGTCTCAAAGAATGTAATGTAAGGACATTCGCCTTCAGGAATTCAGAAACAGGTGTATCGGAATACACAAGTCTAAAAAAGGATACTGACATGCTTTGAAGTAAGTGTAAGATCTAGACATGAATCCAAATGTAAGCTTCCATTATTTGCTAGCTATGTTAGCCTCTCCAATCCAGTGTAAAACTAATGAATATGACGTAGGACACCAAAGGGTCTTGACCTTCTGATTTATCACTGTACTACTGCTTTAGATATCTCTCTCCTTGTCTGCCTGTTATGGAGCTGTAGCAGAGCATGGCCCCATCATGCTGGGGTCAGGAGTTAAGAAGTGTTAATAGCAAGGCCCATCCCCAGGTGGCAGTTTGCACTGCAGCTGTTTAAGAGACAGGAGAAGTGCTTGTCTGTCTTCCCCACTTCTTCCAAAGACTCTTTGATCCTGGATAAGACTTGACTCCCTGTGGAGCACCGTGCCAAGTTCCACGGCCCAACCACCCCCGGTCATGCCACCTCCAGCCCCATCTCATGCAGCCACCTGCCGCCACGCATTAAGCTGGTCAGAGAGGCCGGCTCGATCTATCGGAGGCGGAAACTCCTTTATCCAACGGGAGATTTTACTTTATGCTATTAAACCCAGTAGGGAATGCAGAAAGGCCAGCGGTTAATGACTTACAGTGATGTAAGAACACACTGTGCATTTTATCATGCCTGCACAGCCAAAGCCTGTCTGTCCAATTACAGAACACCAAGGCTGAGCTTTTTCCTCCAAAGACGAAAAAAAAATAAAAATACACGCCACACCTACATCTCGCATATGCATGGAAATTGGAACATGTTCCTGTAAGCCCTAGACCAATTAGTTGATCTGGCCAGAAGAAATAGGTTTCCTGCACCTGCTGAGTGCATAGAGAGGATAACAAACACTCGGCCTTATCATAAAGCCCAGTTTGCTGTAGTAGCTTGTGTAGGTGATACTCATGTTGATCATGTATCGTCTGAATGTCTGACGTCACCGATAGGAATCCACAGGCTTTATAATAAAAGGCAAATGTGAAGGTCAACACCTCCGGAGAGCTGGTGCTGTCCCACAAAGTTACGTCCTCCGCTGCTCAGCTCACTGCTGGAGGAAGCCAGGGGCCTACGGGATCACAGCAAGTCCTCACGTATGTGTGCAGGCACTCATGCTAACAGTTTAACAAAAGCAATCACCAAGGGGAATACAGCTGTCCAATTAAATCTTCAGGGTGAGCTGCTTCCTGCATTCCCTTGCAATAACCCACGGCGGGAGGTCAGCCGCAAGTGACACAGAACGGGCTTTCTACCCTCCAGAGAGGTCCAATCGAAACTGCTGTCATTAACCTCGCTGAGAGCACACTGGGGCCTGTGCTTCAGCTCTGTCTGCTCCTCTGCTCCATCCCATTGCCATCATACTCCCACGCCAGAATGGATGTTCCAGTGACTATTCCACACTATTGAGCAGGTGTTGCTATGTTTGGCACATTGGCTTGTTAAGGCGAAATGGATACAACAAGACTTTTGAAATCCCAGAATCGCTTTACTGCTCACACTGACACAATCTGCAATAAATTCTTGTAAACATAGCATCCCACACACTACACACAAACGTAGACGACGGTCAGAATTTACAAGATCTTTCATGCATCTTTCACTTAAAGGGATCCCTGAACAATCTTAGTTAAGTCACGTTTTTTTTAAGAGAATATAAAAATAACATGGAATAAAATCAAATTAAATAATTGAAGAAATAAAAGACAAAACAGAATACCAATACAATCGATTGAAAAAATTAAAGGGCCAAACATCATCTCATAACAGGAATGTCTGGGAACAACCAGATGCAGTTTGGGGTTGGACTTAGTGTAAAATTTCTAATCCAAGCCAAGGCTTTGTGAAGGCAGAGTGCCAAGTATGGGGTGATGGTGTGCTCATCAAAATTACAAGGCGTACCTCTGATAGCAAATGATTTCACCAGAATCCAGCAAGTTCAACCAGATGTGAGTCATTGACATCTAGTTCTGCTTTACACATTCTACTTTACACATGCTCTCCTCAATTCCACTCAGTGAGCCGCCTCCATCATGACTGCTGTTGTTGTTGTGGTAGATTCTGCATTGTTCCCTGAGATTTTCTTCTCACGCTCTCATTTATTGTTTAATGCTGTTCTGTGCTAAAACTATAAGATTTGTAATGGATAATTGATTATACTAGGGCATCTACATCTCCACACAGACTGGGTATGGATCATCTCTGAACAATGGCAGCAGAACTGGGGCAAAAATCTCGAAGTGAACTCAAGACTGGAGGCAAGCTGAGGAACGGAGTTGGGTCAGCCTGCCCGAGTCCAATCACCCCGATCAGACCCATGCTCTCAAATCCACTTGGTAATGAGGGAACTACAGGCCAGGCGCCAGTCACAGGCACACTGGCGCTCTCCTAGTGCACCTGTCCCACTGATGAGTCACTATCAGCACTCCCCGATCCCGGGAGCTTCATTATCTCCTGCAGGAGAGGCTCCACAGCTGATAGGCAATAAGTGTGACAAACCATAAGTCCTCTAAAATATACTAGCATAGAGCATCCTACTAGTGGCAATCTCCCCAAAATCTTTCCTGAGGAATCTCTATGGGCCGCTCTAACCTTTACGCCACGATTTACTGTTGAGAAAAATGATCAGTCTCCCAGGTCGTCAAAGCCTCATAAACAAGCTTGTAAAACGTGTGGTAACAGATAATTTACAAGCTTATTTATGAGGCTTTGACAAGAAGTGCCATGTTCTCAGGTAAATAATCATCTCACTAATGGGACGAGTCCTATGAGGAACATAAACAAACCCATGTAATCAAAGTGAAGAAGCTTAAGTGGAAAGAAAAGGAGAATAGCAGAAAAGATTCAATAGTAGCCCGGATTCAGGATATTTTAGTCATGAATATACTGTAACTGCTCTTGAAATCCGTCATTATATGATTTACTCTTCAGAGAATTACACTGCAAAAACTCCTGATCTAACCAAGACTTGGAATCTTATTTCTAGCCTAAAAAGTCTTCTTGATCCTGTTTTGAGAATAATATACTATATAAGAGCAGATTTGTAAGATTATTTAGTTTGTTTTAAAATATTTTTTCCTATTTCAAGAAATCTTACCAAGTATAAATATCTTACTGCACTGGCAACTAATCCTGACTAGCCACTGATCTATAAGCTAATACATCTAATAAACAAGCATTATTTTGCTTACCTTGGTCATGAATGAGCAAATTCCTTTAAAAAACAATAATTCTTGTAATTCAGGACAAAATCACCATTTATTTTATATTTTCAACCAGAAAAAAAATATAGTTCAGCTGGTCAGGGAGCTGTGATGCTAACTTCAGCTTTTAGCTTGTTGTTGTCTTCTGGTGATTCATTTTTGTCATTTCAGTGTTTTTTTCAAGTCTATAGTCTCACTCTAGAGATGACTGCAACCTTATAAAAATGATCAAACAAAGTAAGAAAAAGTTAGATTAGAAAAAAAATCTAAAAAAAAATCTTAAAAGTTAGATCAAAACCATGTAACTAAATTAAACATCACAGGTTCTTGATTATTTTGACTGGAGATTATTTCAGAGGAAAGCAACATAACGTGTTTGTAATATGTTTATGTCCTTCTTTAGGACCATGTCAATACTTTTTGGGACTATCTCAGTTTCTGTTTTCACTGAAGTTTTGAATGCTGCCACACTTACACTAACAGATTGCCATTTAAACATAAGGCTCAGTTCCCTACAAAACAAAAAAGACAAAGAACCATTAGAATTGAAATTAGGATGTTTTTGGCTTTAGGGTTTCCATTAAAGACCACTACTTTCTGTATAATGCCTTTACATTCAATAGAAACCCATCAGGAGCACCTGGGATCAGACACGTCACCCGTTAAACCACTAGGACACTGTGATAATGATCCATGAAGAAAGCACAAAATACTATTACTTACCATTAGACATGATAAAAAAATATCAGTAACCAACAAAATGGTTAAAACGAGGTTAAAATAGCTGTCTGAAATGTAACAGTTCCATGTAATATCTCCACTTTAAATATGACATAAAATGACAAATGATTTCAGAATGAATGAACTGAAAAAGCTTTCACAGACACACACACACAATTTGAACACACACCTAACCTACACTCATCATTACACTAATAACGGCGTGACAGGATTTAGCACAGCTTAGCGAGAGGCTGCCTAATAGAGGTTACTGCAGGGTCAGCGGGTCATGAGTGCTCGGGGCAGAAGCAGCATTAAAGCACAAGGTGATTGCAGGATAAGAGACTCATGTGAAAGAGGAACAGACAGCCCATATGAGAATGACATAAAGGGCTCTGGGATGTGGTGAAAGTGTATTGGGCTGTTTACGCTGCAGTACAGTATGAAGCAGAAGGAGAAGGGGGTAGGGGTTAGGGTGAGGGATGCTATGCGATCTGACAGGGCCGCCTTCCAGTCGTGAGTGGCCCCTCATTGACTTCGCCACGCTGTGCAAACAAAAATAAAACTGGGCCGTCGATGATGCCGCAAGGGCGGGTTTTTCCGGCACGCACAGACTTCTTACTGGCTCTAAATACACCCCGCGTATATGTGTGCTTTTTACAGTCCAGGCCATCACAAACGTGGAGATGGTAAACAAGCAAATAAAATCAGCAATTCTCTGCAAAACAAATGAAGATGTGCAAATGAAACATGGCACATTATATGATATCAAGAATATTTTGTTGATAAACTTGAACATACATCAAGTTTATCAACAGCATTTTAACATTCATTTTTTTCTATTAAAATGAAAAATCATACTTTGTATACATAGTCTACCCTCAGGTAAAAACCATTCTAGCGTATAGCACATATTAAAAGACTTACATAATCAGAGTAGGAAAAAGTCATATAAAAAAGCGCCATAATGGTGTATTTCTGAGGTCATTTTGACATGTATTAGTTTAATTCTTAATAGGTAAGGGTTTTGAATTCTTACATAACAATATACAAACTGTTAAAGCAGTTTATTATATAAGGAAGATTACTATGGTCCATCTTTAAAAGACTGAGCAGATGTCTCACAGACTTGGCCTCCTGTATCCTGAAGTGAAACTCCTACAGGCCCCTTGGATGAGTTGTAATTAAATTTGGCCTCAAGGTGGCGCCGTAACTCTGTCAACAGCAACCTGTTGATTCTGCTCATCTCCAGTAACAATGATTCAAAACGGCATATGCGAACATGGGAACTCTTTTCGATCCTTACTTTAGTCAATATGAATTTTTATCCATTTAATTGTCCCTTTTAATACTTTCTAAAAAAACGTATATTTTGCTTGTTTATTGCTATGTTTACTCTGTTTCTGATATGAGACTGTGTAGAGCTGTGTGTGCAGTGCGGATGAATGCTGACTGGTGAGCCGTGTTGTTAAGAAACAGGATCTTTCTCTGGGTCATGACTGTACAATTGTGTCAAGTATCTATATGAGGCGCCTAATAAAGATTTCTGCTCCATGGGCACCAGTGCAACAGCCCCCTGGCTACACCACTGCTGCCTAAAATACACACAACATAAAAAACATTATAGTCGTTTAACACAGGGGGTCCCAATCCTAGTCCTGGCGCCACCATGCTCTGCCTATTTCCCTCCACTACGCACCAGACCCAACACATGAAGGAATGTTAATTAACGAATGACTTAAATTAGTGTAACAGTGTAACGTGTCCATTTGTCATACATGAACACACCACAGCACACAGCACTGCATTTAACCAGTTCCCTAAGAGAGGCAGTGGGGCAGCCAGCGATGCAGCGCCCTGGTGTGGGAACAGCACTCTGCTCAAGGGTACCTCAGTGGTGCTGCTGCTAGTCCTGAGATTCAAACCCATGGTCTTCCAATTGCAGGGGCCACTCGCTGACCACCCAGCCCCCAGCTGCACCATCAGGTGCAAGTACAACAATCAGCATAGTGTAGAGTCACAATCACCGAAATTAGGTAACCCTGGTTTAATATAGAAGGTGGTCTAATGAAATGCATTTAATGCATTGTCACATAAATACACAGATATTGACTAAAACTATAGTAAAAAAAATATATGGTGGCACTTTAATTCTGTCAACAGTCATCTCCAGTTACTATGGCCTTGGCGTTCCACTTCAGTAAGCAAATTACCTGAGTGAAAAATTGTATGTAATTTACTTTAGTTTGTTATTTCTATCAGCTAGTGTTAGAATTGAATTATTCCTTGCTGTACTCAAAGTCATACACTGTGGTTTGGAGGAATGATCTGATTGCAAAATAGTGAGCCCTACAATCAGTTCTAAAAGACCACGATAAAGGGAAACGTCTGTCATTCAGCTTGGACAGCGTGGCACAGACAGTGTGTAACTGTCTCGTGAAGATAATGGAACTGAGGAAGCAATTTAGACTGGCACAAAGTGGCACAAACGTAGCACTGTCTCCCACTGACGATGCCACAGGAAGCCCAAGTCTGGCCTGGCACAAAGTGGTACAGTGAAGAGACAGCTGTGCCATAGAGGGTGGTCACTCACTGTGCAAAAAGGGGAGGAAGAGTCGAAGAAGAAGAGAGCGAGAGACTGATACTAAGCTTGGTATGCCGGATGGACACACGCTTGTTTCAGACCCGAAGTCCGACTGGACTTTAAGAGAGAAGCTGACAGTAATTTTTCTAGACAATCCCACAGAAAAAAATGGCTAGTTGTATCTAATCTAGCACCTGTTTGAGTTTGTGTTTAAGCCCTAAAGGCCTCCTGCTCTCCCACATCTGCTCGCTGTGAGCCCATACACCTGCACACTGAGGCTAGTTCCCGATCAACTGGGGAGAACCCTTTACCCTCTCTTTTAATCCCCTTCTCTCTCTCGCTCTCTCTCGCTTTCTCGTTTTCTCTCTCAGCTGGGATCCGGAAGACCTGCATTAGTTCTGACATGCAGAAGCACTGATTCTGTAAGGGTCGCGACCCTGCACAGCAGGGCTTGGCAGGGTTTTAGTCTGCCGCAGTCACACATCTGCGTGCCCTGGCCCAGCACTACCCACTGCACCCTACACACCCTGACCCCCACCTCATCCTCCTGCCCATTTCTTCTGCCCGCTCTGAGCATTTAATATAGATACAACCCACTCTATACACCTTTCAACCACATGTATTACTCCAAAGCATCCAACACATATAGCTGGCATATACCCTTCCTCTACCTCAACCAGGCCACAAACCATACACTCATCATCTCATACAGCCTATATCCCTCACCCAGTCCACCCAGCCCAAAAACTCTACGCTCTGGTACACTGCCCACCCCATCCAACTCATGCACCGCCCTCTCCATCCAGCCCACATCTATTCATTCCATTATGTGAACACCACAAACCCTCTACCCCTCATACCATATACACACCCCACACCCCATCCAACGCACACACACACCATACAACCACTACGACTTACCTGCCCAACCCATCCAGTATCTCTCCACTGTGTACATATATATTTATATAATATTTATTTTATAGGGGGTAGCTGGTGGTCTGGTGGTTAGGAAGTTACATCTGAAATCAGGTTTGAATCCCAGGACTGCCAGTGGCACCACTGAGGTACCCTTGAGCACTCAGAGAAAGAAAGAGTTTCACACTTTTCACACTGTATGCTGTGTTGTTGCATGTTCATGTGTGACAGTTTGGGCCACTTTACTTTACTGTGTATAGTGGGGTTTTTATTTCATACTGTTATATTGTATAGCTGTTAGTCTATTAGTGATGCTGTTCTCTGCTTTTGTTATGTCCACTTTACAGTTGCAAATTGTGCACCTGTGGGACTAATAAAGGATTATCTTACTTTATCTTATTATACATACCCCTCTACACTAGCCTCCATCCTCCTCATATACACATATACACTCAGTCTGTCTCACCTCTCTTGCCTATATAGTCCAATCTTGCCAATACACTCCTTTACACCGTTTTGCCCATATACCTCCCCAAGCCCTCGAACTCATAAACACACCCAACTCAGTCTCACCAACGGACTATCCACCATCGAGGACTGCCACAGTTGGACAGAGAGCAAGATCCACCTTAACTGTTCTGCTGTAAGCCTGAAAAAAGATTATCACTCTTAACTACAGAATCTTTTTCTTTTTCATGACAGGTTTTTGTGTTGAAAAATCTATTTCAAATTTTGCTATTTAACAAAATTGCTAAATTACTATATAACACAACTCATTTTGAAACCAGGCAGTTTGTTTTCTGTTAGATTTTACATCTCTAATGTAAAACTAAAGAAGGAAACTTTCACCAGATATGACATGGCAGATCAACGATACTTAGTGTTAGGGGACTGCTATGTACATTATGTACACCATCACTTTAATATTCATCCGTTTGCGGTTTATTTTGCTACACCTTATATTCATATTTTACTCCATGCTTTATTATTTGTTTGGCAATGATAACCGTGGTTTTTAGGTAATCCAGTCTTTTTTTGTATCCTCACACGGCATGCAAGCGATCAGTTTAAGCGCCACTTTCCTTTGAATGCCTCTCTTTAATGTGTGTGCATCTTTTAATGAGTAATTCACTGAAGCTGTTAGTGAATAAAGAATGACTGAATGATAAAATAGAAACACTGCCCAGTGGACAGTCTTGAATATAAATCTGACCAACAAAAAAGCGGAAACATTTTAGCTCAAATCCTGACAGGAAACGTGCTCTCCAGACACTTTTTTTGGAGGAGGAACACACACACACACACACTCACTCACTCACACACACACACACACACACACACACACACACACACACACACACACACACACACACACAAAAAGCGCAGTGGGAAGAAAAATTGTCACAGAGTTTGGTTGTTGATCGTGACGTGGAAAGCCAGATCCATTTGATTTTGCTATAACATCTGACTAAAATGTGTCACAGATCACCTCTTAAAGTGCTTTGAGGGATCTGACTTAAATCGTCTTTAAACGCATCTTGGGTGTACAGTAGTGTTGCACGGGTCGGCTTTTTTTTTTTAGCACCCGGCCCAACCCGACCCGCTAGGAGAACCAAACCGCCCCGGCAACCCACAAAAATACGCACGGATAATGACCCGAAACCCGACCCGAGGAAGAAAAAAAAAAAAAACTCGAACCTCTTTTACAACACGTTGTTGTCAAGGGTTGGGATTAATAATTTAGACATCTACACATACCTCTCAGGCCAGTTTCTATGATGCAGCAGTCAGTTAGCACCTATTATTAATAATGAAGATCTCAACACAAAAGATAAGGAGAAAGGCAACTAGGGAAGGAGTTCAGGAAAAAGGAGAAAAATAGACCTTGATATTTGGAAAAATGGAAAGAGTGTTTTCCTTTCCTCCACAGCAATGGTTTGGGCATATATGAGAATCTGTTAATCACATGTGGCTTCTGAGATGATGTTTTATAGAAGCTATTCCCAATTTAAGACACTTGTAAAGGGGTTAGTGGGCACTATGGAGGATATTGTGTGTTAGTGATTTGAAAAACATATACATATTTATTCATTTGGAGCTAACAGGACACGAGGTACAGATATCTAAAAAAATGGAAAGGGTGGATACATTTTTGATACGCCAGCTTAATGTCATAGCAAAATCACATAATAAACCCTTGCCATAGGCATTCCGTGGCTATGTGATGTACATTACTGCAGCTTACTGGCAGCAGATCATATGACAATGTCGAGACAAAGGTGGACAGTCTATGGCTATTACATTAAGACCATGGTCTTTTTCTCTAGAAATTCAGGTCAGATCTTTAAAAAAAAATCTGAAATGGAAAGAGCACAAATCTAAATCAAATTTAATCTCCGGAGCACTAGAAGGTGATTTCGTTCTTTGTTTCTCCTCTCTGAACTGATTCTAATCCCTGGTGTGTGTGTGTATGTTTGTGTGTGTGTGTCCCTTTCACCAGATGGTTTTAATATTGCATTACCTTTCAGCTGGCTTACTGGTGGTTATCAGATAGAATAGTGTCACGAATGAAATACAATCCCATCATCTCCCTTCTCAGAAAACATAAACCACCAAACCACAACACACAAACCACATACAGCGTCTTTAAATTCAAAGGGTGTAACGGTTCATTTCATGACTTGGTTTGTACTACCTTTCAGCTTGGAAAAAATTCATTTAAATATCTTAATCCTGATAATAAAACGTCATTAAACATTACAAAAAGAAAAAACATAGGTATTAATGTGTCTTCCAATATTAGTTCCATTTTGAAACAGCCTCTTTTAGCACAAGAACCTACTGGTTATTTGTGTTATTAATAGGCCATGTCTAGAGAACATTCTTTTTTAATGCATCACTCTGTTACCCAAGAAGTCCAGCTATCTGCCCTGACAGCAACAAATTCTTCCTTACCTGGGTCTTCACACCCTTTTCACTACATTTCTGCTCCATATCCCGACTAATTTCCTTCTTTCACGTTACACATCACATCCAATTAGTGCAACTCCAACATTATTTTTTTCATAGTTTGGTGTATGATGTGAAATATTTCACTGGAAGCGTAAATCAGCATGTAGCTGCAGCATTAAAAGTAATATTTATAACCATCAGCTTTTAAATTCTCAATCAAAGCAACAGTCCTACAAGTTATAATAACAGTATAGAAAAGACAATAGGGCTTTCTGGAACAGACAGCAAGGACCCAGAAATCAATTACTGTGAAGAAAAGGCTAAAAGACTGCTATGACGTTAGTGGGCTCATTTTCCACTTCATCAGAGACGTGTAGGGACGAGGGATGAGTGAAAATCAGCACATCAGTCCACCAACAGTAAAAAGAAAAAGCCCATTCCTGAGTTAGTATAAATAATCCTACTTTCTCTAAAATTGAGTCAGTGTGGCACTGTGGGCTGAAAGGACACAGGCACACCTTCTGCAACCCAACACTGTGAAGCAGCCAAATTACACTGCAGAAGATAAGCAACAGTGTGGGCGCTATCTTTTCATTTTCATTTTACGGTATGTTACAGTGCATTTGTATTTGTATAAGAACTTTGTCTTTAGAAATTAGGTGAGAAATTTGTCTCAGCAACCCACATACCAATCTGTCACAACATTAATATCACTATAGGTGAAGAGAGTAACACTGATTGTCATTACAATGGCACCTGTCAAGGGGTGGGATATATTAGGTGGCAAGTGAGATGTCAGTTGGAAGCAGAAAAAAAGAGCAAACAACATCTGCATCAACAGGATTTGATCAAGTTTGACAAGAACCAAATTGTGACAAGCGGACAACTGGGTCAGAGCATCTCCAAAACAGAAGCTCTTGTGAGGTGTTCCTGGTATGCAGTGGTCTGTACCTACCAAAACAGGTCCAAAGAAGGAGAGGGGGCACCAGGATTTCAACAGTATTCAATGGTACTCATAAGTAAAACATGACAAAGGATTCAAGGTGTTGGTTGGGGCTTCAAATTCTCCGTCTGATCAAGCATCGGTGGGATGTGCTGGACAAACTAGTCTGTTTCATAAAGGCCCCGCCTCACATTTTACAAGACTAAGAGGATCTGCAGTTAACGTCTTTATGGAACATACAACAGCACACTTTCACAGGTCTTGTGGGTTTTGGAAGCACAAGTCCGACCTACACAATATTAAGCAGATGGTTTTAATGCTATGGCTGATTGGTAGGGGTACAGAGGAACATAGCTGAAGATCAAATACCAAAAGAAGATAGAAATGTGGTAATTTTGACAACTTAGCATAGAAATAAACTTCTTATTTATTTTATTTGAAAGTTCTTGCTTGTGCATAGCTTAACAGTGGACAAGAGAAAGGTTGGGAATCTAAATCCTCGAAGCAGTTAGATCAGTATTATGTGAAGTAGTATTGCTCTAGCAGTTTGGATGTTTTGGATTAAAGTATTTACCTAGAGGTGTCAATTACTGAGCTTTATCTATTAAAATAGACCAAATAAAACAGACACCCTTCATTTATTCTACAATGTATAGGCTACAGAGGTCTAGATAATTATGGACTTAATAGTCCCCTACTGCCTTTTAGTGAAATCATGCTTATTATTGGTGTCAGCTGTATTACTAGCTGATTTACAAACCAAATACTTCAAAATGTTTATAATGGCACACGGCAGTGATTTTACAACCTTACAAAACCAAAAGGTTGATGATGAAAGTCACTTAAGTGGCTGGTCAGGACCGTAGTATAGGAATCAATGAGGCATCCATTCCCAAGCCATGAGTTAAATTTCCACAGTAAAAGCATATCACAGCCCATATCAAAGAATTCCAGAGTTCTAAAGTGTTAACAACAAAAAAATTAAAGTAAAATGTGGAAAAAGTAAAGGTAAGAGTAACAATGTTTCATAAAGTGGAAGAGGGCAGCTTTTGAGTTTGAATCCCAAGAAATAAGAAAGATAAGAAAGTGATCTGCAATTACATTATGGGTAAACTATCCCATTCACCTTTAGTACATACTGATGGAAATATTATCAGTGCTCATTGCACACACTCTAGAAACAAAGACTTTATTGCATGGACATGGCTGCTTTTGTGCTGGGCTTCTCTTTACTGAGACTAAGAGAATAAATATTTCAGTCATTTCAAGGATTCTGCCTGGAGGAAATAAAGTGAAAGTGACCATTCTGTCATATATGAACACTGTCATATATTAACCCATTCACCAAGTGAAGCAGCGGGCAGTCAGGAACACAGCGCCCAGGGAGCAGTCAGTGTGTGGGGAGCAGTGTGTGGGGACGGTACCTTACTCAGAGTACCTCACAGGTGCTTAGCAGTCTTGGGAATTGAACCCATGACTTCCTGACCGCAGGGCGAACTCTCTGACAACTAGGCTACCAATAATAAGTCTTGAAAACTGAAAGTTTAAACGCAGTGGCAAATGTGAAAAAATAAGTATAATTTCCTAATATTATAATAGAGAGATAGAACATTCAATTGCTGCTCAGCACAGGCTTCAGGACATTAGCGTTTTAGGACGACCTGCTATAAAAATGCTATTTTCACTTTCCAACCTGTAGCCCCAAACCCCACAGCTCTGAGTCTTGTTGCAGGATTAAAGATTCAAGAGAGCTTTAAAAGGCCAAATGCATAATGCATACAATATGCTGCTCAGAGGAAATGTTAGAGTCAATGCTTCTATAGGTCACATGTCTAACCACAAAGCAAAATCAATAGCATTTTTTATGATACTCCTGTACGGTACCTGAAAATGCTAGCTTATTCCTGTCAGACCTGTGCTGACCTCATCTAAGTGTTGATGTTTGTAAATGTTCTTTAGTGCACTGGTCCCACAAGCCTCAACTGGGACTCAACGAGGTCTCTCAGAAAGCAAGCAAACACAATGTTCATGTACAATTGAAGGTACAAACAATATAAATGCATCTTCAAAGATACTCAATTGTACATTTAACATTTTAAATGTACACTACATTCACTTTTTCAGAAGAAAGGGCCATGTTTGTACCTTTTTGAGGCTCAAGTTTGTTGGTTCTTGAGGTACACAAAGAGAAATTGATAAAGTCCCAGGATTAAGCAGGTTTAAAACATCTCTGCTATTCCTTTAGGCACTGCTGTTGTGACCTTGAGCAAGGTGCTCAAACTTTGTTGCTCTAGGAGTTTATAACATGCACATACAGACACACACACATACATACAAACACACACATACATACATACATACATACACACACATAAACACACATACACACATTGCTCTGTGGCCCTGCCATGTATAAATAACGGCTAGGTGACAGCTTGAGGATTTTACAATCACTCCATCCTACAGATATGACCTGCCTACAATGTGCCCATCATTACTGCATTGTCTCGCCTCCTTACCAGCAGCACAATGCTCCTCGTCTGCTCCATTTTCACAATCTGTCTCTCCATCACAGCGCCAGGACAGTGACACACACTTGTTTGTATTGCCACCACAGTCAAACTTCTCCGGGGGACAGGTTTGACGACCTGAAATAAAAGAAAAAAGAGCCACACGGTAAACATCTTAATACAAAGCTAATAAAAGTTCAAATGCTAGCAGGCCACAGCAAAAGGACGCAAAGTTTTTAGCCATGCAGTTTTACATCAAATCCAAAATGTGTTCTACATAATTCTGTAACAGGCAGGCTGCCTACAAATCCAGTAAAAACAAGCCCAATGGCAGACGTTTTATCATTAGATCACAGATCATCTGAAAAATCCTCTCCATCAATTACACATTTCCTTCTGACTGGAAGTAGGCTGGCACCTTGCATTTTCAGACTCTTTTCCCTTAAACTTTCTTCTCATTCGATTTCCTCTTATGAGTTTCTTGACAGAGAAACATTTTCTATTCAGAGCCATGGAACAGAGCAGACCTCCGGCTGTAATCCAAGCATATCTGAAGCCATCTTTAAGCATGGGTGGTACATCTTGTTCTGTATGTTCTTTTAATATAGCTTTCTCTGAGGAAATGTGGAAACGGAGCGGCGGTGAATCGCATTGGAGATATCTCGACATCAGCAGAAAGTCATTTTGGCTCTGCAAATGGACTTACAGCCCTCATCTCCAGAAGCCATATTGCATCTGAACTGTGGTGTGGGCTGAATAGAGTAGGAGGACACAGGTCTACCCGTGCTGAGAAAAAGCAGGGCTATGCAGGAGACCTGTAAAAAGTCACAAAATGATTTCTGTCTGTGTATGTGTGTATGTGTGTGTGTGAGACAGAGAAAGTGAGTGTGTGTGTGTGTGTGTGAGAGAGAGTGTCTAAATGAGCAGTAGTCAGTATGGCCCATTGTGACTGGCTAGCTGTTTGATAGCATGGCCTCCTGGGAAACACTGTCCCTCTTATCTCATCTTCTCCTTTGCGTGTCCCTCAAACCCCCCCCACCCCTCACCACCTTTAAAGAGTACAATGTCCATTATGCTATTCATTCAGTACTCACTTCAACCACTACTACCCAAAACATTTGGACTAAAAATAACACAACGTCTGACTGAACCCATCATCAATCTCACTATAGTGAAACCAACAGCACAGCATTTCATTTAGACAGCCCCATACTTATGATCTACAGATGCTCACATTATAACAAACAAGTGATCATGAACAGGGTTAAGGGTAAGTTTTAGTTTTAGAGTTGGCAAAAAAAGGTACAACGTATTTAACTTTTAGTTTTAGTTCCCTAAGGATTCTTTCAAGATTGAATTTTTGTAAATGAGAGGAACCTGAAAGAAAGTTTTATTGTTATTAAGTTTAAGTCATCTTTACATAACATAATATGTTTTATATTAAGGTTTTATAGAACTGTTGCATCCGAGTGATGGAAATGCTACTAAGGGAAAATGATTTGGTCAGTTTAAATAAATGCAATAAAGCAAAAAGACAATTACTGACAATTACTTTAAGATTGTGGACCCTCCAAATAAAGTGTTATGACCAGATTACACTTCAGTGTCTTTGAATGTGAAAATGTGCAGGTGCTGTGCAAAGCAGTTCACATTAGTGTCTGCCAACATGCTCACATATGGCTGGTTCTGGTTCAGATGTATTGTATTGCTTGGGTCTCATTCCACCTCAGCATTACCAGATGCTCAATCAACATTTTGTCACTGCCTGGAGAAAAACTCCATTTTGCTTTTTCTTTAGTTGTTTATAAACAGCCATTTACACTGTAACAAAATTTCATGACAAGGTAAAATGGCCCAAAATGTACATTCATTTTAAAAGTTGCCAGTTTGAAAAATTTATTGTTTTGTTCTGACCGTGAAGATGAGCTTGACACACTGCTGGATTTGCACAATGCATAATTGAGAGTCTGGATGAGAGATCAGAGCGCTCCGCTTACCCACGAACACATTTCATTGAATCTTGAAGCAGATACGTTTAATGGCCTCTTCACAGAGGTTTAAATCAGCCTTAACCTAAACAGCTCTTAAATCTCTGCTTCTACTATCCTAACATAATTATTGCTACCGTACGTACTCCGAACCTTTCACAGCGCTGCCCCATCACAGTGAGACTTGGACCCTCCAGCAAGCACCTTTCTGCTATATGTGACAGATGGATAAGGGAGGTTAGCACATGTAATTGGAAAAAAGGGACGCCTCTGGCGCTGGAGGGGCCAAAGTTCAGCATGGAATGAAAAGGAGGATGGCTGGCAAGTGTGAAAGTGATACACACTGAAACCTTAGTGTCTCACACAGACAACTGGTTTTCTTTTACAACCTGTGATTCTTCAGCTACAAAATAGCATGTACTCTAAATCACGAATGACAAAGCAATGGAAATCTGAAGCAAAAACCGAGGAATTCCTCTTTGGTGAAGAGCGGAGAGATCTTTTCAGATAATTTCACATGGAAACATTCCATTCCAAAGACGAATAAGAGTTTGTGGAGATAAAAGAGGTGTGCTCCAACTGGCTACAGTCTAACCCAGCACCCAGTGAAACTCATTCTGCCTTCAGTTCAATTTCTCCTCAGGGAATAAAGTTATGAGAAAACCAGCGAAAGGGGGAGGTTATTAGATTATCATATTTATCTAACAGTACAAATCACCATCATCTGGATACTGATGGAATATGGTTAATAGCGACTGGAGAAATGAAATTTCATAGATCCACATGGATAAGGCTCAACGAAATTATTATTTCCTTGCAAAAACCCAGATCATATTAAGGAGACAATTTTAACAAATTACATTTAAGAAATGGATTTTATAGCCACAGATTGCATGTGGGTGGGTAACTGTGTTATCCTACCATATACAGCAACATTATGTTCCATCTCTTGACAATTACTTTTACTTGCAGCAAATGACTGCCAAAATGTACATTTATGCAACGGACTAAATCTAGCAACTCAAACAAAAATCTCTAAAATGCCACCATTTTTAAAGAAGCAATCAGGAACTACCTGGCCGACCCTATTGTATCACTTAAAGCTATCATCTAGAGTCTGTGATATGGCAAAAGTGGCATTTTCCTCAAGACAGTATGCATCACCAGGCCTGTCATGATCACGGGCAGAGCTAGCAGGACCTTGTGTGTCTTCCTTAAGGGTCCTGCAGTTATTTTAGCATCTGAAACAACAGAGATTTACCATCTTCCCTTCTGTGTCTCAGCACAGTCCAATCTCTACATGACATCCACACAGACACAAACAAACACAGACACACACACACACACACACCTCTTATTCATCATTTTTAATATTTACTTCAGTGGGTTCCTCTTCCTACATATCAGGTGCACTATAAGGAATGAATATTTTATTTGCCTTGACATCAGTCTGTGTAAACTGGAAGCGAACAAACAGAGAGGCCAATAAAGAGGCCATACCCTCAGTACTGTACACAAGGCCGCATAATAGGACACAGTGGGGAATCACTATCATCAACTGTTGTCTCGTTGTATTGATTCTGACCCTTGTTCCACTGAACTAAGAGACCTGCTCTATTTCCTGATTGTCGCAAAGACATTCTCATTTCAACATACCAGTGCAAGACTCTGCCAAAAATGTATGCGCGAGTTTAATATCATCCTGCATGCCCCTATCTGTCTATCCAGAGACCTCACTCCCAGATCCCATTAGTGAGAATGAGGAGATGTTTCTGGAATTCTGGCCACGTCCCTGCACTGGGCCTATGATAAGAAGGAAAGGGATGCATTTACAATATGCTAATGCACTTTTGATTAAGTACCTCCCTAATGTTGCTCTGATGAGAGAGGGGGGTGGGAGAGAGAAACATAGTTTAACATGTTTAACAGTGCAGACTCCCAGCTCTATGAGTGCTGTGAGTGAACAGCTAACAGCTAATGCTGGAGGTGATTGATCATGCCCCTGCTCTGACAGGCTAATTCTATGATAATCATACTGAGCGTCAACACCTGCATGTTTGGATAAACAATGAGGGGAACTAATAACAGGTGTTATTAATCGCTGTCATATGCTGAAAAATGATACTTGCAGAGGATATGCCATCATTATATGCATTCGTTCTAAAAGGAGCCTACACTGGTAAAACACAGGCTTCTACACATAATCTCTCAGTTAGAGTTCAGACTCTCTGTGGTGTTTCAATTAAAGCCAGCTCAGTAAATCAATGCACAGTCGATGCTGTTTGGGTGGGCTGAGAGAGATTATTCGTCTGTCTTAGCTACACAGTTCCAAAACAGTCTACAAGTGAAAACCCTGAGGTCTGAATTGACTAAATGAACAGAGATTTTTTTTTATTTCGGACCAATAACCTCCACACACACTATAAAATTCAGCCGATAAACTGCTTCACACATGCAAGAAAGATAAAATAGCCTAATGAATACACCAATTGATCATCCAAGAACTTTTCTGACCCAGAGTGTTGAGGTGATGGGGTTTGTCCAACAATAAGTCATCAGTTACGCTTGGAATAATGTGACGGTAATAAATCGATGAGAGGCGGTAAAATCACTAGTAATAAATGGGCTGGGGAAAGAGATGAATGTGCCATGTGAATGTTCCTCGCTGAGCGATATAAACTTTTAATCACATAGGAACACCTGCTCGGTAAAACAAGAGGAGGGAGACACAATTTATATCAATAAAAACCTACTGTTCCTCCATTTCTTTTCACTGCTGGAGATTTTAACATTTAACCTATTAGGTCACAAATCTCAGAGAGAGAGAGAGAGAGAGAGAGAACAATGGAATGAGAGAAGTAGCATGAAGTAAAGATTAAGACAGCAAGACAGGAGAGATAAAGGATAAGTGGAGGGTTTCTTTAAAACATGCTTGATAAACCATGGCACGGAATGGTACCATAAATGCTTCTTTCTATTCATTTATTGCAGTCTGAATCACTGCACACTTGACTTCTACAAAAAAAACCCTGCAATACAGTGCATGTTTTAAGCTGAGAATAAGAGACCACTCACAAGAATATGAAAGGCATGAATTGGTACTTCCTTCAGTAGCTGAACTGCTTATCCCAACCAGTGTCACAGGGATTTGATGGAGCTTATCCCAGGGGGCAAAAGACAGAGAAAAAGAAACACCCTGGACAGGTCACCAGTCCATCACAAGTCAGACACACAGGAACACACATTCATGCACACAGTCACACCTAGGGGTAATTTAGTATCTCCAATTCAGTACATGCCTTTGGACAGTGGGAGGAAACTGGAGCTCCAATCACGCAGCTCAGCATGGTTGCTTTATGATACGAAAAAATAAAACAAGCAGCATTAATACAATAAATGGCAAGAGAAGCCTATAAATAAATTAGTACAGGGTATGCAGCAGTTACATTTTCATTCCCTGGATTTTGACTGCCTGTGATTTAAGTGTTTTCTTTCACAGAAGTGATGGAGAAGGGTGAGAGAACTTCCTGTGGTGGGGAAATAGAGAACAAAGAGGATGGTGAGGGAATGGGGTGTGTGAAGTGTGCAGAGTGTATGGACGTGTGTGCACTACCAGGGAGGTGAAAAGTAGAGTGGGTCACATTACGTACAGAGTGCGCATTAGTGGACATGCTGATGCGACACAAATGCCACACACTAGCACTGGCCAGATTTTTGCTGAACGAGAGATACAGAGAAAGGGAGAGAGAGAGAGAGAGAGAGAGAGAGAGAGGTCAGATTCAGGCTGTAGTGAGAGATAGAGGACAGTAGGATTTAGAAGCATGTTTGAGGCTTGGAGGGTTTGGACAGTCGCCTGAGGGAATAGCCTACTAACACACATACTATACACACCAATCACATGTGAAGTCAGACAAATAAGCCCCTTGTGACGCTGCATCCATGTCTGAGAACACATGTGCGCACACACACACACACACACACACACACACACACACACACACACACACACACACACACACACACACACACA
>JBBPCY010000001.1:20935460-20950628 GCA_037974405.1 Brachyalestes nurse | reverse complement strand
CCCACACCTGTTACTTGCCCCAGGTGAGTTTAAAGGAGCATCACATGCTTGAAACAATCTTATCCACAATTTTGAAAAGATGCCAATAATTTTGTCCAGCCCATTTTTTGAGTTTTGTGTGACATTATGTCAAATTTGCTTTTTTTGTGTTAATACAATATTTTTCTGTGAGAAATACTTGATTTTCTGGAAAAATTTCAGGGGTGCCAACAATTGGCCACAACTGTATAAATATTTCGATTTTTGTCACTAAAAAAACAAATTCAGTGCTGTATAGACTGGAAAGTGAATTGTATGTTTCAAACTTTAACAATGTTTATATACAATAATAAACTCACTGATCATAAAAGAGGCAATAAAAAGTATTCTGACAGTTAAATGTGATAAAAAATCATGCAATTGTTTGGTAAAATAGGCTTCTACTTAAGACGTCTTCTTAAGACGGGGGTTAAACACAGCATGGTTAGCATCAGAGCAGCAGAGACGAGAGCGCTCGGTCTAATTAAGCCAGGATGCAGGGCGGTCTTAACCCAGGGTTTACATTCTAAGGTGTTTTTTCTGCAGGGACGTGACGTTAAGAGATGAGGTATGGTGAATGCGGGGGAAAACGATGTTGGGCTAATTAAGCGCTACTGTACCGGCGACTTGGGAGCAGTTTGTTTTGCTTGCACGGTCGCGGCAAGTTACAAGGGGAGAGCGGCGCAGCGGGAGTGGCTGAGAAAGCCATGGCTGCTTAATAATTGATCTGTAAGCTCAGGAGCTTGTTTGGTGCAAATGAGCGCGCGGCCTCATCTGCTGTCTGAGCGGCTGCCGCAAAATGCATTGTTTTCGTAATATGCCACAGAATAAAGAGATCAATATGGCTGCTGCTGGTCTGAGCACAATCGTTTCAAAGCCCAGTGCCCCACAACAGCGCATTAACCTCACACACACTCAGAAACACACACAGACATCCATCCAAACACACAAACAAATATGCATCATGCCCCCCACTGTTAAATCATGTGGAACTAAGTTTGCACTGCTAGATGTGAAGCCAGTGTGGGAGATTAGAGAGAAGAGTTCATTCCAGTTGAGTGTCGGCCTGTGCAAAGCGAGCAAGGTTTGCCAAGTTCTCTCTCGTCCTCCCTCTCACTCTTACTCTCTCTTTCTGTGTCTCACTTAAACTCTTTCTTTCCTTCTCCCTCATCTAAATGTACCTCTCTCTCTCACACACTCTGCATGTCTCTCGCTCTCTCATGCTCACTCTGTCTCTCAGTCTCTTTCTCTTACAGTCTTTGACTCTTTCAATTTCTCCCTGAAACCTTTTGATCTTTGACTCATTCACTCTCTCGTTTACACTTTTGTCTCACTCTCTCTTTTAAAGTGCCCCCTTATAGTTACCTGTGAACACACCACAGCACATCACACAGTGCGAATAATGTAAAATTCTTTCTCTGCATTCAACCCCTTCACCATGTGAAGCAGTGGGTAGCCAGCGACGCAGCACCCAAGGGGCAATGTGTGAGAGTCTGAGAGACTTACTCAAGGGGATTCGAACCTACAACCTTCTGATCACAAGGGCAACTCCCCTTCCCCTTACACTCTCTCTCTCTCTCTCTTTCTATCCCTGTCCCTCTCTCTCACTATCTCTGAGTTTCTCCACCCAGTAATCAAGTGAGTTCAAATGGCTCAAATGATTTCATTAACAAGATAGAAGATGTGCATGGCGGGGGTAAACAAACACAAACACAAACGCACACACATACACACACATACAAAACCCAGCCCTCTCTTGAACAGAGTATCAGCATTCAGAACTGAACATTTAATTAAGGTGTCTACAGGATCATGACTCATTCAGCCTATCATTATTAGCACTCTGTGGAAGAGTGTAATTGACGCTGGTAATTTTGGATTAATGCTGAAACTCGAGTGCTCTTGTGGAAATAACAGCGCTTGCACTAGTAGTTTGCATGGTAATGAAACTGTACAGCAGAGTCTGCAGTATAACCCGTCCAGCGCATTTAAGGTGAAAAAAATATCTAAAACACTCGCTCTCTCTGATTAAAAACACATTGCTCATGCACCTCTTAACAGCCGAAGTGTAGAGAGTTAATTGCACATTCCAAAGACTCCCTAAGGCAGACAGGCTGGTGTGGAACCCGATGAATCCCATTAACAGCGATTACAAGATTGCATCACAAGCTTACTCAGTCCTAAAATATTTCTACTTCTTTGTCTGAAGGCATGAGTTGGGGTTGAGCAACATGGATGCAATACCAGTTTGGTGATTTTGTTGGAACTGGAATATGGCTTACTGTATAAAAACAAGCAATAATGTGACATGGTTAAGGCTGTCATGGACAGTAATACTTAACTATTTATAATAATGGCATTTGTCGGCCCTTGCCATGCTATTTATGGGTAAGGACGTGGCCACATTAAACCACAAAAACAGTGACACATTTTTTATAACTGACCGGAGCTTTAGTGTCTAGAAGTCTGTTTAAGAGTCTGCTGTGTGTTTTGCTCCTCATTTGTTTCTTCACATTTATGTTTTACTGCATTTTGTCCTTTTCTGGCTTCCTTATCCGTGACTCTCTCCGACACACATTGTGAAGGTGACTTGACCATTCCCTCTCTCTCCCCATATATTACAGAGGAGATTGAATCTTTTAAAAATCTTTTAAATAATCAATTCTCAGCCCCTGATCAAGCGATCAAGAACATACATATACGTGCACTGCAGGGAATATTAATGGAACAATGCCCATATTTCACAAATTGTGAGAAAAAGAGGTGCTAAATTCGGCTATAAAAAAGAATAATAAAAAACTTAAGAAGAACAATAGTGTGTTTGCTTCCACCATCACACTAATTAGTAGCAATGTTCATCAACAAGTGCATCCAACTCAACATGCCCTGGTCGAGATACTCATTTTGTATACACCAGATGACTAAATATCTTGATTTACCAAACACCCACGGAAACACTCATCTGGAACTTTGCTTAAATATTAATTTGCATAAAAGCCAATTTGCATATCACAGCCTATAAAATGAAAGTGACCATTCTGTCATACGTGAACAGCACAAAATTCTTCCTCTGTATTTAACCCGTTCACCAAGTGAAGCAGCAGGCAGCCAGGCACACAGCGCTCAAGGAACAATGTGTAGGGATGGTACCTTGCTCAGAGTACCTCAGAGGTGCTTAGCAGTCTTGGGAATCGAACACACGCCTTCCTGAGCGCAGGGCAAATGCCCTAACCACTAGGCTACCAGCTGCCCCTGTAGTCTTAGTATTGCAAACTTGAATATCATGATAACAGTTAAACAGTGTATTCTGTAGCCCTTGTGTGAGTGAAAGTGACCATACCTAATCTGAAGGAGAGCGGCCCACTAGCGGTGCTTCTCACCCACATTGCTAAGAAGAGCAGAGGCGCCCAGGCTGCGAGCATCTTCTATACCTCCTCATGGGTCCTGCCCCGGGGGTCCCCCTGCGCACAGCCACCTGCAACAAAGAGCACAGCGAAACACACACATCAGTCACACTACAACTTACACATATACACATTTGTGGCAGCAACACAAATCTCGGAGCTCACAGCAATTCATTCTGATTATGTGCATCATATCATTTCAGAATTCAGCTCCATTTGATTCAAAAACATTATATAAATACTGTGTTAGCCAGTAGTGGGTAGGGATTAACAATGGCAAAAAAAAAAAAAAACAAATTAGGAGATACTGTGACAAATGTGAAAAATAAAAATGCATTTAGTGCATGTACATTGCAAAGTAGGCCAAGAAAGAAAACCGCCCACACATTATTATATATTCCTACAATTAATTACACTCCACACTGTTATTGTAAGATTCTTCAGATTGGCCTAGAGTTCTACCACGTAACCACCGTCAGGGATACAGCCTGAAAGCTGTTTATGAGGTGTAGTTTTACTCCAACTAAGTGGGAAACATACCTCAGTTACTTTTTATTAATTAGAATAGTTTGGTTCAGTCATTAGCGGAGAGCTTCACCGAGGTGCTTTTATTTTTTATTCCTCTTTTGCATGATAGTGGCCATTAATTAAAACAAACAGACCAGTAGGTGTATTTCTGCTCTTCTAAATGAATATCATCTTAATGCTGTGCGATCTTGCATGGCTGCCACTAAGGGCAAAGATGAAAACATGCTATAATACATTTAAGAATAGTGCAGTTACTGAAACTGACAAGTTGTTTGGACAGCATTAAAAGATGAACAGATTTAAGACAGATATTGTATTTTGTGCATAATCTAGAGGGAGGTTATGAACGTAATTACATAGACCTACCTAAAATATGCTAAAAAGTAGTAAAGGAGAGCAACTAGTGTGTGTGTGTGTGTGTGCGCGTGTGTGTGTGTATGCTCAGACAATGCATGCAATTGAAACCATCTACACTTGGTGTGTATTGAAATCTCTTGTTTGTGTTAATGATGCTTTGGTTTTGGTTATTTCTTTGTCCAAAAAATAAAAGAAAGTTTTTTTTTAAATACTGTGTCAAAAAAACAAACCCAAAACAATACAAATCATACCCTGAAATCTGTGCAACCACCCCCGAACATGTTCTTTATTTCACGATATACAGTAAAAGATATTCATTTATATTTCTGAATATAAATGATGGCTATTAGTATTTAACTGAGATTCTGCATGAAATGGCCACTGAAAATTAAATGATTAAAATTAAAATTAAATTAATTTCTACCTTTCATTTCAAATATATTTCATTTAAAATCCGCGGTATTTAAGTGTGAAAAACAAAACGTGCTAACACCACCACTGATCACAGGACAAGCTTCCATGTAGCTGCATTATCACAGCTAGAAAGTGGCAAATAAATAAATAAAATATAATAATTAAATAAATACACAGGCCCACATCAATTCGGTCAAACGCAATTATAGCAAATCAGTTCATGGTTTGTGCACAGTGGGCTCTGCAGTGGAATACTGAGGCGCTCAAGTCTGGCCACGGCAAGTTCTGTACCGCAGCCAACAGATGTTAGTGAATGTTCACAGTTGGAGGGAGTGCATAAAACAAAGTTTAATACAGTAAGACATAAAACAAGCTCTTTATATTTTAACCTGCCCATCCACACTCGAGAGTGACAGTGCTCTCTATAACAGGGGTACTTGCTCTTGGAGAGTCCTGCACAAATGAACATGAAAGAAATGGTTTGGCAAAAACATTCATTAACGTAGTTTCCCACTTACCCCAGTAGTCAATCAGTCAAGACACATTTGGAGTTCAAATTTTGCTTCTTTAATTATAACTGTGGACTCATCAATTGGGTTTTAATGACTTATAAAACTTCACTACAGACAAGCTAAGAGAGAACTGGTCTTGTATCAGTATGTTTTGGATTTGATGAGGATTGCCAAAGACAACAATTGTAGATTGACACTTATACGCCCGAGGCAGCATGCGAAAACAGATCCTGTTGTCTAAAACAGCTGCTCACAGAGCTTAGCCACATGGTGAAGTCTTTTTGACTCTTGTGGCTCAGAGCAATCATATCCTCACAGTTATATTCCACCATGTAGTGTAAAGCCTTTCTAAAAGAGTAGAGGGGTTTACTGCAGCAAAACGGGACAAACTCTCTATTAAGTCCCCAGAGGAAATGGATATATATACGTTTTCCTACTCTCCCTCTCATAGGACGAAACAAGAAGCTGTTCATGGCTTGGCAGGAGACAGTTTTTTAGAAGGCCTCAACATAAGCAAAAAAGATAAATAAATAAATACTTGAGGTTTACCATTGAAACTGTAGCTTTCTGGATGAGTGGGGTTCACATAGTTATCTATTTAACAGCTGACAGGCAATTAAAAACGCGATAGAGAGCCCGCAGACAACGCAGTGCGTCTGAATTAGGCTATAAAGAGAGGAACGACAACAAATAGTTTTTTTTTCTCTTCCATTTATGAAAATGTCATCATTCTGAAAAGGGGAGCAAGGCGGAGCATCTGCTGTGTGTCTGTGCCTCTGCCTCTGTCAATACCACACACTCCGCGTTTTCAAAACCACGAGTTTGAAGAACTGTCAGCGGCAAGAACAAGAATGACTGGCTGTCAGCAAGCATACACGCACACATCAGGGTACAGTAAGCTTCAAAATAAGATTAAATGATTCCTGTTTTTGGGATTGTTATCACTTTGCATTACAATCCAGCTTCTTCTTTATTATATAGAGCAATTAAAATGTAGTTTGTGATAGATGGTATAGCTTTTCTTCATACTTTCACCTAGGGAACACACAAACGTATATTTACTTTTAAACCTTGTCAATACTTCAAGTAGTACATGCATTCCACAAAAAAAAAAATTGAATGCTATATGAAACCCCCCCAATGGGACTTCTAATAGTACGAGTAAGGCCAAGAGAACACTGGTGCACATTAACAGTTTTTGTAGTTTTAAAACAAACATGAACTCCTGATGACAATCTAATTTTTTTAAGCATATGAAAGACGTTTGTTCACAAGTTAAGAGTCCTTGCATACAGCTGCCACTGCAGTTTGTCATTTCTAAAATCCTCGGTAACATTATAGCTCCACAGTCAGTGCTGTATTTAGGATTTCCAGAAGGCATACAATGATGAACCTCACCGCCTGCCACACACACACACACACACACACACACACAAAATACGGTTCCCACTGGATATGAAAAAGAGGTGGATTGGTTTGCCCTATGAGTGCTGGGATAGGCTCCAGCACCCACTGTGACCTTGGTTAAGATAAGTAGGTCAGATGAGGAATGATTCCTCTATAACTTTCTAATTATCTTGATAGTTAATCGTAAGGCCTTCTGTCTTGTTTCTGAAGTGCCAAACCAACAGGAGGGCTGGCTTGGCTGTATCCAGTACTACTTAATGTTATTGTGCCACCCCTGGCAGATCTGCAACATCACAAAAAAACAATACTCTGAAGATACATACAAATGCATTTCTAAGTAACACAAACTGATCAGCTTTAGTCTGGTAAGATCTGTGATTAATGGTTTAATATGCAAATAACTAAACAAGTCTGTATATGGCTGTTAGGCAAAGGAACTGTGTACTGATTATCAGAACATGGCACTAGTACAACAACAACAATAAGTCGAGCAAAAAGATGTATATATATACACAGAAGGCCCTGAGGAATCTCTGCTGTGAATATTAAGATGAAACTGTCTCTATGTAATAACAATAACACTAGTGTTACAAAAAAGCACATTTGTGTTGAAAACAACACATGAGACCCAGCTACCCTCTGCTTTTTTGAGTTTGTCAGTGGTAGAAAAGATAATATGATCTGAATTTGAGGAAAGTTTTTTTTTTCCTGGAAATGTGGAGCCAAACCTGTCCATACAATGAAAACTTGTAAATTTGTTTGTTTTCACTAAGTTTTTGTTTCACTAAGCGATCAACTATGATGTATTTATATGAAAGGCTAATAATAGGGCAGCTGGTAGTGGTTAGGGCGTTACCCTTGCAATCTGTGTGTGTGTGTGTGTGTGTGTGTGTGTGTCTGTCTAATACAGTTCTGACTCACTGATGCTTGGACTCCCCAAGACCTCCAAAGATGTACTGTGGCATCTGGTTCTGTAAGTTGTGAGGTGGGACCCACATGGATAGGATTAGTTTGTGCAGCCCATCCCACAGTTTGACATTTGGGGTATTCTGAGGCGAAACTAACACCTTAAACTCCTTGTCAGGTTGCTTGGGGTGGCTGGTGGCCTGGTGGTTAGGGTGTTGCCCCTGAAAGGTTATAGGTTTGAATCCCAACACTAGAGTTAGGTCATTGCACAATGGCATGTAAAGTAGATAAAGTCTAGAGTTGGCTTTTGGGATGAAGAAAAACATATAGAACTGTCTTTATTGTACATAAAATACTGTAAACAGCCTCTCTATTGCAGCCATCAGAGTGAAGCAAGACCCACTGACTAGTGAGACGCATCATATAATTCAGTCTAAACATGAATCAACCCTGGACATGGCTTAAGACAGTCGCCCACTGTGAACGCATTCAATTAAGAGAGCACACTTCTGTTTATGTCAGGTGCATGGAGGCTGTCAGTGTATCATGATAATAATAATAATCACTGAAAATAGTTATTTTTCTGGAGCTATTCATATGTTCCCAATGCCACTCAAACACCTGGTGACATTTTCGCAGAGAATCATAAGAGGAATACGAAAATAAAGAGCCAGGCAAGGACAAGAGCAAATACTCACTTTTCTCTAGTTCTTATAATGACCTTGAAAATAAAAATGCTTTCCCTAAGGTGGTACGAAAGGTGCAGTTTTCCCAAGATTGCAGGATCAACTGGGTCCTGGGAAACATAATTTTTCACCTAAAATGATGTAATAATGTAATAATGACTATATTACCTGGTAGAAGTAGCTTTAGTTTAGTGTGTTTTGTCCACCATACTGCATCTAGCAGCTCTGAAGGAAGTGTCACTTCATGTGCCCCCCAAGAACAAATAAGATTCCAATTTTCCTCAAAAATTCTTTCTTACAATAAAATAAATCTTGTAACCATTGCACCCAGGGCTCAATCAGTGATTGACTGGCACATGACTTTAAAAGCACCCATGTTTGGCAGTAATGTCTTGCCTTAAGGGTCAAATAATGATGAAATCATGGTTTCTTCTTAGCTTCATGCATGCTGAACATTCCCTACTTCTATATCTTGGCAGTATGGGCACTTAACCTTTTAAGATGTCACTGTTCAAAACTGGGCCAAAGGGAAGCACCTAAATTTTAGTCTAAAGTGCATCATAAAGGTTTTAAAGGGCCCATATTCTGCTTGATTTATAGACAAATGGAACAAGAGGTCCACTTATGATATTTGTTTGGTTTGATGTACCAAAATCAGTCATATTTCATTTTGATTTTCAGTCATAAATCTATATCTCTTAGACAAAAATAAGTACTTACTCATTTGAAAAGCAGGCATGGCTAAAACACTCCTTATAACATCAGCATGAGCGGAAGCTGTAAGCTAAACAGGTAAATATGTAAACGGGCTTGTGTTTAGGACATAAAAATGGTTAATTAAATAAGCCCTTTAAACTTTTGTTCACAGCTTCACTCTCTTCTACACAGATACATAACATTTAACTCACAAAGATACTGATAATTAGGGTTTGAAATAAATATACTATAGTGCCAAATACAAATATTATTTCAGAAAAATAAAGGTTCAAGGCGAAAGGTTAAAAATAAATGTCCCTCAGTGCTCAAAAAAGACATTTAGATCATGTGTAGCTTATGTTCTTCATATCTCACACATCAATCCAGTTTCACTGAAAGGTTCTTATAGGCACCAAAAATGGTACTTTTCTGTGGAATCACTCAAAAATATCTTTTATTTTTAAGTAAGAACATTTCTTTTTAAGAGCGCACATGTACTGTTTAAAGACCTCTTCACAGGTCTGTTGCCGCAATTTTCAAAGACTGTGAATCGGTTCAATCTAGCGCATAGACCACACTGTGAATTGATTCAGTTTTGGTAAAATCTGAATATTTCTCAATGTGATGATTAGTACTAAGAATGGCAGTCAAATTCAGCAGCTAAAGGAATCCAATCACAGCTTGCGGAAAAGAAAGAAAAAAAAACACAAAGAGCAAAGCTGTCACTCAAAGGGAAAATTCATCAGAAACCATCAAACTCTTTCAGAATACGCAGAAGTGCCCATCAAAACCCTCATTTCAAAAATGACAGAGAGGAGGGAATAAATACGGCATTTGCATGTTGTTCTCACTCTCCTGTCAATCAAAGAGAATGCCAAATGGTGAAAGGATCAAATTTTCTTTTTGAGAACAATTATGAAGGAGGAAACAGCACCTGAAGGAGACGTGCAGAGACGTGTAAGTAAGGTAAAAAAAAAAAAAAAAAAACTCAACTACGGAACAGAAATGATATTAACACGACCCCCCTTCAGCCACATGATCGTAAATGTTTTAGTTGTTTCTTTCCTAGCAGCAGCTACACTGTGCTCAGGGCTACACTGCACTACACAGCTGACCTGTGGACCCTTACAAGCTTCCCTTTCACTGGAGGAGCTGCACTCTATAAATAGTAGACACTGGGAGAAATCAAGCAGAGTACAGAGTACACATCCCTATGAAAGAGTCATTTAACCCCTAGCAGCGGAGAGCTACATCTTTCATTCTGCTCAAATGTAATAATGTAGCTACATATTTCACTTCCCGGTGCGTTATGCAATGAAGCACATTACACTTGCATTTGATTTCAACCAGATCTGGACAAATCAGATCTGCCCCTCTGACCTGTTAGCCTTATTTCAATGTCAGCAATTATAAACTTTGGCAGAAATGTGGAGGTTTAGTAGGAGACTGTGCACAGCAGGGACTTTCTACTGAAGTGAAATCAAAATATCAGGCCTTTTACTTACAAACACAAACATGGTCTGCTCTTTTGACAGAAGTTCATCATTTGTTTAATGGAAAAATCATTTTTGCAGACAACAACTGGGAGTTCTAAGTTCATGGGCCATCAGGAATCACTGGGATCATGTTTTACATCAGTTTTCAAATAAGAGCACACAGCACATGCACTCAATCTGATCTCAGAGCTGCTCCCAAAGAAGGCGCAGTCTTCCAATTAATGACTGGTGCGCTACATAAGTTTAAGCTTTAATATCTGCTTCTCTGGAAGAAAGCTGCGCTGATCTCTCCAGCACTAAAGCATCTTTACAGTTCAGCAGTATGTGTCAGGTACATAAATTATGCATTGACACAAACCAAAGACTCGTGGCATCTGCACAGGCCCAGCGATACTTTAATTATTCAAGGGTGCAAAGTAAATTACCAAAGAAGTCAGGACTATCTTCGCCTAATAAACAGCTGGTAATATAGGTGGTGTTAAGGTATCAGGTTAACCATGCTTAGCATGAGCTATTTAATTTGGCACTGGATTTGCCATATGTGGAATCAAGCCTACATCATTACGCACACACACGTGTGTATGCAGCTGTAAACACTAATTAGGCAACAGGACTAATGATTACAGACGACTGCTTCATACAACACGGCTCTGAAGAATGGAGCTAAAGGACCATAGATTCTTAGAAAAGGAACAAATCTCACGACAAACAATGTAAAAGTTTTCTAGAGTGTTTTCTATGAAATGTGACATTCTAGACACTTTTTCTGAGTCAGAATAATTCACAGCCTTGGAGTAGGATTCAGATGTCATCGAAAATTAGTTAATGATTGCGAATACACTTCCTGATGCTGGAGATATTGGTTCATGATACACTGAAGATAACTATTGATTTTAAAATCTAGCAGTCAGTAGGTTGTGGGTTCGAATGCCAACACTGCTAGTGCCACTACTTGAGCAAGGTACCGTACCCACACACTGCTCCACAGGCACCCCTTCTTGGTGGCAGCCCACTACTTCACTTGGTGAATGGGTTAAATGCAGAGAATGAATTTCACAGTGTTCACACTGTGTCCTGTGGTGTGTTCACGCATGACTATAAGGGGACTCTTATTAGTGTAGCACACCTGCTTGCCTGGATCGAAGGAATCAAACGCTCTGATGCTAACCTCTAAGCTACACACAACCACTTGCATTGACGCTACATGTAACAACTCAGAAAATACAGGTTTACAGGTTGAACAAATTGTGAAAAAAATTAAGTTTCTCTACAACCATTTCACAAACCTCTGAAAATTCTGAAAAATCTACAAATTTCAATGTTAGGCAAAATTTCCAAAGTTCCAGAAAATTAAATAGAAATCCATTCATTACAGCATATTATATCTGATGACATATATCAGACAATATAGAGCAAAACGTATAAAGCAATGTTGAGCAAAAGAAATTCACATATTGGGCAAGACAAAACAGAAATGAAATTCTTTTGATATGAATGAGTGGTATTCCCTACTATTTACATAACAAAATAATAACATAGATTAGACAAAATCAATAAAACACATCAGTTGAATGCTGGTTGTGTTTTAGTGGCAAATATTGGATAATTTGGACCCTTGCTCATTTTGATCATGCCTAATGCACACACAGATACTTTAATATTAGCAAAATTCGACACACTGCTTTTTTATTCCCTCAGAGCTAATCCCAGGGGGACTATAGCCTCATCTGCCGATTCCTGGCTGCAGTTCTTAACATCTCTGAAAGAAAGCTATAGTGATCTCGCTGATCAGCGTTAAAGCACCAGTACAACTACACTGTAGCTGAACTGGCAGCATTTCGCCGGTGCTGACGCTGCAAGAAGAACTGCCTTCCGAACATCTCCCACCAGAGGGGCTAAGCAGGCATCAACAACAATGCTAACAGGAGTGACAAAAGAGAGATCTCCCGAGAACATTCTAAAAATGTGCTCTGTCCACGTTTCTAAAGGGCTCTGATCAAAGTGCAATGCTTACACAGCCCTGATACACAGTCAGTCACCAGAGGATGGAGAGCAAAGAAAGCCTTTATCTGCAGTCACTGAGGACGCCCTGCCATAACCTCACATAAACCCTGCTGCAGCCCAGCACATCCACATTAACATTCCACTGCTGTGAAACTGTTTTCTGAACCTGAAAATTCAGAAATGGCTGTCCTAGATTTTACACAGGCCAGTTTAAGGGTAAGTGAATGGAAGTCGATTTGAAAAATACGTGTAATTGGATCAACAGACCCTTTTATAGAAAGAACTCATGGTGACTCCAGAAGTATTAACTGCATGTGGACCCATACTTTAGTTCCTCACTCTAAAAACGACATAACTTACATACTAGTTTCTTTGTAGTTATCAAAAAAAATTATTCCAGTCGCACAAAAATGTGCCTCGGCATCAGATGCTCCACCAGGCGGCATTTTTTCAAATAAGTGTGTGACTTTTTTACCCTTTATTTCCTCCTACTCTTGTTTTTTCTCTATATTTTGTTCTTCCTCATCGCACTCACTACATGTTCATATCTCCGCAAATCAAATTAAAAAGTTCAGATTAGAGCAGTCAAAAGGAACATTTATTGTTAGTTATTTGGAATATTCTGTGTAAAGACTTTAGGGATTAGGTAACATTTTTAAAGGCTTTCTCCACCAGGCAGTGTCAGAACAGAGTGTACTCTGACTAAAACGTCTAAGATACTGCCTGAAAGCACTGTTTGATGAACAGCGAGAATTAATAGTTACAGCGAGAATTATTCTTCATTTTAGACAGCTGATTATTTTCCTATGGAATTTTATTGAATGTTGTTTTATGTTTTATTCTAATCTAATGATGGGTGGTATTGTCACTGCACCAGACCAGTGCTGTCCTATCCCGATTGAGTCAGTTGTGGACTCAAAATTTGAGTATGTAGTTATTTTGTCAAGTCTGTCAAGTTTATTTATTCAAGTTGGAGTCAAAAAAGAGTTGATATGAGATGCTATGTGTTGGGTTAAGTTGGGTTGGACTTGGAGAGAAATCTGAACTTGAGTATATTAGTAAAATCTGATTTCAACTAATAAAAGAGGTATAAAAGGTAAAAAAGGTGTACTACACGCTTGTTGTTTGTTGTTCTTTTGTTTGGCGCACCACTGCTCGGGCTGCTCTCCGGACCCCCTCCCTCTGCAGGTTTTCCCCACCCACTTGTGAACAGAAACTATCTTGAAAGTTCTTCTGGGTTTGAATATATATATTTTTTTTTTCTAAGACCAAAAAAAAAAATTGGGGTGTTTTTGTTCTGTCAGCATGACCCACCGCTTACTATAACAGCAATGTACCTTTTGTTTTGTTTGAAGCATTTAAGAGCCAGTAAATTAACTAGCCACATATCTTGGCTGTCAGGTGTAGGCACAACACTGACACTAAAACAGTCGTCAAGTCTCACAGACTCTCTGGCAACAGACAACTGTGTGGCTTGCAAGGCAACTGAATAATAAGCCTAATGTTTAAGCAGTTCAAATAAATCTGATTTCACAGACATATCAAGATTTGAAGAGAATTAAAGCAGAATAAGGCCTCATTAGATGAGCGCACATATTTAGCTTTGATTTCAAAGTGAGTGAATGACTGACGAGAGTCAAAACAAGACAGTGGGAGTTTTTTTTTTTCCTTTTGTAGATTTTCTTTTTTTAATGTGAATCCCACACTGCAAGCAAATAACTAGCTTAAAATATGCAGACAAATAAGTAATGCAATAAGATTTTATTCCCTTAATTACTCTTCTCTCTCCAGTGTGGGCAGCCACACACAGCTCAGGCTCAAACTCATCTATGCATTTACTACATGCATAATGTAAATGTCAGTGATCCGATTATGAACCCTGAGGAAATGAACTGTTCTTAAAGTGTTCACACATATCCTCATGCATTCACTAGCCTGTTGTCATCAGACAAACAAGCTGTTCTTCTGCCTATTGTGTTCTAAAATGTTCTAAAACTCTTAAACACTCTTCTTTAAGTCAATGCAAGTATCAATGCATGACGTTTTTGCTGTAGGTCAAGGTCCTTCCTGTGTGTTTGGTGTAATACTGGGTCTTTTATTAGAGTCATTAGGTATTAATGGCGTTTGGTAAACATAGTTGCGGTGTTACATGTCTTCTTGACTGCTAAGACACATTATCCGAAAACATTCACCATTTTCTTAACACTACACAAATATTCGTAAAACATAACTTTCACCTGTACAACCATTTAGCTTTCTACTCAAAAACAAACTTTGCCCACAGACAACACAGACAATCAAACACATATGCGACATGCCTGTCTCTTAGACGCTAGATGGATTAATTCAACTCTTACCACAAGCTTTTATTTCTTCTAAAATCAGTTTTTGGAGAATCTGCATTATTTTGAACTTTGTAACATCACCTAACTGACATACAGATTAGTTGTACAAGAAGTGTCTTTATGATGGATGCACACACCATTCACTCACACACTCTCACTCTTATATTTTCTCTTATATTTTCTCAGATTTTTATCTTTTCATTCATTTCTTTCCTTCATTTATAACTTTCTTTTACAACAATGACGGTGTACTGCTGCTTGAAACTGAATTTCCCGGAGGAATCTTCCCGAGGGATTAATAAAGTTTTAATCTATCTGTCTATCTATCTATCTATCTATCTGTCTGTCTGTCTGTCTGTCTGTCTGTCTGTCTGTCTGTCTGTCTGTCTGTCTGT
>JBBPCY010000001.1:20896536-20933228 GCA_037974405.1 Brachyalestes nurse | reverse complement strand
TGAGAGAGTGATTTAGTGAGTAAGTGGGTGAGTGAGTGAGAGGGTAAAGTGAGTGAGAGAGTGATGGAGTGAGTGAGAGGGTAAAATGAGTAAGAGAGTGATGGAATGAGTAAGTGAGTGAGAGAGTCATGGAATAAGTGAGAGAGTAATGGAATGAGTAAGTGAGTGAGAGAGTGATGGAATAAGTGAGTGAGTGAGTGAGTGATGGAGTGAGTGAGTGAGTGAGAGGGTAAAGTGAGTGAGAGAGTGATAGAATTAATAAGTGAGTGAGTGAGTGAGTGAGTGAGAGGGTAAAGTGAGTGTGAGAGTGATGGAATGAGTAAGTGAGTGAGAGAGTGATGGAATAAGTGAGTGAGTAAGTGAGTGATGAAGTGAGTAAGCGAGTGAGTGAGAGAGTGATGGAGTGAGTGAGTGAGAGGGTAAAGTGAGTGAGAGTGATGGAATGAGTAAGTGAGTGAGAGAGTGATGGAATGAGTGAGTGAGTGAGTGAGTGAGTGATGAAGTGAGTAAGCGAGTGAGTGAGAGGGTAAAGTGAGTGAGTGAGTGGGTAAAGTGAGTGAGTGAGTGGTTAAAGTGAGTGAGAGAGTGATGGAGTGAGTGAGAAGGTACAATGAGTGAGCGAGTGATGGAATGAGTAAGTGAGTGAGAGAGTGATGGAGTGAGTGAGTGAGTGAGAGGGTAAAGTGAGTGAGAGAGTGATGGAATGAGTAAGTGAGTGAGAGAGTGATGGAATAAGTGAGTGAGTGAGTGATGAAGTGAGTAAGCGAGTGAGTGAGAGGGTAAAGTGAGTGAGTGTTTGAGTGAGAAGAGAATGAGGCAGATGAAGGTGATATCAGAGAGGGCAGGCTGTGTTCATCCTCTCCATTGCTTTGCCATTACCCTCCTTTCTTAGAGAGTGGCGGCGGCCGACAGCAGGCACCGGCAGGAAACAAATGGCTAATCGATAGCCATCTCCCCGAGGAGAGACGCATGACCATTGCCTCCTCTCTCTCAGCCCCCCTCCACTCCTCTGCAGCACCTCACAAGCCACAGCTTTGATTTAAACCTGGCTAGACCTCGAGCAGGGCCTGCAATAACAGGCTTTTTAACAGCACTTAGCCATAACACTGTGTCTTATGGGTTTTCTCAAGCTCCACTACATCCCCACACCTAATGATCACTGTTACAATAAAAACTCTGTCTAACTGCAAGTTTCATGACACTGTAAAAAAAACATGGACACCAATGGTAAAAACTGAGAAAGTGATAAGTTGCTACACTATACTGGCAGTTTTGCTGAAAACAGTATTTCAGTATTAGTGAAAAAAAGCAATTTACTTCCACAAATGAATCAAAGTTACGTTACTAAACAAAACACTACAATACAATGATATGTAATGATACTCCATAATAATGAATCTGAAATTCAGAATTATGTTTTGTTTAAAAGGATTTTGCTCCAGCTCAAACCAAATGATCTTCATCATGTTCCCCATGACTTCTTTAAAGGAAACTGCTATTTGCTTTAAATAATATGCTCACTATCAGTATCCCTATGCTAAAAAACTGTACAAATGAATAGTCTAGATCCCTATATGTATTTCCTAGAGGCTCCCTGTATACCTACCCCAAATTTTGTATGGTTCTTTATGGCAGAGGCTGATGAAAGATTATAAGATACTTATAGTGTGCATCTATAATAAAAAAACTCCAATTGCTTCAAAATTCCACTTAAGTATGGAATGCATGTCCTGCCTTGTTCTCGGGTCGTAATTTTTCCCTGAGATCCACTTTCGCCATTTGTGTGGGTTTATGTACCAAAAATAGTAATAATCGGTTTCATTTGTACCTTTAACTGTACTTTTAAGACAAATAAGTGAGGAAATAATCATTCAATACATTTTTTAAAATTAGGAACATTTTCAATGCTTCTATTCATTTAAAGTTTAGACCAAAAATTGGTTGTAACTCAATAAACCTACACACCTAAAGAACAAAAATGTTATGCGCAATGAAGTGAAATAAAGTGATACATCTACACCCATGAGTCACAACACTTATTTCACCTGTCTAATATTGCGTAGGTCCTTGAATGGATTGAGAGTGGGGAATTTGCAGGCCACATTAACACCTTGAACTCTTTCCTGAACAATGTTTGCAGTGTGGCAGGCACATTATCCTGCTGAAAGAGAGCACTGCCATTAAGGTACACTGTTGCCATGAAGGGATGAACTTGGTTGGCGACAACCGACTGTGGTGCATGTCAAAGTAACTTTTAAATGAATGCCCTGTTTCCCTCTACCAGCTTATCTTCTTCCCATAGTTCATCCTGGTACCTATCATCTTTTTCCCACATAAGCGGCGCACATACGTTCACTTAATTTTAATTTGTTCTATTATCCTGATGTTCATATGCCTATTGTAGGTACTTTTGTGTCCATATGCCCATTGTAGGTACTTTTGTGTGCATATGCCCATTGTAGGTACTTTTGTGTGCATATGCCCATTGTAGGTACTTTTGGCAGTGGACAGGGGTCAGCAAGGGCACTCTGACTGGTCTGCAGCTACGCAGCCCCATTTGCAGCAAGCTGTAATGCACTGTGGGTTCACACCCTAACCTTTCTATCATAGCCAGGATGAACTTCAATTTGTGCTACATTGGATCGTCTTTGGGATCAGACTATTTGGGCAAGCCTTCAATACCCAGCTGCATCAGTGAGATTTGAGTGGCCATGACTCATCAGTCATCAGTTGTCCTTCCTTAGACCACTCCTGTAGGTACTAACCACTGCATACTGGGAAAACCCCACAAGACCGGTGATTTTGGAGATTGTCTAACCCATCTCAATTCGCCTAGCCATCACCATCTGGTCCTTGCAAACGTTCCTCTGATCCTTATGCAAGCCTATTTTTTCTGCTTCCAACACATCAACTTCAAGCACCGACTGTTCACTTACTGTCTAATGTCCCATTCCTTGACAGACACAACAACATGATCAGTGTCATTCACTTCACCTGTCAGTGGTTTCATAATGTGGTTGAACAGGTTTCGCACACATGCATAAATATGAGGGATTTCAACTGAACAATGTTTTACTGCTATGAAATACGACTAAATGTAGCTTCTATGACTACCAGTGGCTGCAGCAAAACATTATATTACTGCAAACCCTTTATAATTCACTTTCTGAAGCACAAATTAAGTTAATAAATGAACATGCATGTATGACCTCAATTATTGCAACTTTAATATTACATGAAAAAAGGTTGAGGTGTAAATTGCCCATTATCATTTTCTTCTAATAAAGTGGTGCTGCTGAGGGTTCTAGCACACTAGAATCCAACATTTATAATGAACACTGGGTAAAGAGTATGTTGTCATGGTCGCCATTGTAAATGTATGCAGTTCTATAAAATGTAGCGTATGGCAGAGATTCTGTCAGGAAGATCCAGACCTGTCAGAAACGTAAAAGCTTGATCCCATACCAGCCTTTAGCTGTTTTTCTCCACTCTGTTCACACTACTTACACTACTCTATTTACACCCTACAGAAAAAACTAGGCATGTGTCATCATTTACTACCTGCATGATATCGTACACTGTGTCAATATTTGATTACAAAGAGACCAATAGAAATGCTCCAAAATTACAAGCAAAAAGTATTTTTATATTAATCTATGTTTTTTGCTTCTCCTGAATAGTTGCTCTTTGGGAAGGTACAGGATTTCGTTCAGAAGGCAATAAAATGTGATTAATAAAGCTATTTAAATGTCCACAGTGTGAAAGTGAATGCGTGTGAGAAGGTTAGTTTTCATTTGAAAAACTTCTGTGGAAAGGATCTGTCATGTCTCAGTTTCGGCTGTGCTGTGACAACACATGTGGACTAGCCATAAGTAAACTTTCGTTGAGTGGCTTTTATAAGTAATATCTATGTTTTACACAAAGGTTGAGCCATCAGAAGCATGTAAAGTAAATGCCTGTGAGATTTTACTTTGCAAGTAATGAATATTAAAAAAATAACTACATTTCTACATCACAGGCTGCACTGTTTCTGGTGTCAAACTCAAGATAGCAACAGTGACAGTTACTGTGCTTGTTGGAGTCATTTAAAATTGTTTATGAAAGTATTTAACTTGACATTTTTAAATAACTCGTGGCCACATCATCTAAATCAGTCCAATTAGATCATTGCCAGAATTAAGTTGGTATGAAATGATCTTTACTAAAGTAAGCTAAAAAACAATTAGTTCAAATCAGTTTAAAATGTAAAAAAGTGAACATACAAAAATGTTCATAATGATTATAATGAAGCGTTAGTCTATTCGTGTCACACTGCTTTTCCAAACTTCAGCCTCAATTATCTATGAAAATAAAAATGTTGGCACAGGCTCCCAACTGGCCGATACTCAAAGGACCTAAACTGTATCGGGGTAAACAAAAAACTGGACTAAGCATTCTTTGTGTATAGTTTGGAGACTTTGAGATGGAATCCATGCTGCTCAGAGTGTAGCTGAAGATATCATCATAGCCAATTCAGGACAGGGAAGAAAGCCAGAAGAGATGAGACCAAAAGCGCGCATGCCAAGCGGCTCCATCTAAATGATATGTCTTTTACAACATATTCTTATTATCTAGAAGATGGTAATGCAAGGAACGATCCCAGCTGTTCCAATTAATATTGCACAACACTGCGCACTTCTCGGCTTCTTGATGAACGCTCAGAGCTGTCAAAAAAGTATTGCCCCTGGTGCCTGTGTAGATTCATTAGATGCATTACCCCTACAGCTGACTGGAACCTTGCTATTCCCTAAAACTTCTAATTACCACAGAACAGATACAGCTGTGTCTGTGAAGAAAATACTGCTTCCACTAAAATCTCCAGGTTCTTGCATTGAGAGCTTCCACAGCACTAGACACTGATTACTTCACTCAGCTTGCTAGTTACAGAGTAAATGCCACATAGGCAGCAAAAACATGTTAAAAACAGAATTGAAGCGTAAGCAGTATCACTTGAAAATGCACATATCTAAACTTACGCTCAAGGGCACTCGGCACAGTCAAGGCTCTCACCAGGGTCAAACATTTAGGTCCATTTTGTAGAAATACAGTCATGGAAAAGAATGCACATGTTGTTATTCTGTTATGAACTATTGCAGTGTGAGCTGTGTAGAAAATAAGAAATGCCTCCATATGTGCTGTGAGTGTAGTTTTTGTATAGCAGCTTTTCTATGTGCTGTATTTCAGGAGCTTCACTCCTCATTCCACTTCAGATGGATTCAGTTACTCAAGCATGAACACATTGTGCTCTTAACATCGCTGTTTTAATTGTTGCAATTGTAAAATAATGTAAGAGTGTTGTGTAGTTCAACCTTTCCAAGGTATAATAAATTATTTATATGTAATATTTTTCCTCCAAACATGTTTTTTTGGTTTGGAATTTTGAATCAAGTGTGGTCAGTAGTGTATAAAACAACAGTGACATGCACATTTTACACAGACACACTCCCACAAATTACGAAAGCAATAACCAGAAAAAAATGATGCGGTCTCTCTTCTTTTTTTCCATGGCTGTATGTCCAGCTTTACATGTTGAAATCACCACGCTGCCGAATGTATCTTTTCTAATCCTCTTTATATTTTTGCTCCCTCTATAATATTTACATACCGTTTGCATTTAATTTGCTTATTTCCCATCTCTCCATTCTTCCATAGTGTTTCATAAACTGACATGACTCCAGTTCCATGGTTTGATTTAATTTCTTGAATTTCTTCACGATTTATTGATCAGATGAAAATGTTGAAACATATATAAGCCTATATTAATTAGTAATTTAAGTGAATTTAACATGGTTTACATTCTGCCTTGCCTCTCTGAATAACATAAAGTGAAACTCTGTCATCAATGCGCTGGTTAGCAGTAAACCTTCTCATGCCCTCATACTAAAATATGAACAAGCTCTATTTCCTATCGGTTTGCTGACATAGCCATTCAAATAAGCCAGTGTGCTTTAGCCGGCATTGTTGCAATAATCTAAACAGTAATACAAATAAATAAATAAATACTAATTCTAGGGGTCTGCATTTTACAGACTGCCCCCATAAACATTTACATTTATAACATATGTTCTCGCGCAAACTCTGACATTTACGTAATTGCTATGACATACGTTGTTTGTCACATACCTGTACATCGCATCAAGAATCTCCAGGAAGCTCAGAGCGGAGATATAGATACTGGGCAGTTACTGTAACTCTATGGGCAAACACCAGCTGTTCGGAGGTCAGTTGTGAAGGAGCTACCGAAACTACTGTGGGAACAGTGTCTATGATCACTGGTCAGAATGGATATGGGGATTTACGCAGTCACACGTTGTTAAATTGGCATATTTCTTGATTGAAGATGCAATGAGAAATAAATCAGGATAGTGTTACTAATATAATTAACTGTGCAGCCCTACGCTACAATAGCTCCTCCACATCTGCCACACTGCTTACACTGGCTCCCTCTCCCTCCCCGAGGCCTCACGGCTGTCTCCACAGCAGGCCTAATGAGCCGCCGGCCTGACCGGCTCCTAATGCCGCAATTATGCGCCACGTTCGTTGGCCCTGGGGGTGTTTGCTTGCGTGGAGCAAAAGCCTGCATCATAAAAACTTTTCTTCACCCAGTGCTCTCCCATGCTGCATACGGCCAAATTGCACTCATTAATATCCACTGGCCGACAGGCACAGCACCCCGCTCCTCTGGCCCTCTGCAGAGAAGGCACAAGCCCTCATTCCAAACACAGACAGCAAGAGTTGAGGGCATTAAACTATAATCACCCACTGATCAAATGACAAATATACAACCTTGCAGCAATTTCTAGGGATGCAATATTTTAATTCACCAAGCATGCTCTGTTTGGTTTTAATGTATATATTGTAGCTGTCATAATAAAATCTCATCTCTGTTATGGTAACATCATAGGAGAAGAAAACAAACGCCAGTATATGTTACCTTTATGTATTAATACCTTACCTTAAGTCGTTCTCAGACCAATTTTCATGAAAAGTAAAAGTGAACAACAGCCATGATGGTAAATAAAGCTAGTAGGTTCAGAGACCATAATAAAATATGTCTCTATACTGAGAATGGCATGCCTACTTTTAGTAACCTCTGAAACCTCAAATGCACATTTTCCCGACCCTGGCATTAGAATGACTGAAATAAACTATCCTCGAACAAAGTAAGCACAGAAAAAGGTCATAGTCCGCCATGCAATTCGATGTTCTACTGTTTAAGAAAAATGTTATCTGCAGGTGGGTGCTCTAGTGGACAGCACACAATTTACTGCTTCATTAAACAAATATGCCTCCAGAAAATCCCAGCATATCACCTTCAGGAGTCAAGAAATATATGGTTACTTGTCATCTTAAACTGCTAGACATGCTACAGCTGATTTAAAGGTCGGTAATCTAGCTTAAACCTTACTTTGCTGTATGTTGTAAAAATATTTACTACAAGTTTATGTAGCTAAATAGGTATGCAGCTGTGATGGCAGAACTCCCAGACCTTTTATTATGAGGCAGGATAGTCAGCATCTTGAATATCACTTTCATTGTCTATGCATCTGTTCAAGTTGTGTTACAAAGGCCTCACACATCTCTTGTGCATAAAACCTTCAAAATCTTTTATTATTTTAGGTGAAGTAGTGAGAAATGCTATAAAATAGCACTTTGTTGTTGGGTTGTCTTTCTGACTTTTTTTTTTTCAAAAACTCCACAAAAACTGCACAATACGCAATACATCATCTGGGGTCCTCACTCAGTAACTCAAAACAAACTAAATGTACGACCTAGAGTGCTTCACAAACGTGTGCACAAAACCGTTCATTCATCACTAGAGCCTGCTGGGAAAAAAAAGTAATTGTTTCCATAGTGACAACTGCAGATGCAGCTAGAAGAAGTAGAGACTACAAAGAGTGGATATTCTAAGCCATAGACTTTCTCGCTTTTATCCAACCACCAGGAACATAAGCAAGAAGAAGGGATTTGGCTTCTTTGCCTGTTTCTAAGTAATCGTGGTAGATATTTTCATTGAGATACATCTCTGTTGTCAGTGGCTCTCAGATGCTTGCTCTAGAATTAGGGTAAATAAATGTTTTACATGTTTTGGCCTAAAACGTACCAGTTCAGTCAGTGGGGGTGCCAATGAGAAGTACTGCAATTTTTAACATACCAAAGGGCATTGGACCCCACCTAAGATGGCACGCAGGCCTGCAGATGAAGAGCAAATTTCCAAAACTCACTCGGTCCAAATGCATTTCTTTTTTGGAAAATCACATTTTACTTGTTTTATCTATTGGAAAGCAATTCTTACAGGAAATAATTTAATTTAAATTGTACAGTTACTTGTAATTTCAATGCCTGTTTCTGAAGTGCAACTCCTGCACATTTTAATATGGGCAAACTAGTTAAAAAAATAATGGTTGGCCTAGTGGTTAGGGCGGTGGCCCTGCAATCAGAAGGTTGGGGGTTTGATCCCAACTGCTAGTGTCACCGCTGAGGCACCCTTGCACAAGGTACCGTCCCCACACACTGATCCCCGGGTGCCCCTCGTTGGCGGCAGCCCACTGCTTCATTTGGTGAATGGATTAAAATGCAGAGAAAGAATTTCACATTGTGGTGTGGTTAATACCTAAAAGAAAAAAAAAATAATGAAAACAATTCTTAAGTAAATCGATATTCAGTGTCACAAAATTATGTACATGCTTAATATTCATATCCTACTACATCAACCGCCTGGGAGGACTAGGTAAGTAAGTACCACTCGCGACTGTGCAAGTGGAGTGAGTGAGTTTTGGAAATTCACCTAATCTTGTACTGTGTATTATGCAAGGACTGAGTGAGTTTTGGTTGATTATACTATTGCACATAAAGAGGTGATGTAAAAATGATGCCAAAAGTAGTGTTCCCTAAAAAAACACAAAAAATGGACTGAGTGAGTTTTGGAAATGTGCTCTTCAAATGGGTGGCAACTTCATCAAGGTACAGTAATTCCCATAAATTACGTGCACAAAGGGAAGGGAGAGCAGCGAGCATTGAGACAAGGGAGAAGCTACTGTAAGCTGAAGCCCCCATCTGCAGTGAAATTGAATTTTACAGGTATTGTGCTGCAGCTCGGCGAGCCGACTACTCAGCATACTAATTATGTTGCAGCGTCAAACAGGAAATGAGCGTGGAGATTAAACGTGCCTGCTTTTCGTGCATTTGCCTGTTCTTTCCCGCTAATCCACAGATGAGCCGCAGCCTAGCTGTATGACAGCCTGACAGGAGTGATGCGTTCAAAGGTTCAGCCGTCTGTTGGAGCTTTGCAACTGAGACAGTGAAATTAGCTTACAAACCAACTTCAGTGTTTCATGCATTATTCTGCGCATTTACAATCCATTCAATCATGTAGCATTTCTGAGTACAAGAGCAGCTTGGGAGCAGGATCCTGGAGATGAAAAGAAAGAGTCACATTGTTCTCACCAAGCACGAAGAAATGTCGCGCATTGATTTCAATAACCTCTGAGAAAGTTCCACACCAATTTATTAACCTACTGCATTACTCCCTCCCCACTTAGCTTCTATCACTTTAATTATCTTAGCCCAGAAGGGTTGGGTTAAAATCCATAAAAGAGCCACAAGAGTGTACACTGGCCACAGCTTCTAACTTTACATTATTTGTGGACGATATCTCACAGCAGCATGAGCCTGAAAAATGGTCTCAATAACAGGCTAGCACCTTTTATGCCTGCGAGGTCGGGAGAACAAGCCATAGTCTAAATTTTATATGAAAAGTCGGCGTTTTAAAGATGCAGCAGTACGATTAAGGCTTAATGGCCTTTGTCCGATGCATAAGCTGCCATCAGTGGAGCTGAAAACCAGACATTTTATTTACTGCAAGGGGAATGCATCATGCTTTTAATGCAGGAGAGCAGGGCAGCTGGGAATTAAGAGGCACACACATAGGTGCCCTGGAGGGTTTGTCAGTTTACACCCAACACGATCTCATTTTAGCAGCAAATAAGAAAGTCCCTGCCACAGGCCTGAATTCAGCTCCTATCTTCTGATCTCAATTCAGCTGCATAGCAGCAAAATCATACAGCAGCTCGTAGGAATGGGTGGAAGAAACAGAAAAATCTAAACTAAAGCCGGAATTGTGTCCATATTTTCAGTCCATTTTACAGACAGAATGTTATACAGTGACCAAACACAGTTCCTTTACTAGATACAGTTTACTACTTGAAATAACCCCCTTAGAAGCCACCAGTGATGGTGTAATTAAAAATGACTTATTTCCCACGTGTAGCTCATTGACACAAGACGTTCGGATCAAGGTGAATATTACAACAGCCAAAAATATCATTTATTACAATATTACTTTTTTGCATGATTTTGTTGAGTAGTCAGATCATAATGTTGTTATGCTGAAAGAACATTCTTGATCAAATTTTGATCATACAGGATACAGAAGGTAAATTGAATTAAGTTAATATTCTGCTATTATGCAAGTATATTGAAATAGTATAGACAAGTGATAGTTTTAATTCAATAACCTATAAGAGTTGGCAGTGTGAGGTAAGTGTGTGACTCCTCACCCATGCAACATCAGAATCGGAATCTGAATCATATTTATTGGCCAAGTATGTGAGCGAACACATACAAGGAATTTGATTCCTAATTAGAGCAATATTAGCCCTACTGGTAGCTCCAGTGCACCGGAACTAAAGAAGCAAACTTGAGACATCAAACATGTCTGGATTGGGGATAAGGGAGAAAACGTACATTACATTTTTTTCACCAAACTATTCCGTTAAAGCTCCACAGACGTGGTCCTTTCCCTGCGAGACCCCTGCACTCTCCTGCAGCGAGCCGCCTCCCACTCCAGGGAGTTGAGTGAGAACATGATGGATTGCACACCCGCAGCGCCACAACTCTTCTGCCGCCACTCGAGCTGGAGTTTAACCAGTTTCTCTACAACACTCTCTGTCTTCTCCTGTTGTTTTCACGGCTGATGCGCATACGAGCTAGAGTGGTCTCTGGGAGCACTTTCATCACAGCTTTGGCGTGTTTTTCTGTCCTTGGTGACCAGACGCCACTTTCTATCTTAGCTTCACATCCATCGCAATCGGCATGGCCACTGTGATGACAGTTTATCGTTACTGTGAGCTATCGTTATCATTAAAGTGACTCACAAAACATTTTTTCAAATATATGATGGGCATCAACCATACTTCTAGAACACTGAATACCTACATGTGCTAAAAAAAACAGATTTACACCAATATCTGCAGACAGACTGTACACATCAACCAACAGCTTTGTGACCTCTCTGGATCTGTCCTTGTGAAAGAAGTGTACCTAAGTATAATCATAAAAACTGAAGTGTGTAAAGAAAACTATAGAAAACTTAAGTATTATTTCTTACATTTAATTGAAATACACTTATATGTTTGTACAGGTAGTGTACTAAAGAAATACATTTGTTTAAATGGTTTTAATTGTGGGGTGCTGTAAGGAAATACACTTGGAGTTTGTTTCAGAGCACTTTAGAGCAAATATCAGGCTCCTGAGCGATGCAACTGTCTGAGCATTGGATTGTTGGAACATTGGATCAGAAGCTTATGAGTTCAACCCCCAGGTCCAACCTGAGCAGGCGCTAGATTAACCCTCCCAGCTTGGTGGCATCATGTGATAGAGGAACATCTACCTAGCATCTACTTAAAAGCTGTCATATGCTGTTCCAAAATAATAAATTCTGTCCGTAATTAAGTATGCGTAAATGAAATGTTAGGAGTGTGTACATTAACTCATTAAAGGTACACTTGCATATATTTTTTTATTTTACAATGGCCTTAGGTGTTTGTTGTCTCTAAGACTGACGTATGCAAGTGACCTCTGCTCTGACTGGCTGCCCTGTATTGTACCTTATTCATAAAGCAGCCAGGGCTGATACTCCTTACAGGATCATTTTGAATAAGTGGGGCTAAATGGTCTCATATTGTGCGGATATTGGTAAATGCTTTACTTTTCGTATAATCACAAAACTGACCGTTTTGTCAGTTGTTTAGCCTCTACATGGACTGTATTAACTAGAGAGTTTGCATACTTCATCGTACCCACAGGATGTCTTTTTAAAATCCAGCACAGCACTGTTTGATTTTATACGTGTAGAGTGTATTGTGAAACGCAGATGTTATATAGCCCTCTTAATATTGCCCTCTTAAGCTTGACTGTTCTGTGTTGACTGCATGCCACCAGGCTGGCTGTTCCAGGTGTGAGTGTGAGCTTAAAGCCTAATTAAAAATGGAAAAAGCACAGCCGGCTTCAGTCATCAAAATCCAACAGGTGCTGAAGAGACCTGCTGAGCCTTGCCTTATTCAACGTGTTAAAGGTAATATATGCAAAGGGCAGAAAGGTGAGGAAGAGAGATTAGGGAAGGCTTTGTGACTTGCTTCCAGGAGAAAAAAAAAGAGAAAGGGACCTATCTGGAATGCAAATGTTCAAATCTGAGAACTCCTGCCAGGTCTTGCGGCCAATGATTCTAGATGCAATAAATTACAAACAAATATCTAAAAAACCGGAGAACAACATGTGCACCTTTTCTACTTTAAAAGACTATATCTAAATAATTCCATGGCAAAAGGCTGCACACTTAAAAGTAAATACAACATCAAAGACACATCTTTCTTGTGCAGTTGACCAAAAGAGACACCCAAGTTTCTTCATATCAAAGGATATTTTACATGCTTTGACTGGCTGTATACATGAAAGACTGGAAGCGGAGCAGAACAGATCCAGACTAACAGTGCCTTCATGTCGCTGCTTTGTTGAACTGCAGCCTCGCACTGGCGGCTCAGTCAGGGTTCGTGGCCAGTGCACGCTGATTATGCACGGTTATAAAGCCCTCCCTGCAGCAGACAGTCCAAAGAGATGCATAGTGCTAGGACCAAACCAAAATCTCCTTCTGCTGTTTCACACAGCTCTAATCAAACCACCTGATTAACACATTAAAATACTCATAAAAACTTGATTAATGTAATCAGGTGTTATCTTAGGAGTTTTATAATTTTCTAATTATAACTAAAGGGACATTGTAATTAGTGCTATTAACTCAGCTCCATGTATTTAAATAAAGGTTTCAGACCTTACTGGCTGTTTGATCACTCTTTCACTTCTTCTCACGTGTATTTGTGAGGAAAATAATCTGTTTTTCATTAATTTCCATTTTTGGTTAGAAATCAATTCCTCATCTAGGTTTATTTTCATTGTATTACGTGATTAAGTGATTGCTGTGCTGGTGTGATGTGTGCTTTTTTGCCCAGAGAAAGCCTAGAGCTATGTCTTACAGGAGACATTAGACAGACATTATATATAGACATTCATGCTGTTGCCACAACTCAACAGGCTTATCCTCCTTTTCTGTTGTTCACCTAGCTCCCAATATAGCTTAAAACGTCTTCTGTTATTCTTCTACTATTCTGTTCATCTTTGCTTTGAAGACATCAACATTGTGCTTCACACCAGAGGATCAGCATCCAATACATGATACATGGAAGTTGTAAATACTGAAACTTCAGGGCAGAATAAATGGGAATAAATACATCCAGAGTAAATGATGAGTAAAGATTGGATCACAGTCACCCCAAACCACACGGATAATCTGGGAACATAACTGATAATTGATTAACCAAGATGGTGGCGCACATAGACGCAGCAGCTAAGTGTTCTTCATCTCACTGTTTAGTTTCAGTGTTTTTGCCAATCTTTCTCCTACTAGTTACATATTGCCGAGCGAACATCTACAGCCGGCATGACCTTCTCAGGAGTCTGTAGACTCAGTTACAACTGAGTTTCTCCGCTCCCATGACATCCCGGTGGAAATAGCGAGGTGTCCCGGCTCCCCGTGGATTACCCTCTCCGCGGGCAGGCGATGGAGGCGGCGCAGGGCGAGAAAGCAAAAGCGAGGCTGCAGGGCCAGCACGCTAGTGAAGCTAGTGGAGCCTGTGAAACCACCGCTTCCCAGCGTCTTCCTCTCAAATGCCAGATCCCTAGTAAACAAAATTGATGATCTGAGACTACAGGTGACAACTCATAACATCGCCAAGGACAGCTGTGTTCTACTGATCACGGAATCCTGGCTTCACGCATCAATTCCTGACTCCGCTTTCCAGCTAAAAGGCTACACGCTACAATGTCAGGACAGGAACAGTGACTCCGGTAAAAGCAAGGGAGGGTGTGTGTGTGTGTACTAGGGTTGCCAAATGTCCCGAATTGTCCGGGACATCCCGAAATATGGTTGATTTTGATTTGTCCCTCAACTGTAAGCATGAGGCAAAACGCATGCAAACGTTGCTATGAGACGGTTGTTGGTGTGTGTGTGTGTGCACTGGTCACTAGTGGTGAGGTCTGCGAGCGCACCTGCAAGAAAGCAGGGCTCCAACTGTCACGCAATGAGCGTGAGACACATTGACTTCAGCTGTGCCTTGAACACTATTCTTCCCCACAGACGGGTGACCAAACTTTCAGACATAGGACTTCCACCCTCCACCTGTCTTTGGATTAAGGACTTCTTAAGTAACCGCACACAGAGAGTTAAAGTGGGCCGACACTTCTCCACTGCCATCAGCCTCAGCAATGGCTCCCCCACAGGGGTGTGTGCTAAGCCCCCTGCTGGAATCAACATCAGGGAGGACCTGACCTGGGGAACACACACTGCTGAGCTAGTGAAGAAGGCCCAAAAGAGACTCTACTTCTTGAGGGTTCTCAGGAAGGACAACATCCCTGAGAAACTGTTGGTGTCCTTTTACCGCTACACTGCAGAGAGCATCCTGGCCTACTGACTCTGTGCTTGGTTCTCCAGCTGCACAGTAGCAAGAGGAAGGAGCTCCACAGGGTCATAGAGGTCACCCAGCGAACAGTTGGCTGCCCTCTCCCTTCACTTGGAGACCTGCATAGTCTTGTTGTCTTAGACAGGCCATGAGGATTATACAAGACACATCTCACCCTGGTCACAAACTGTTTGAACGTCTGCCTTCAGGTCCATAAAGACAAAGACAAACAGATTCAGAAACAGTGTCTACCCTTCAGCCATGCTAAATGCTGCTAACATCATGTAGTGCAATTTATCATTACAAACAGTCATATTTTTACATACATTTACATGTCCATATGGTTACATGCTCCTTTTTAACAGCTTATGTAGCATATTTATAATAGTCTTAGAATATTTATTATAGTCCTAGAAATATTATATTAGTCTTTAATATTTATAAGTCTGCACTTTTTTTACTTGAACATTCTTGCCTTATTCCAGAAATATTCTGCATTCTAGAAACATTATAAGTCTGTCACATTTGCACATCTGCACTAAGAGAATTACACCTTTAAATTTCGTTGTACAGCTGCTACAATGACAATAAAGAGATTCTGATTCTGATTAAGATGACCCTGATATTTGGAAACTATCTGAGATTGTTGGGTACGGTGGCCCCTAGAAACAAAACACGACAAGAAAAGACAAACAAAAGAAAAAGCACTAACAAAATTAAAATGCGTTGCAAATTAAAAAAGACAAACAAAAAAAAAGCAGAAATAAAATTAAAATGCGCTCGAAATAAAAAAAAAACAAATAAAATAAAAAGCAGAAACAAAATGAAAATGCACTGCAATGCGCTGCAAGACAAAAAAGACAAGCAAAAGAAAAACGCGCTGCAAGTAGAGGATCCCAAACCGGAAGTGCTCCACGACGCTAGGGGGGGCGCGGTGAGCTCAGTTTGCAAAAGCAACAGCATGCTCATTGCAAACAACCTCGAGTTGGACACTGTTGTTTATGACCCATAAGCTCAAAAAAGGCAAGGGTTGGAAAAGAACACCACTCTAAAGGGAAGATAATGAACCAAACTATTGTTTTGTTTGATTTTGTAAGGTTTGATTTTGGAACTTCCTCATTTGTGTAGCGACTGGGCCACATGAGCTCTAAAAAGTGTCGTGGAGCACTTCCGGTTTGGGATCGTCTACGTGCAGCGTGTTTTTCTTTTGTTTGTCTTTTTTGACTTGCAGCGCATTTTCATTTCATTTTGCTTTTTCATTTGTTGGTCTTTTTTAATTTGCAGCGCATTTTTATTTTGTTTTGCTTTTTCTTTTGTTCGTGTTTTGTCTCTAGGGGCTACCGTAGTTGGGAGGGGTAAATTGTGAAATGGGCCAAATGTGTCTTTGTGCTTAAGGATTTTTTGACTTTGCACTGCTTGACTTCTACTCAAGTTGTTTTACTGAAAGCAGGTTTCTGTTTACTGGAAAATAAATGTAAAAAGGCAAGCATTTACATTTCAAACCTGAAATCTCACCAGATACAATGTCCAGTAAAAGTATTCTTCAAGAGTGTCTATAAAGTAAATAAGTCTGGGTACACTGCATGCTTCCCTTTTTACAGCTCCTGTCTGGTTTATTGTAGATGTGTCTCCTCTTCATTTGCCACCAAAGCTTTCACTGCAGTTCTTGTCTCAAATCAAAAATGCCTGTAATGTTTTAAGGCCTGTAATGTTTTAGGGTATTAAAAGTCAAGATGAAGCACCTCATATGCCCTCTGTTGTCTACATAGCCTTTATTCCATCATTTATGTGTGGCAGCATATGTTTATACATATCTGACGGCCAATAAGACTGTTGTACATCATTCATTACAATAAAACATGGAGCGATACATATTCTCAGGTTTCATTTGAGCTGCTGCTCATTTTAAAGCTGTCCTCAGGAGAGCTAGAGAAGCTAGAGATTGAGAAAGCGAGCAGGTTTACCAATATAAGCTGGGAGCGTTTTAGGCTGCCACAAAACTTTAGTGACATTTCACAAGATTAAGCTTTCATGTCATGCGATTACACACAGTTCTGCACAACATCTACACCAATAAATGATCAGAATATATTCCTTATCTGTCCAAAAACAGAACATCTCTTTTGGGTTTTTTTACTCAAGTCTTTGTTTCATAAGCCTACCAGGGCCTCAGTTGTTTTCTACTCAACTCTCATCTCTCTTAGAAACTTACTGGATTACTAATGGTTCCAACCACTCCATTGGTAATATGAAATATTTATATTGGATTTCATGGGTACACAAAAGAGTGGTTATGAGACATATACAATAGAGTCAGTGCTGCCTTTGTCAGAAGAAATATATCCATTTGTTATCTAATTGTTTCAATTAAATTCAAATAAATTGGAAATGTAATTATCTGAATCGAAACCCAAAATGAAAATTCATCGCGATTTATCAGTTATCATAGCCTGCACCACACATGCACACACACACACACACACACACACACACAATTAGACATATTGACCAAAAGAGCACTTGTGCTGTCTGAGAGCAAAGGGCAGAGGCTCAAGCCCCCCTGGACCAGTGTTGGCTGAGGGTCCCTGAGGACTGATTTGAGAACCACTGGCAAAAACAAACCAAAGCACTCAGTGACTAAAAAAACACTACAGCTAAAGTTATTACAGGCAAGCTAACCCCAGCATAAAGGGTCTCTGCTGCACCGAGACATGCCGTCTGTACACACAGTCAAAAGTTTGCATGCGTGATTCTAACAGAAACTACCCCATAATTCGTACTTTTTATTTGAACTGCATGTTAATACATTTCTCAGCATATAGTTCACCATGCTTGGTTTTTATTTTATTTGCTTGCTACTCTTTATACAATATTTAATAGGACTTCAAAATGATTCCTATGGGATTGTTTCCAAAATACTCTAGCAATCCAATAAAATTCCAATATCCAGTATTCAGAATCATTAAGGATTTTTTTTTACCAGGATAAGAGAACGTTTGCTGGAGTACGCATTTATGTTACCTTAACCAACTCTGAACTGAATAGCCCCAAGCACATACCAACTAAGCCAAGTCCCATGCTACGGCAAATACTTGAAACACACACGTGACCACACACAACTGAATTCGGCATTCATGTCTTCTAAGTTATTGTACTATTGATTGAATAATTCTTTACTTTTACATTACTGTTACATATAGCTACACTACAAAAGTATTGGAACACACCTCTTAATCATACCGAGACATTTTGGACAATTCCGTGCTTCCAACTTTGTAGATACAGTTTACAGAAGACCCTTTTCTATTCCAGCATGACTGTGCCCCAGTGCACAAAGCAGCTCCATAAAGACGTGGCTGGAGGAGTTCAGTGTGGAAGAACTTGACAGGCCACACAGAGTCCTGACCTCAATCCCATCCAGCACCTTTGTTATGAACTGGAATGGAGATTGCAAGCCAGACCTTCCAACATCAGTGTCTGACGTCATAAATGCTCTACAGAATAATAATAAATTCTCACAGAAACTCCAAAATCTTGTGGAAAGCCTTCCAAGAAGAATGGAAGCTGTTATAGCTACAAAGGGTGGACCAACTCCATATTAAAGTCTGTATTTAAATGCAATGTCATTTAAGTCTAGTTGATGTAATGGTCAGGTGTCCCAATACTTCTGTCCATATGGTGTACAGGGGATCCTCGGGTTACAACGGTCTCAACATATGACGTTTCAAGTTTACAACGCTCACTCCCACTCCCACTCGACTTTTACCGCTGGCCTCGCACTTACAGATTTCCTTTTTCTGTGACTTAGTTGTGTTTTCATGATTTTACAACTGTGTTAGGATCGGTAAGTGACTCAGGCTAGGGTGTGTTTCCACTAACACCAAAATTCAGACTACATCACTGTCGAAGGAACAGATCTGTGTCGTAATCCAAGGATCTCCTGTATATTGAGTAAGCCAAGATATTGGTAACCAATGCCTCAAGCATCAGGCAGTATTTTTGTAACCATTTCTTGTAATATATTTGTATATGGGATTTTTTGAGACATTAAACTCTTTAGATGTCTGGTACCATTCATTAACACCGCTTATAATTCTAAGATCGTGGAATAACTTTATTTATCTTACGCACTTAATTATGCAGAAACTTGGAAAGAGATATGTACATGATTTTGAATAGTAAATAAAATTATTATATTCTTGTTACAGGCTTGGCAACTCATGGTTCCTACCACCCCCAAATGTGTAGAATTATCTCTAAAATGCATCATTTTACAATACGTCTGGATGACTTTGTTCACTGAATTGCGTGAAAATTTGCAGGAAACTAGTCCTTCATTCAACATCCACTCAATACTCATTAATTGGGGTTGTTCAAATGAATAAGGAAATCTGCTTGTATTATTTTGGTCATGCTAAGAACATGAAGACCAATAAGTGCAGGAGAACAGTTATATGAGAACAGTTCTAGCTAAGGTCTGACAAGTAGGACAAAAATACTGATTTTGGTTGAATATATGGGCCGATATCATGGTCGACTTAAATAGTCATCAGGCTTTGCTGACTTGTGGGATGCTTTGCTGACTTGTGTGATATAATTATGATCATTTCCTTGAACAGTATGCTCTTGTTAGGTCTCAGCCAGCAGCCAGAAGAGGCCACTGATTTGAGTTTGGTTTTTTGGGACTTTTATTTTGAACTTGTGTGTATTTTGTGTCTAGTGTCACTGTCAGCTGTCTTACATTTAGGTTAAGTAATTTGGGTTTTTGATTGGCTTGTGTCTGCGTGTGTTTTGTATTTAAGTTTCTTGTGTTTCTTGCTGGTCAACCCTTACATTTGTCCTCACGTTCCTTGTCCCCTATGTTTCCTGTATGTAGCCTCACTCCCCAAGCACGCCACGACGTCACAGCTCCATTGCTGTTCAAAATAGCGCCAAGTTCTTGAACGAGGCCTTCATCAGACCTCCTCCAGTACCAAGAAATCAGTGGAACCTTAATGTCACCCTTACTTAATCAGCCAAGCGATATATTGGTCAGGCCCTAGTTTCAGCGGATATAAACTGACAGACGTCTTACTAACGTTATGACATATTTTTTTGGCCATCCAGAGCCTGCTTCCTTTGTGCGCTCGAAACATTAGCCTCCTGGGAGTGTCCGAGCCGGAGGAAGCTAAGCAAGGTTTGTGCCAGGCTTCAGCTGCCAGCGAGGGCAGAGCTGCGAGTCTGCTGACTCCGTCGCCCTTTCCCCTGGGCCTCAGACATCTGCTGCACACACAGAAATAGAATCCAGCCGGGGGAGAGGCACCCACGCTGGGCCACAGCGCTACATGACACACTGTTACGTTACCCTGCCGTGGCCAAAGCAGTTACAAACCCCGCCTGCTGCCCAGCTAAACACAGGCTGTTAGCAGGCGTTTCTCATTCTGACCAGATGGCAAAGACCAAACAGTTAAGCTGAACTGGTAAAGAACTGACACAGACAAAACCTCTTCAAAAAGACTAGAGTCAGCGATGAACAAAGAAAGAACACAGCAAGATAGATAGACAGACAGACAGATAGACAGACAGACAGATATTGATTGACAGACAGATAGATAGATAGATAGACAGACAGACAGACAGATATTGACAGATAGATAGATAGATAGATAGATAGACAGACAGATATTGATAGATAGATAGATAGACAGACAGACAGACAGACAGATAGATAGATAGATAGATAGATAGATAGACAGACAGGTACACAGAGAAACAGTTAGCTCTATATGTGATTCTCTTTTCCTATAACTCGGCTTGCTATTTTATTTTTCAGTACTTTTATTATATACAGTCTGGCGAATGTTTTCCTTTTATTTATGTAAACGACTTGCCAACACAAATAAACCGTAGCAGCGTTATTTGAATCAAGATAATACCATACAGGAGATACAACTACTCAGAATGAGTCAAACTCTTGTAGAAATAATTTAGGTAATCTCATATTTACAATAAATATTATAAATATCAGATACATTGACTCAGTTTATGAAGATGACAGTTTTGGCCAGGGATTCAGCTCCAGGAATGCTGCAACATCATACTTTTCCTGACTGACAGATCAATTGCTTCTCCGCCTGGATCAAAACAGTCGCCCCTGCCGAGCACCTGTGACACACCGGCTGCTCAGTGGATGACGTGTCTGTGCCATGTGTGCTCGCAGGAGGGTCAGCGCAGGCCTGTCAGAAGTGCCATGTGTTCGGCAGTGACAACACGGCTCTTGTTCTCACGGTGGACCTCTCGGAGCGCTGTGACCCCCAGGCAAATGCATTCCTCTCGTCTTTTTTCAAAGCAACTGTTAGGGCATTCCCCATACCTTACATGCTTTCTCCTTTTTTTCACTAGGAGCTTTCTCCTCTCCTCCACTATCCTGATGGAGGCCAAGGAGACGGAAGGAAGGAAGGGAGGATTTTCTGTCTTTCTGTGTTATTGACGTATGAAGTGGCTCTAAGATTTCAATGAACACAGTCTAAACATCCTCGGATATGTACAGCTTTCTTATTATGGAACACCAAGGACAAGCTAAAAATACATTTATAAATAGATGGGGAAGGCCATTTAAGGTGGGCTGAAATTTTAAGCATGATATACAACACTGCGCAGGAGTTAATGAATGAATTCATTAATTTATTAATTAATTCTCTGTATTTCTCTCATCATTTTCTGTAACCGCTTAATCTTTACTAGGGTCACGGGTACTTGGAGCCTATCCTGGGGTCTATGGGTGCAAGGCAGGGACTCGGCGGGGCACCAGCCCACAGCAGGGCACACACACACACACACACCTACAGTCAAACCGGAGAATGGTAAGTCTTATGAACAGTTACTGAAGACTAGGCCTAAGATTCGGGGATTTAACCTTTAAATGTCTAGAGCTATTATTATGTATACACATTATTATATTGTTTACCTGTCCCTGTTTCCTATACAGACAAATAAGGAATCACATCCTGAATCAACACATTAGACCGACCTTTTGCTTGAATAACAAAAGTAAAAAGAATCTTTTTTTTCTTTTTACAGCACAAGACTGTGTGCAAAGCATGGAATGTTTCACACATGGAGGAACAATCTGTCTTTTGTAATATTACAACAAGAAAAAGTCCTATGAAAAATAGACAGGATTAAAGAACAATATTAAATTCTGCAAAGCATTCAAATTCATCCTTTTCCTGATGTCACAGTCATGCAGCTGGCTCTCTATAACTGCACAATTGTATTATTGTTCACCCAAAACAAAACAAAAGGAGGGGATAAAAAGGCCGAGGGTTCACATGAAGACGGCTGGTTCCATTTGTGAATGTTGTAAACGACACTGGGAACAAAGCAGCCTCCCCCTTTGCTCACTGGCTCTGGTCCCGTTGGCACAGTTAAAAAAGACGCTTTTCCGTCAGGAATGTTGAACGTGAGCACAGTATGAACGGACTGGTTCAGAAACGTTGAGGAACATGAAGCTCTTTGAGACATTTCGTGACTGAATGTTAGAGAGCAGGTCATGTCTGAAATGTTTCTCAGTCATGATATAATTGGGCAAGAGAATCCAGAAAGGGTCGCACGCATACGTTTGAACACCTCATAAAATGATCTGTACTAATTCAAAATAAGTGACCTCTACAGAGAACCAACAAAAACAAAACAAAACAGAACAAAAAATGTAAAACATAATGTGCCACAGGCCAAATTGTATTAATGTATTTTCCCCAATATGTTTAGTAAATAAACAGTAAGTGTACATCAAAATGTGCAGACCATGTGTGGTTATTTTCATTTAGCGTCCACATGAACATTTTATACACTATAAAGAATGAAAATTGCTTTGAGGTTGCTTGTTTTATTTTATAACGGAATCATTCCGTTCTGTAGGTTTTAATGGTCCAAGTCACCAGCCAGCTGCTCACTTTTATGGCAACAATAAAGGCTGCTAACATAAACACAAACTTTCTGTATTATGGTTGATGTGTCATATGTCATAAATCAGAAATTACATTTTATTTTTCTTTGTATTATTTTTCTCTGTTTCTCTATAACAGTTTATGTTTCTTTGTGTTTTGGCCCTCGAGCCTCTTTGAGTTTTGCGTGTTGTAAATAAAGTCAGTTTGCTGAAATTTATCCCTGCCGTTGTTTTTATCTAATGACTTTTTTTATGACCCAAAAACTATATTTGGTGGTACAAAATGCCATTTTAACTTTAAAAAAGTATGTTTCTGGGCTGACTTAGAACTTTGAATTAACTTCTAACAGCCTTGAATTAACTTCTAAGAGCCTTGTTACAGTTTTACATTCTGTTAACTTACTATTAAAAGTTCAGTGAAGTAAAAATGTTAAAGCAGGTCATTTGTTTTACGGTGACGTATCCGCTTTTACAAGTTTTAGCTACTTCAGCATCATTAACAAATTGTTCATGCTGGTTTGGCCCTGCCTTAAACATGATGTAATGTGAGCACTAACATTGGGACTTTGCACCACATTGCCTCATAATCCCAGTGCAGCCATGGATAAAACAAAAGCATTAATTGTAAATCCGTACTCCACGGAGTACGGGACACAATTACAAAATCAGACTCCTTTTCCCAAATCCTAATCTCTACCTAAAGTCAAACAAGCTCAGATGATCTCAGATCCTCTAAACAGCCTCCTTAATCCACACTTTCCCTACATAAGTGTCCAAGCCATCAGCTCCCTGCGGAGAATAAAGCCCTCATCTGCCACCCTGGCAGAAAACACACATGATCTGGATTAAACTATTTTACACAAAGCTGTGGATTATAACTCTGTTCCTAACTTGGAGAATTCTGAACAGTGTCTACTTGATTACATTCAAGCCTCCGTTCCAACTGTTCTTACCATTTTACCAGAATGATACTGATACCAAGTGACAAAAAGTAACACTTGCATGGATACGAGTTTGGCAAAGTTTATTTAATAATTATGATTTTCAATCTTCGATCTTTATAATTACACTACTTTCGTCAGTCAAAAGAGCGGAATAATGATATTATATAATATTATATAATAATATTGCCTCATGCATTATGTCCTGATTTAAAAACGATCAAAGAGAAAAGGAAATACATAGCCTTACATGTATGTAAAAAAATGAGCCAATATTCCTTAATTAGGTGTTCTATTATTAGACACATGAACATTTTGGCAGACACTTTTTTGGACGTCCCTTCTCTGAAGGTAACACTCCTAAATGGATCTCTTCTCCTGTTTGTGGTAGATGCTACAATATCATTTTTAGATTCTATTCAAATTTTGATTTTAAATTGTGATAATCTGTGTGTGGAGTCTTGTACCACTCTGTGTGTTTGAAAACAGCCAAAATGATGTAATCTTCCGTGTCGGATTAGTGACCAGACTGACTGGACTGAAGCTGTCACGATGAACTGCGCCCTTTTGCAGCATAAAGATTGATGTTCCTCAGCTTAAAGTCTTTCTGTTGATGTTTAAAATTGATAATAATAAGTCCTACTATCACCGTTTTGTGACTAATTCATCAAAAATAAATGAAATGATCCCCTCTTCTTAAAATGGGCATATCTTCAAGCTGCGTATCCTGTAAATTAAGGGTATACCATACAAAGGGGTTCTGGATTCAGTAGTTTAAAAATGAAAAACATGTTTTGCCCCCCTTTAGACTTAACTACAGGACCACAGCAGCATAGCGATGGTAAGAATAACATTTTGAAAATCCTACAGCAGTGGATTAAGCTGTGTCAGGAGCACAGTGGTGAGGTGCCTCGTATTCCTAACCACAAGCATGAGGGTTCAAATCCCTTCATGATATGGGCAAAGCAAATAAGGCCGATTGAATGTCAGAATTCTGCAAGTTTGGATATTCCTGGTCTTCTACTGTATCACTGTCAAAAGCAAAAAGGCATCCCTCTCAAGACACAAGGGATTTTACTTTTGGGAATGGGTATCGAATTCTCCTTATAGCCTAGAGGAGCCATTCTACAGCCATGAAAAAATTCTAAAGATGAAACAGATCAAGGCTGGTGAAACATGCACTACCTGGAATTTCTGAACATGTATAGATAGAATTAAAGGGTGGAGATAGCTCAGTAAAGGGTGGAGGTAGCTCAGTATATAGGATACTTGCTTCTGGACCAAGAGGTAATGGGTTCGAATCCTACCTTCAGCATAACACTAGTGGGTTCCTGAGCAAGACCCTTAACCCCAAATTGCTCAAGGGAGACTGTCCCCTGTAGTTACGGAATGGAAGTCACTTTGGATATAAATGCCATAAATTAATGGAGAACTGAGATATACACTTTATATTTCCACACATTTTCTTTACTTAAAAAGGCGTGTTTGGTGTCCCAGGTTTGTTTCTTTAGTCTTACACTCAAGCTAATAGAAGTCTATGTCACATTCTTTTTCAGTAACAGACTTCCAGTCTACATCAATCAGCCACAAGATTAAAATCACTCCTTAATATTGTGTAGGTCCGCTATGTGCCCCCAGCAGCTCTGGTTTGTCAAGGCATGGGATCCAAAAGACCACTGAGGGTGTAGAATCTGCACCAAAATATTAGCAGCAGGTCCTTTAGGTCCTGTAAGTTGTGAGGTGGGGCCTCCAAACTGGACTAGTTTCTCAAGCTCATCCCCTCAGATGTTTAATAGGATTGGGATCTGGGGAATCTGGAGACCAGGTCAACACCTTGTACTCTTTGTCATGTTTCTCAAACCTTTCCTCAACAAGTATGGATCCCCTAAGCACATCAATGAGGCTTTGGCACCCATGTCCCAGTCACCGGCTCTCAGGGTGCTCCTTCTTGAACCACTTTGGTAGATACTGACCACTGCTTACCGGGAACAAGACCTGTCATTTCAGAGAGGCTCAGATCCATTCGTAAATCCATCACAATTTTTGTGCTTGTCAAAGTCACTGAAATTCTCACCACTGACCATTTTTTTCTCCAACACATCAACTACAAGAATTGACTGCCACTGTAAGATTATGTGTCCAGAGTTTGCTTCTCAAGCTACAAGACTAATATGACAGAACTCTATGAAGCACAAAACGATTTTCAGTGGGAGCGATGGGAAAACAGGAAAGGAAAAGCTGTGGTTTCCTATCTCCACCTCTTGCACACTTTATCATTCACCTCACACAGGAGATACACCTAAAAAGATACAAAGAGGAAAACAGGAGAGGCAATCTGGCCAGAATTAAAACTGTAATGGATTGTAATCAATCATGATGCAACAAAGTATACAGTACACTCATTTTTTTGCCATGCTATTGTATATCCTTCAAAAAGTGGCCCGTTGTGTTTGTCATCTGTATTCCACTGTGTAAATAGTCTCTCCACTCACATTTTCATTGAGTAGATTTTTTTTTTATTGTGAAATTGTGAAACAGAACAGAGATGGGGATGTACATCCGAACTCAGGTACTGAAAATCGCAAAAATAAAGATTCAAACTCTGGATCTGTGGAAGTCTTTATGATTGTCTACATTTGGTCTAGAGGGAAAATCGTGGAAGCTGTGTAAACAGATTTTTCAGTCAACCACTCCCTCAATCCTCATTTAAATGGGGTTCATTTTCCAGACATGACCACAAGATATATGCAATACTTATTTACATCAGAGATATTAGAGATCTCTGCATAAGTGATGGAGATCAGAGGATCTTCTGGTATCATCATCACCAAAACCAAAAACCCTCCCCGAGTAACAGCTTCAACAGAATATTTAAAAAAAAACAAAAAATCCAGACCATGTTTATTGCTTTTAGTGAGTGCAGTTTGTCAATAGCATAGTCATTAGCTAAGTGGTCTACAGCCAACCATCAAAATACCCACTTATTCTCTCTACAGGGCTTTTCTTCTGCTTTATTGAAGGTTTTACTTGAGGTTGGCCAATATTTCTTGTTCTGACAGGGTCTATAAAATCAAGCGCCTCCATCCAAAACTCTCCCAGGAGGAATGATGAGTTATTTATGTCAATATGCATGGGACTGATTTAACCTGGGCTCTAGAGTAGGTGAAAGCCATCATAATCTGTGCAGATGTGAAAACACAGAGTCTGTAAAAAGTTGCTGAAATGACAGATGTGAAGACAGATGTGAGGTGCAGGACTAAAACCAGAGCTCTTGCAATAATGACATTAGCACGCCTCCACATTCGAATATTGGTTGAGGCCAGCAGGCATTTTGTGGAGGTTTGGGGGCAGGGGAGGTGATGAGCCTTCCCTCTTGTTAGTGAAAGGTATTGGCTGTTGGTGTGGTGGGTGTTGGGGGTATTCCCAGTGGGCCACCGCCTGTTAAAATAAATAAATAAACTCACCTACTGCTTAAGGCTTTAAAAGCTACCTGCCTTGTACACAATCAGGGTAAACAGTTCAAGGCTGAACTGCCATCGAAATGCTGTTTTTATGTCTTTGCTAAATGACACAGCTTTCAGTCCCATAACAATAAAACACGCATTCTTGCACAGAGCCTAGCGGAAGGCTGAGCTCTTTTTGCATGGCTGCATGTCTGCAAACACATCCTTGGAGGTCATCTGTACCCCACGCTGTGTGCACACACATACCAAAACATCCAGTTGCCTCCTCTCATCCCCCCTACAAAGGCAGCCTGGTCTGCGAAATGCATCACCAGCACTTTGCACTGGGAGCCATTAACAAGGCCACTGCGGATGTTGTTCTTTTTTTTAACGGGGGGTGAGGACTGTTTGATGGATGGTAGATGACAGGTCCTGATATGAGGGGCGAGACACGTCTCCAGCGAAGGCTGGATGATGATGCTTGGCTGTTGTCTTTGTGCCTCGGCCGCCCCGCACTCGTCCAAACTGCAGAGAAAACACTGTGGTTACATGTGGAAACTATCTGCCTCTCAAATGCAGGTCCCTGGGTTCGTCTGTCTCTGAGGCAGCCTGAGCAATGGGAAAATGGGAAAGGAAAAGCTGCGGTTTTCTATCTCCACTGCGTCTCTTATTGCACGCTGTACCATCGGCCTTACACAGGAGAGAGAACTGGGAAGAGAGAAAGAGAGGGATCCCGGGAGAGGGGTAGCCATGGCAGTATACTGGTAATAAAAATGGGGGGTGAAAATGCACAAATGCCTTATGACGCACTGAGCTAGGGGCGATTGCACCACCCAGAGTTTCAAATTTAATTTACTGTAATGGATTATAAGTACATTCAACAAAGTATGTAATTGTTTCTTGGCCATGTGATAAATATTCCCCGCAAAAATAGCTTGGTGTGATATCTTCGCTTCCTGTTTTCCGTCACCGTGTAAACATTAACGTTGCTGCCCCAAGACAAATGCGATGTCACGACCACAGCCAAACTGTCCACCTAGTCCATCCTGATGGTTTCTGTTTACAGAGGTTTGACAGTGAAATGATACAATGTTACTTTGTTCACAGAAATTAAAGGCTGACCAAGAACTGCATTACTGGCATGGCACAGATACTACATAAATACACAGAGTACACTGGGAGAAACAGAGACCCTTTCAGCTGCAGGGGCATGCAAAAAAAAAAATATTAGAGTGAGCAGCACACCTTCCTTAATGGCAAGAGCGATAAAATGTTCTGAAAAGTGGGCTGAAAGATTTGTGGAAATACCTCATTCCAATTTTGTGACCAATATTGAGATATGAGCCTTTTAAGACATCTTGGCACTTATTCAGTAGGTACTACACATAATTCCATGGAAAAATATATGGACTATATTAGGACTAGCAGCGCAACTCACACACACAGATCCGCACACACGTGCACACACTAAGGCTAAGTGATCTGTGGGAACTGTGTAATTTTTGGAGCAAATTAAAATTTTCCATAAATTACAATCCCAGGGTCGTTTTTCTCCTTGGCCAAAACAACCAGCATATCAACTTATCAGCTCGAGGCCTGAACACTGAACATGGCGTGCCAGACACCCACTTACTTGTTGCTGTGTTGTCGTGTACACTTCACGTGGGTGTTTGGTTGCTTCTTACTTACCTACAGGCCTTCAGGCAGTTCACACATTCAGATTCATTTCAACACTTACTGGTCAACTGATCATGTAGCACATCATTCAATTAGCTGCTCCTGCAATCTGAAAATTGCACTCTTTCAAAACATAACCTCAGTCTAAAAATGCTTCAATACACATCATCATATCAGTGTAATTCACTGTAAGTCAACTGAACATCTGCTTCTGCTTCAGTCATATTCCATTCCATTCATTCCATTCAGCTATCTTCCAGATACTGTGGAAAAGGTATATTTTACACTTTCTACAGTATCTTTCTAACTTAGTTAGATTTATATTTATGTGTATATGTTACGCCCTATATTTGTATTTTTGTATTTTGGTATTTTTGATATTAGAGATGCACCACATATTGTTCCTACAATAGTTCATATATCCACCTTCACAATATTGAGATTGAGACATTGGAAATGAAAGGATGCGACTGAGTATCTTATCATATTCCATTCAGCTTTTTACATCTTCCAGATACTGTGAAAAAGGTATATTTTACACTTTCCACAGTATCTTTTGTTATCATTGTGCTGTACTGATTATGCATTTCTACTTAAAGAGACCACTTATCGCACTTAAAGAAACCCCTTTATTGCACACTCGCACTTCGGATCATCTCTGTCCTCTTTTAAAAACGTAGATTTATATTTATGTGTATATCTTATATTTGTTATCTCTATTATCTATATTTGTATTTTTGTATTTTGGTATTTTTGATATATTCAGTAAAATGCACCGTGGAGGGCCTGTGTGGAACGCCATTATACTGAGTATATTGTTGTACGGATAATAAACTAAATCTTGAATCTTAGTAATAAGGAATGGGTGTGAAAGATTTGAAATATTTATATTGCTAACTAGAGATCCTACTACTCATCACTGACTAAGTTTGCACACTTCTGACCCACTGTCATCTCCACTGTGTAATTCTTTTCTCAATAGCTGGTGGATGGGTCCCCATTTTTGAGTCTTGGTTACTTCCTCCTGCTGTAGTGAGTTTTTCCTCACCCCTGTCCCACACCCCTCTTTGCACTCTTTAAAAAAATTGACCATTTGTTTCAATACAGAAATGTTCTGTACATTTGAATTAATGGAACTGAATGTGACACTTTTTTAGCATGTACTTTGAGTATGGAGTGGGATGTGTACATGTAAAATGTTGTGTGCAGGCGTGAGCTTTGTTTTCAGTCCGTTTCGGCGAGGCTGCACTCTTCACCCCAGGCCAGGCTGCCACTTTGTACTGACTCAAGATTCTGAGTCAAATGTAGAGGGAAAATTTTGACCTGTGGGCACGTATCTTACACTGCCAGCTATTAATAGCCCAGTCCCTAGGGAGCTGAGTCTCTCTCTCTCTCTCTCTCTCTGCCTGGTAAACCCCTTCACAACTGGTTATGGGATTCTGGTGGGGCCTGAGAAGAATCGCCCACCACCAATAGTCTGCTGGAATTTGGGAAGTATATGAGAAAACTGAACATTTCCACCAAAGCAACAGCACCTTTAATAACTGGGTCCAGTGCAATGAACCAAAAACCTGCACTGTTACAGCAAATCTGAATAAGAACGCCTGACTCATTTTCCATCCTCCGATCCAAATGACTAAGGAATCTTTGAACTCCCCAGTTTCGATGTGATGCTAAACGTGAGTGACTTAATGTGGGTTAAAGCTCTACATTATTCATGCAAGTTCAATCGAGGCTGCTTGTATGTAGGCAAACAGAGATAAAAGGAGACAGGGCGTAAACAAGCATTCCGTGTGTAAAACGGCATAAATATTAAAGGGCATGTAAAGTGTATGCTGTCATATTAGGGATGCACCACATATTGTTCCTACAATAGTTCATATATCCACCTTCACAATACTGACACTGAGACATTGGAAATGAAAGGATGCAAATGAGTATCTTATCACTGAACGTTGTGTGAGAATCTTGACTAATCACATGGGCTTATTTGGGTTTTTGAACTACTATACTCTATATAGACAAAAGCATTGGGACGCGCGACCATTACACCAACAGGGACTTTAATGACATTGCATTCAGACACATAGACTTTATTGTGGAGTTGGTCCACTCTTTGTTGGTATAACAGCTTCCACTCTTCTTGGAAGGCTTTCAGCAAGATTTTGGAGTTTCTGTGGGAATTTGTACTCATTCAATCTGTAGAGCATTTATGAGGTCAGGCACTGATGCTGGATGAGAAGGTCTGGCTCACAATCTCTGTTCCAGTTCATCCTGAAGGTGTTGGATGGGGTTGAGGTCAGGACTCTGTGGGGCAGTCAAGTTCTTCCACACTGAACTCATCCAGCCATGTCTTTGTGTTCTGGGGCGCAGTCATGCTGGAATAGAAAAGGTTCTTCCCCAAACTGTGTCCAAATACATGAGCACAGTGTAATAACTTGTCCTAAACTATGATTTGTTTAATTTAAGGGGAAAATATCCCTTTTTTCTATAGTGTGTCTCCACCGTTCCACTGTAAGTGAAGAGGTGAGCATTGCCCTGAGCTTTAGGTTGGTTTGCTGCTCAGGTTACTGCACACACCCAGGTGCCAGGAGCCGAGCTTGATGTCAGAGTTTTGCAGTGAAACTCAGTGTGAGACGCAGCGTAAGCGGAGACTGGGGAGTTACAAAGAAGCTTGCCAAGCCAACACGGGGCCACGGCAAGCTTATTGACCCGAAGCCGCTTCGCATGTTGTGGGCTGACGCACTCAAACCGTGAACAAGGGGGGGCTTTTTTTAACAAACGACTCTGTCTGAATCATTTATGGACTCTTACCAGCTCCTCTTGGCTGGCTCTATGTATATGTATAGCAGACTGGTGCCGTTTTTGAATTCCTCACTACTGACAGCAGTGACTGTTAAAACATAAGATTCATTCTAATCAATGGAAGCACACAGTTTGTGCAGAAGATGGTGAAAAAATTACATTTAGGATTTAGACTTCTTTCTTGATTTTTGTTAATATCGTCTGCTATTCAGTGTGTACAGACATACATATACTTACATAGGTTTATGGCAAGAACCACTTAACGAAGTAAAAAAAACAACAGTCCATCAATACCTTATTACAAAACATATTCTGGTTTGTTTAACTCTTTTTTGTTTACTGCATAATTCCATGTGTTCCTTCATCATTTTGTTTGTTTTCAATGTTAATTCACAATGTAGAAAATAATGAAAACAAAGAAAAAACAAATAGATGTATCCAACCTTTTGACTGGTAGTATATGCTACATGTCTATATTCATAACTTTGTATTATTTGTATAGTATACTCTTCTACTCTATACTAATAAAGGCTTATCTTATCTTATACACTGTTTTCCAATGTGAAAACTGAGCACAGGATGTACAATACACACAAAATACAGTTGTTTTGCTGCATGGTATTTCATATAATAAAGTTCATATATTTGAATGCAGTGTCATTAAAGTCGCTGTCGGTGTAATGGTAAGGTGTCACAATTGACTTCTGTTCTACTGTAGACATCACAGACAAAGTGGGGGGAGAAAACAGAAGTTAAATAAAGACTCTCCAAACAAGCAGTCAAGGTTAATCAAATGACAGCCCCAATGTAAAGTGACTCTTATTCTCCTTTTCTATGTCCTCAAATGGGACAAGTGAGTGTGTGCAGAAGAAGGATGTGGAAACACTTGGCCAGTGAATGGGGAAGCATGACTGGCATCACTCGTGCTGCCATCTGGATGAGTCGTCTCTGCCTCGTACCAGAGCACAGACGCCCGACACTTCAGCTAACTGAGGGAGCCTTGTCCCGGCGGAGAGGCTCTCTCTCACACACACAAACCAACACACACACGCTGGTATCACCGCACTACTGGGGACCAACCTTTCACAGAGCCTAATCCTGAACCTAAACCTAAACCCAGCCCTAACCAAGAAACTAACTGAAAGCCTTACAATAACAGTGCACATAATAACAGGACATATCATTTCAAACCAAAACATCATTTTAAGTCAAAGATAGTTTTAAGCATTTAAACTGTATGATTTATGGTCAGGTATTAAGCTTTAAGGGTGTAGAATGGAAACAATATAAAAGTTTGTGTACAACTCCTAAGTCAATATACAGAAAAATAAGCTGCAAAAATAGCTGTCACAAAAAGCAACGTGTGTTTACCTAAAAAAATAAGTAAAATGCAAGATACGGGCATTTACTGTTCAGCAACTATTACATATCATTTCAGTTAAGTACTGCGAAACAAGGCTCATGATTTGGCCTATATTTGGGCCATGTAAGTAATTTTTACACACACACGTACAAACTGAATGGTTTAGAGAAAATATCAGTAAATTTTCAGACCGATATTGTAATGGTGATTTAATATATTATTATTGCTATTTTTCCATATGATAAAATTTCAAAGTTGTTTCTTTTTACTGTTCATAAGATGACCAGTACATCAACTTTTCTGCTTGGGGCTGAGCACAGTGTTCCGGACGCACAGTTGTGTTTTTTTATGTTGTCAGGTACATCTTGTGGGTGCTTTGTTACTTCCTATTGTTATAACTGACCTACAGGCAGCGTCAGGGGTGTAAACGTACACAAAACATATTGAAGGACATAATTAAAATTGCCACTCGTGATTTGAATCACAATCTTTAAAACTGCAGAAAAAATCTTTCAAATTGCAGGGGGAAAAAGTCTTTCAGCCCTAACACACACATTAACACACACACACACACACACACACACACACACACACACACACAAATTAGGGTTTGGCAGTGTAACGCTATTCATATCCTGCAGATTGTATGGAGTTATCTTGGGGTACAGAATCATTGAAGGCAGGGCTCCAGGGTTAATGGTGCGTAGCACAAAAGCCAAAAATGCAGATCGCAAGCAGATTCTAGTCATTAGACTAACACACACATATTAGTGATTTTGATGAAAGAAGCACAAAAATAGCTGTTTCACAAAGTGTATATTTAAAAAGAGCAGATGCATGTGTCACTTCATTGTGTGGACACTAAAAAGGGCCAAATAGTTCTTGCCCTTCCCAGCACAATCCCGTGTCTCAATTTACCAGCCACAGAATCGAAATAACGCTTAAAGTGTTCAGCGGAACACATCTGAACAGTTCAGGAGTTACACTAAAAAATAGAGGAATAAGAGACATTCATGAAAATGGGCACTTTATGTCGTGGTCCATCTAGTCCCCACCACTTTTGGAAAAACTGGTAAATTTCATGAGTAATCAGGAGCCTTGAATGGTACAGTGAAGATCAAGAGCAGCTTCAGGAATCAACCCCAAGGAGAGTTTGGCTTTGCGAACATTGCTGAACCCCCAGGGCAGCCAGAACCACAGGCATGAGCACCCTCAGCCCGCTGGCCTGCAGGTGCTGTTAGGAGTCATGCAAGAGCACCACTCTGCTGTCCACTGGGCCGTTATGCTGACAGACCTACACTAATCTACAACGCACACAGTGTGAACGGCACAAAACTGTTCTCTGCCTTTAACCCACTCACCCAAGTGAAGCAGTGGGCAGCCAGCGACGCAGTGCCCGCAGAGCAATGTACCTCAGTGGTGCCACTGGAAGTCCTGGGATTCAAACCCACACCTTTCCGATTCCAGGGGCAACTCCCTAACCACCAGCCCCCCAGCCACATACACAGTACACAGTGAAATGAAACAATGTGTGTTCAGGACCATGGAGAAACACAAGAGCAAAATCAGAAACACCCCAAGACTACAGAAGTGCAGGACAGGAATACACAGAGTGAAAAGAGAGCAAGAGAGAGAGTGCAAAAAAACACAGGAGCAACAAAAACAACAAGACAGCACAAATTTCATGAAAACAGTATTATGACAGATACTGTATTCTAGTGTGCATAAAACGCAAAAACAGCTCCAGAAAAAATAAGAGAGCACTGCAATTTAATTTTGAAATCAGCATCTCTATGAGTATGACAACCATTCCAGGCCAGTGTCTGTTAAATTCCTACACAAGCGTCTCATTCTGCTTTATGTACTGATTAGTGATCGCCTGAATCTCATCTTATTTAATGAGGGAAAGTATAAAAACACTGCTGTAATCAACACTCTCCTCTCACAATGTGACCAGTTGGATGACAAAACACTACTAGAGGTACATCAAAGGTAATTACTGCCATTTTGAACTAGGGATGGGACGATTAGAGCTTTTGATGGCACGATTATCATCTAGGAAACAATCACGGTTTCACGATTATAATGGTTATTTCACATGTATTAATTTCACAGTGCAGACAATCACATTCTTTAGAAGTTTTGACCTTTTTTATGAAAAAACCCATTGTCTGTCTTGAATACGTCCCTCTGTATTTTTGGGATATCCAAAAAACTCCCATATGCCTTTGATCGTTTCTTTGGTGGAAATAAAGTGCATTCAGTTTTTTCCTCTGCCGTTGTTTATTGCAGTCAAGTGAGCCGTCAGTCACTGACTGTACTGTGCACCGCTGGTGAAACGTTTTCGTTCCAGGCGAGTCCTGCCAATCTCTCGATTGCTCGTTCATTATCTACATTTTTAAGAGCTCCAACAGAAACATGGTGTTGAGGAACCTTTACGATTAATTAACCACGACGTTTTAAATCGTGGTTAATCATGAAACCGGTTAATGGTGACATCCCTAATGCAATTAAGTGAGTTTTGTTATGGTATGAATGGTATGTGTCGTCAAAATGATCGCTAAATGTCTCCATTACTAATAAAATCAACAGTGACGGCCCTGCTTACAAATAACTTTATTTAACATTAGAAGGGTTAAACAGCCCGAACTCACCCAACGTTAACTGATGATTTAAAGTAAAATAAGGCGTGTAGTTTGTTCTAATTAACAAAAGCAATTCACAAATGAATTGAGTGCTGTCCTGATTTGGGGGGTTATAAAACAGTATTTCCATTCGCAGATGTTATGGATGCCAGTCTTGCATGAGAGTGATTGCAGGCTGTGTCTGCAGTTGTGTAAGAGACTCTGTGCCCTCATAGACTAAACATTTGGGTTGTTTGGCCTAAAAGTTGAAGTTAAACGTATAATGCCTTTGATACGGAGTTGGGTCCGACCTTTCCTGCTGATACTGAGTATTACAGTGTGCTCCGGCTGTGTTCGCCCACAGTGGGATCAGAGGCATTAAGGCAGATCCCCTGGGATCCTGCCGAGCTGAATTTCCCTAAAATTAGCAGGAGAGGATGTGAAAGGCCAGAGCTGTAAAGTGAAGGGCACAGCACAGCTCGTACAGTAGCAGTCCCCTCTCTCCAAAAGGAGTGAGTTCACCCAGAAATACTGCTAATGTGGACTGTCATGATTTACTCAGTTTAGTTAACCAATGATTAGTTGGCAGTAAGAGGCGTCCTGATGGACATGCTCATTTATTTGGATTTTATATCCCTATGACAAAAATATGTTTATGATTTCCTTTTTAAAAGATTTCCAGTTGATCTAAACCTGTAATGACTGAAAATTATTGAAAATACTTGAGGTTACATAAAATAATCGATGGTGCCAGCCGTGCTGCTAATGCTCTGTTGTATTTTCACAGCGCTGTTGTATTTCACACACAGAAAGTAACGAGGTGTGTGCGTTTGTGTCAGAGACACTTGTGACAAATGCAAACAGTGACGCTCTGTTTCTGGTTCTCTCAGGCACACATTTTTGGAAAGCGTGTCTCATTCCTTTTTTTTTTCCCCTTTTGGAAAGCGTGTCTCATTCCTTTTCTTTCTCTGTCTCTGTCTCTGTCTCTCTGTCTCTCTCTCTCTCTCTCTCTCTACCTCTCTCTGTCTCTCTCTCTATCTCTCTCTCTTTCTGGCTCTCTCTCTCTCTCTCTCTCTGACTC
>JBBPCY010000001.1:20881042-20896436 GCA_037974405.1 Brachyalestes nurse | reverse complement strand
CCGACTTGCAGATTGTGCAGGTCTCCGTGTTGTTTGTGTGTCTAGAGTGAAGTATCTCCACACATGTGATGTGTGTGATGTGTGTCTGTCTCCACTTGCGCCAACGGTACCACGCTTTTTATGAAGGGACTATAATAATTGGTTAAACCAAGGAACACGTGTCAGCATCAGCCAATCAGAGGCAGAGACTGCATTGTGTACACAAGCGAGGGCAGAGAGAGAGGAAAAAACACGACTAGTCGACTTCTCTCAGGGGGCATCAACTCGTGCTATTCGACCTTTGTGTTAATGCCCTAATATATATGTGTGTGTGTGTGTGTGTGTGTGTGATCGGGAGTCGCGGATTTAGTCACACGCAGATTTTTAAGTGATAAATTATGATTAGAAATTATGCTAATTATGTCTCTGTTAAAATGTACATGTATTATAACAATATGGCTCGGAACCTGTGTGTTCCTCTTTCTTGCCCACTCTTAACACACTCTGGCTGCTGTGGAACTTTGTTGCAATCTGTAAATGCATTTGAATAGATATATTGTTAATCTCCAGTTATATTAACATTGTCGTTATTACTATCCATTGTTTTGCGCACGATTGTAAATGGTCGTAAATGGTTTGCATCTGTTTTGGGGAAGTGGGCATTGGTGGGTTGAGGAGGTTTGGTAACTTGATCCGGATATAAAAGGGGGTTTGTGTTCTAAATTGTTTGAGACTTGCTGCACTACAGTAAACAATTAGGCACTCAATATCAACTAATGTAGAAATACGTTTACATACTGATGAGGCTGGTCACATGCCAGCAAGACAAAAAAACATTTATTGCTTGGTTGAGTATTATATTTACAACTGATGATATCCACTGAGAAAATATTTAATTTAAGTGACTAACACTTTTAGAAAAAATACTGCAGTTTTCTATAACACTTAATTTTCCATTAAATGTATTAAATTGCAGTAAAATTCCATGTATTGCAGTATAATTGCAGTAAGTTCATATTACCTGTAGTTATTTTCTGTAAGGGGTAGCTCTTAACATCCACCTTTCTTTTCTTGGCTGCCGTCCTGACTGAGCATAGCACCAAATTAGTCTAACTGCCAAACACTTACACACATACACACGCACACACACACACACACACACACACACACACACACTCACACACTCAACGTTTAAGGCTGCCACCTGTCCCATATAATACAGGATCATCCCATACTGAAAACTAAAATGAACTTTATTGAATAACTGAAATGAGATTTGGGCCATATATTTGTTAGTATAAGGACTGGGTCTACATGCACATCTAATTGAGGGAGCTTTGGCACTTCTTACAACCAGATGTAACTACAGCTTCTCACACATTTGCAAGAAATGGAAAAGCCAGTCCCATCGATACTCGCAATATTGGGTTAGGGAGGCAGGATTCACTGCAGAGGACAAGATCTGTTAACTGTTTGTGTACCAAATACATTGACTAAACACTGACAAACAGTGGTTACATTTTAATTGTTTGTTACAAATGACAGTAGTCACCAGATACTGGTAAGGACATGTACAGACTTGCAGGTATGATCATTCACACTGGAGGACTGTTTTGGACTCAAATGAGGCACAATAGCCACCAGTCAATCAGAATAAAGCTCATTTATACACCAGTCTTAAGATGAATTAATATTTGTAGTTATGTTCCACTGATCCAGACCAAAGCAAAACATGATTTATTTTTGCATTTTAATTCAGCCCTAATTAGAGCTCAGACTGACATATTTACATTGATGTCTTTGCAACCCACCATACACCTATCACACACACACACACACACATGCGAAACATGCCACATCTGAACACACCATTAAAGGTACAGTAACAAACAGTTCATTTTATTCTAAGGGATAAAAGAATGTTGGAGAATCGCCATGGTAAACTAAATTATGACTGTTTTCAGTCCATAAGACCACACAACTTCCTTAATAGGACCTTAGGGGGGAGAAACAATGCAATATAAGAAATTGTAAATTGCCCAGGAAATCCTTTAAAGGCAGAAAAGAAATCCAATTTACTCCATTTTCCATTTAAGCCAAATCTGCTTGATTAACTGAGGCGGATCTTGGGTTCACACTCCGGCCCTGCAGGTTTGCGTCAGAACTATGAGCTAGAGGCAATAACGAGATGTGAAAAGCAAATGCTTTCCAAAGACATGAAGCAAATTATGATTATAATCCATCATACAGTTTCCTCAGATCGTATCCTCAACAGACACAGAGTACATGTGCAGTTATGGATATGTCTTATCTTGAAGTTCACTCTGATCTTCACTTCCTTCATTATATTTCAGAACTGCCAAAACATGGAGAGACGGCCAAATTCTGTGAATGACACATCGCAAAAGCGCCAGAAAAATAAAGCCGTTCCCGTTGCAGTATTTATCTTCCCCTGCTTCCTTTCAGCACCTACTTCTGCAATGTGCTTCAGCAGTTCTCCAGCAAATGCTTTTCAGAGTGATGCTCTTTCTTCTCAGAGCTCTTTGTGGTCCTCTTAGCGTTTATCCGATCTGTTCCCATTCACAGCGTCCAAGCTGGGTGGAAATCAGCTCTTGGAGAGTTTCCTGCCAAAGATTTTGTAGCTGATTGTGTCCACCATCGGCTCATTTATCTCTAAATAGTGCTACAAAACGATGCAGTCTGGAAAGAACCGTGTTAAGATTTCAACCCACGGTTTGCATCGTATCGTGCGGAGGATTCTGACTCAGTCTTGGTTTGGTCGACTCGCGCTAAACGAAAAGCCGTGCGCACCTTAAAGCTGGGGGTGGAATGGAGAGGGATCATTCTGATGTTCCGGATTATGTCATATGTTTTCATCTCCCAGCAAATCAGAGGGGCCACGCTACGATGGCAGCGGACAAATTATATTTGGAGAACCAACACAAGATCGGGCATGATATTAAAATGGATTTTCATAAACATATTATCAGAGACATGCTTGGCAGCTCTCGAAAATATGTCTAGACCTCTTCTTGCAGCGCTGAGGTGGGAAAGAGAGAGAGACAGACAGAGAGAGAGAAGTGAGACAGCTAAATCTCTTTTTCATGATGAGGGGTCTCTGTGGCAGTAATATAGATACAGATCAATATGGGCACAGGGAGAGAGATGAGGCTGTGCATCAGAAGAACGCTGCAGCTGATACACACCGGCCCCTGCTCTGCCTTTGATCTGTCCCCTGCAGAAAAGGAGCCTTCAGACAAATAAGGCCACACACACACACACATACTGTATACACACACATACACATGCTTGTTTTTATACTTTGTCAGGATGTAGACTCATTTATACGTACTACACATAGTCACTGGTATATCAAAACCTTATAGCTGTGTTTGTTTCATGAAGAATGGATTCGAAAGCAACTCACTTCTTTACATTAACCTGCATTTTTTTAAAAATCCTTTTGCTTCTTTTTCAAAGTTACTAGTTCGGAGATTTACTAGTTTAATATTATGATGACATTTGCGTAAACATGGCATGATTTTCAAATTTCATCTTGTTGGCTTAAATAATATGATTTATATATATGGATATATGGATAATGTATAATAATACAAAATATATTATATATGTACATATGTTGTATGTTACATTGAGCAAATAAACAGTAATTGTCTGTTGACATGCATAGCTTTATTCTCTCGTGAGGGTGTATACTTATTTAAAGCTAGAAAACACATCAACACACCCTCAAGAGAAAGAGGTTTTATTACTACATTTAAAAGTTGTGTTTAGGGGAACACTTTTAACTTTTAAATGTAGTAATAAAATCCAAATCTGACCAAAGATGTCAGAATCCCAAAGGAAACACTTTTACTTTTAAACAATGAAATGAAATTTGTCCTGAAAATTGTAGGTTTTTCCTGATTTCTCGTGAAAATGAATGAAAAGGAATATAACACACACACACACACACACACACACACGCACGGGGCAGCTCAAGGTTGCAGGTGTTTCCAGTTCGCTATGCTGTTTGTGGCCCTACATGAAGCAGCAAAGTGAGCGCTGCTGTCATAGTAATGCCACACCACTTTTACACCAGAATCAACGATTTACACAGACATGCCCACACATACATCCCTTTAAGCTACAGCACATATAAAAACACACATTCACACACACATATTCACACACAGGTGTGCACACCTAAACATGTGTATACATATAAATACAGTAAACCTCCGCTTAATCTCTGTTTAGCCATCACAACTACAGTCTCTCGCAGATTTTTTCTGAGAACCGTACTAATAATTGTTTGCGGAAACTGCAGATATCCGCCACGTTCTTTTTTGCTTTTATGACATCCGGGTTTTTGTTCTTCTTAAAGCCCTGCATTTTTATTACTGTAAATTACTGTATTTACCTGAAAATGCGCGTGCATGAATTACAGTACAGTCTATACAGGGGTAACATCAGTATATTATATTCTAGCACTGCGACAGCAGCTCAGTGTAAACTGTACAGTACAAATACATTTTTACCTTTACATTTTCTTTAAGGATTAAGTATTAAGCTGAGTTTCAAATAAAATTAGTGTTTTGGGAGCATATTTGGGGGCATATTTTGGGTTTACACTATAAAAATAGGCATTTTCAGGCATTTCCTTTTACCACATCACATATTTGTGTTTTTTCACTATACGCGGGTGCTCTTTAAACGTACTGTACATATATATATGGAGCCACTGAAGATTATTCGTGGTGTTTGTAATGAATGCCAAGGCCTATCGTCTTGTTTTTGATTTTCTGTGACTGAGGCTACATGAGCTGCATGACGTTTTATTCATTTTCACAAGTGAGTCTTCACGTGTGCAGATGTGTGTGTGTGTGTGTGTGTGTGTGTGAGAGAGAGAGGATGTGACAGAGAAAGACAGAACAAATGCGAGTCTGAGCAAGAGAGAAAAAGAAAGGGAGAAAGAGAGAATAAGATGAAGACAAAGACAGAGAATGAATGAGAAAGAGGTAGAGAGAATGAGAAACGGAGAGAGAAAAAGGCAGATATAGTAACATACAGAGGAAAAGGAATGGAAAGAGCTAAAGAATAACAGAGAAAGAAAGAAAAAACCTGAGAGTGAGAAAGGGCAGATGTGGAGTAAGATGGAGAGAAAGACAAAAAAGAGCATAAGAGAGAGAGAGAGGAGGTAGAGAGAGAAAGAGCAAACAAGAGGGAACGAGAGACAGAGAAACAGAAAAAGAGAGAGAAAGATGGAGGGGGAGAGGTAGACCATACAGAGAAACTGTTTTTTCCTCCATGTGCTTTTTTTCCTCCATAAATATGAGGATTCTTCATCGACTTACATCCATTCATAACAGCCCTCATTAGCAGTCACAATCTGAGGGCACTCAAATAAGTGATTAATTAGACTGCAATCCAAGAATATTTAAAGTTTAATGTAATTTGACTGCAGCAGATTCAAGTAGCAGCTTCAGGGCATTTGGTGTACATGTCACTGAGCGTTATGATGAATGTGAGGAATTGAAAGAATTCTGCATCACCGAAGGGAAAAGACAAACTGTTTGTTGCTGCTGTTGTCTTGCATTACAATTGACTGTTGCCTCATAACCAGAAATTTTTTTTAAAAAAAACCTTCAGTCTGCAGACATATTCAGTCGCTGAATTTAATTTAAAAGCCAAAAAATGGGAGTACTCTTATTTCACAAGCCAATTATCTGTTTCAATAAGTTTTTTTATTGTGTAATCTGAGCAGAGAATAGCCAAGATGTGTTTAGATCCAGGAATCCAAGTGTTTTGCGAACATGAAATGTATTTTAATAAAGACAACTGAAGGCACAATCAAGACATTAATAAAGCTAATTTACATTGGGCCTACCAAGAGAAATAATTATCTCTGAAAAGAACAGAACTTACATATCTAGCCAAAACACTGAGGAACATGAAACAATATATCAACAAGGACTTCAGACCCACTCCAAAAACAAACCAAAAAAAATCTTGCCTTAACTCTTTTCCAGTATCACATATTGCAATAGTCAAAATGAGCTCTGACTTTATTAACAAAAAGTGGAGCAAAAGTGCTTTACATGGCTGGACAGCTCAGAAAACCTCAAGAGTATCAAAAACTTGCTTGCAGCAATTCCTAACGAGGAAACAAGAGAAAAGATGAATATGAATGGCATGTTCTCTTAAATTTACAAACCCCCACTTACAACAGAGATATTTAATTTGATTCAGGCTTGAGAAAACTGATCACAGTTCCATAAGGTGCAGATTGAAGTGCCTATCAATAAACATGAAGTCCAAGTCTTTGAGATGCCTAAATGTGTATCAGTGTTTTTCAGTTTGCTGTCTATGCTCTAAATCAGACGCCAGGCCACAGGATTATTTAGCTTCATCAAAGAAAGACAATAGTCACCAAAACCACAGGGGCAAGTGGCCATTTGACCCAAACTACTGGAACAATTAATCGCTCTTTGCCACTTACAAACCTCATTTTGCAAAAAGGGACACTTTGTAAAAATGCAATTAAAACTAAAACCTGTGATTTGGTTATATACTTGAACCAATTACAGATTTGAACCTTTTCAGTCTTACTTTGCCTCTGACTCAGCTGTTTTGGAGTAGGATGCAGGCATGAATATTTAAATTTGTTTGTTTCCCAAACTGAATTAAGTTTGTCAGTGAAAACACTGAACCTCTTTTTTTTGTCCTTTTGTCTGTTAAATAAGGGTTCAAATGAATTACTAAATTACAGATTATAGTTTTTATTGCATTTTTGGGAAGTGTCCCAACTTTTTTTTAGAAATGGAAATGTGTATCAAAAAACTCTCCCTAAACACATGGACCACTCACAAATAGGCACAAAGTTAGAAAGTTAGAGCCAAATAAGCTCTCAGTTTCAGCTGTTGGGTGGGACTTTTCCCCATCAGTGAAAGCTGCAAAGGTTAGTACGAGGACAACAGCATCTCATTAATATGGTAAAACTAGCTTTTCTTTATTGTTGGACGAGTGATTGACTAGAGGAGTGATTCTTGATTCTTTTTTGTCATGCCAACTTGAATTTTCAACTTGAATATGTGGTTTTAAAACACACATTCCCGCCTTCCCCTTCCCCTGCCTTTGACATTTTACTTTTAAATATGAATGAAAAAGTATTCATAAGCATTAACAAGGAGTGATATGAAAAAAAACCTATTCCGACACCACAAATGAATAATGTAACTGCTTTGTTGTTTGTAAGTACAATTTATTTCTACAGTGCTTTAAAGCAACAGGTGTCTCCAGAAAGTAATACGATTTTTGCAGCATTGTGCTTTAATTTCCTCCTCAAACCATCTTCAGTTCCACAAGGTTAAGAGGGTCCTTATGTTACACCCACAATATCTTTCATCCTCTAGAATTTTTCAAAGGGACTCAAGTCAGGAGATTGCTTCTTTGAACAGAGTACGAATGCAAATTTCAGACACTTCAATTTCAGTTTCGCAAGCGGTGCAGGAACCGAGATGATCGTGCAGTTCATTGCTAATTGTTCTCTGTGTCTCTGTTATTCATTTAAGTTATTCTGCCACTTTTTCCCCTCTTACCTTCATCATCTTTAAGCATGTTAAAAATGTCCAGGATTGATTAGGAACCTTCCACCTTTATATTAACAAACTGCTTGTGCTGACAGGGATATTTAAGGTCTTGGCAAGTGCTCTGTAGCCCTTTCCGTTTGATAATGTTCTCCCTGAGAACTCGAAGAAGCCCCTTTACCTTCACCTTTGCATTCAAGGTGAAGAACAAGGTTTTGATCTGCTCAGCAAGCATGGTGATGTTTGAATGGTCCCGCTCTGAAGACAGACAACATGAAGGGTAAGGTGGCCTTTATCCTTTAATAATGTTGAGTTCAAAGTTGAGTTGGGCAGCTGGATGGCTAAGGGTGTTGTCCCTACAAGCAGAAGGTTGTGGGTTCAAATCCCAACTGCTAGTGTGACCACTGAGGTACCCTTGAGCAAGGTACCGTCCCCACACACTGCTCCCTGGGCACCCCTCATTGGCAGCAGCCCACTTGGTGAATGAGTTAAAATGCAGAGAAAACATTTCACATTGTACTGTGGTGTATTCACTATAAAATTAAATCAAAGCTGTTAAAACAATAATAGAATACGGGATGATTTACCCAACAATTCTACAGCAAGTAATATGATTGCTACGGGGAGAATCTCAAAAGGGTGTCACATTTGTGGGCTGTATTTCAAATCCCACTCATAAGATCTGTTGCTAAGATAAGGCTTCCATGTATGACAAAGTGATTGACGCTGTGAATGAGCACACTCGACTGGCCTTAACAGGCAATAGGGAATGCTTTAACATTATTGATCCAATGATGAAAAGGAAAGGATTGAGAGGGAGAGAATATTACTCCTGTAATGAAAAGGTTTTGTATTTTAATTGCGGGAGCAAACAGAACCCCAGCTTTATTAAGACAGTTCCTGCTGACCTGCAGTCACGGCAAACGACTCATCATCTGAGGCCGTCTGAATGGTGGACGATTGATGGGCCTCCTGCTGGAGTTTGAGTAAATGTTAAGCTTTTATCACTGTTCTCCCTGCAGGCCTCCCTTTAGTCTCGGAAAATGAGGAGGCTCTCCTTGAGGGAGGGTGGGGGGGATGGGGGGGTGGGGTCCTGGCAAAAGAACTGCCAGTCCATAGGATCTGCCAGGTGGGAGGGATACTGTGGGCATTCTTACAGAAAACGTTATGATGCTTTGCTTTGTTGCAGATAAAACACAGAAAAAAGTAGTATGCACAAAAAAAAGAATAATTTGTAAAAAGAACATTTCAACTAAGACCTTGTATGCCATGAGATACAGAGTACATATAAACAAACACACAGATCAGGAGATGGATTCACAAAATCGTTCAATGCGGCATCCTATCAAGTAAACAGTCTGCTCCACTTGAATAACCATTTAGTTTCCCCCCTGCAGTGAACCTGTTACTATGATGTAATGTCACTTATCCCAAACATTAAACTTAGTGGCTGATATAGCAGCCTCTACCCCGCTGGTGTTAAAAGGCTCTCTGTCAAATAACCAGGCCATATTCTATCTTTACAAGGGTTTAACTAAACAAGTATGCGATTAGGTTATTTGTCTTGTAGCCTATCCATAACAGCCTCTCATATACAGCGTGAGCTATATTTTGATTAAGCTTTAATCATTAAGCTTTCGATTCACTTTTCCCTGAAGAAACCTAGAAAAAGTTTTGTAAGCGTTGGTGCAGTAGAAATGTGTACTGAGTCTCTATTTACACCATTTACAACACTAGCTGGAGAGCATAAATCTGATTTGAAGAAAATTTGAAGAAATATTTTCTTAAAAGAAAAGGTAAAAAGAAAGAATAAACTTCTTAAGAAAAAAAGTTTGAAACCTTTTAAAAACATCTTTAGAAGTTCATTCATTGTATTTACGGTTTCATCTAAGAATCTTGGAAATGAAAAAATATTTTGCTATAATATATTTAAGAAAAGTAGGCATCTTCATGATAGCATCAGATTTGAAGAAATTCCAGGATTCTTAAAAAAAGGCAAAAAAAAGAACGAATTCACTTCTAAAGATTTATTTATTTTTTTTACGTTTTTCTTAAGTTCAAAGTTAATAAGTTGGGCTTCAGTGCTGCAGGAGCACTGAGAGTCGATGGTCCCATATGGAAACGCACACATCCAGTTTTGATGGGAATGCAGTAGCCCATAACAAGAGGTCATGTGAGATCCAGCTCTGGCCCTGGAGAGGGCATTACCTCATAACACGGCACACAAACTGATCTAACAGAGACCACCCATTCCACCAACAAGCCTGAAACATCTACAACCCAGACAACCCTGTCTGCCTCCATTCCTCAGTGAGCGCACACCCCCCCTCCACCACCACCACCACCGTTCTGTTTGTGTTTTCCTTCTTATTTACTGAAAGGATTGAGAAATCTCAGCTGCAGATGCGGAAAATCTCAGAGTCATTTCAGTGTATTTGTGAAGCCCTGATATATTCAGGGGAGGCTCAATGTTTGAGGGTCTGCTGGGCCACCATGTGGGTGTCTGGCAGCCTTCAATGTTTGGACTGATCTTTAAGCTTAGGTATTAGAATCTGTGGAGAAAAAAAGTGTCCATATCTATAATGGAGGGAGAGAGAGAGAGAGAGAGAGAGAGACAACAAGGAATAATTTTGACTGTGAATAATTTTTCTCACTCTGTTCAAATGGGAAAATGCAGCAGAAGCATTTCCTCTTATATGAAGTCTTTTTTTTATAATATCAGCACATTCAAAAGCGCCCCCCTATGAGTGTTATTTAATGCACTTGCCAATCTTCAATAACGGCAACCATAACGATAATGCTCCGCACAAACATGAACAAATAATAACTTCTTGGTTCAAAGAAACTGAAATGGTGCAACATTCAGAAGGCTTTAAGTAGCCTGCTACCACATTTACCCAGCCGCTGAGGAATCATGGCACGACTAAAAAAAGCAGACATTTTTTAATCAATTTTAAATCAGGTCATTGTCCGCCCTTACATTTCAGATTTAAGCTGAATCCTTACTTCATATCAGTCTGTTTTGGAAGAAAAAATATGATGAAAAGAAACAGATAACGGGTAAGGCAGTTTTAATGAGCTGTCATCGTCTGTATACTTTTAGCAAATAAATGTTAGCGCTTGTAACTGACTTCTCATTTACAGATTTTCCCCATGGAGGGGTTATAAATAACTACATAAAAGACAAGTTCACCAATATCTCATTAAGATGATGAAGTGCTGTTTGATTTGTTCCCGATTGGTGTACTTTATCCTCGTATCTACACAGTCTAGCCAAAAACCAAAAAGAAAGTAGGTTAATATTAAAAGGCTCATATGTTACACTTGGCTTGCATCGTGTTTTCTCTGAAGCCCATGGCTCTGTGACATTTCTGTGGGTTTCTGTAAGAAATACAGTCATAAATCATGAACATTTTACATCTTATCTTTTAGAATGAAACAGGATTTTGTTATGCAGCATATAAATTATCTAAGGGAGGCGCGGTGCGGCAGGGGTTAGTGCTGTTGCCGCACAGCAAGAAGGTCCTGGGTTTGAATCCTGGGTGGGGCGCAGGGTCTTTCTGTGTGGAGTTTGCATGTTCTCCTTGTGACCGCTTGGGTTTCCTCCCACCACCCAAAACATGGTTACAAAGGGGTAGAAGATGGATGGATGGATGGATAAATGATCTGTATTCTGACTGGCTGCTCTGTGTTGTGCGGACTGTGAGGATCAGAGAGTAAATGGTGCACCTTGAAATTAGTCCATTATTTCAAACCAGTATTATACAGGTCCTATAACATTACTGAAACCTATTCTTCTGTAGTGAGGAGACCGCTTCAGATGGAACATGCTACAGTTTCATATTTTTATATTAGTTAAATAATTGATTATGTACCTTCTATATCCTGATCTAAATATGGTACAGTATTGTTTATTTTATGCAATTTCCGTTTCATTATCAGCTTCTGCTGTGGACTTTTTTTTGTTTTTTTGCTTTGTAATTTATTTTCATTTAAACCTCATTATTTTCATTTTTATTTTCATTTAAACCTGTAATATGTATGCTCACACCTGTGGTCTGTGTACTGTGTACATGCCCTTCCTCAGGGGCAGAGATCCATTCTCAACATCAGTACATGCTACAGTATATGTAAGCAGATATATGTATATGTAAGTCATATATGTAAGCTACAGTATATGTAAGCATCCAGGAACAGCAAGGAAATGTTCAGTTTACAGTGAAAAATAAAATATCTGTTTCTAACAATGGCCTTTGTTAAATTCTTGGAGCTTCTTCAAATCCAACTTGACATCTGCTGCTCATTTGTCTACTGAGCTTAGAGAAAAATAAAGAATGCCAACAGGAAAATCAATTTCACCAAGGCACTGATTTTAAAGTGAATCAGCCACTATTGCCCTGGAGAAATGTGCCAGTTTGGTGTCTTTTCAGCCCATTGGGCAGGATTACGACAGCTAATAATAGAGTAATAAAGCTGCTTAATACCTTTTTTCTTTGACAGCAACATAACAGCCTGGATCATCAAATTATTACACCGGATTAGCGTTACTCACATCTGCTCCTGCCAGCATTGAGCATGTGAGCTGGTGCAGTGCAGAAATATTTCAAATCATCTATCACCTTCATCCTTTCAAGATTCGCCATATTCCTCAAAGATGTAAGAAATCAGGGCTGCTGCACTATAAACTGTGAAACTGGCCACTGTTCCTACATGAATGAGGGTTACATGTAATTTGGCTGTCATCACACACAGCAAAACATGACAGTTTTCTGGACCTGAAACCATTCATACAGCTGTTTATTCTTCACTCAGGCATAATGTCTTTCCCTGCTTTAAGTAACACAATAGTTTAAGCTGCTTTATAATACAGTTATGAGCATTTCTATCTATTGAGTAATTTCACATTAGGATCTATGTACAAGTTGGGATCCACGTTGGAATTTTGTCATCTCAACAATACAGAAATATGTTCCTTAAGAACAACATCCACACAGAATCAGTATTTAAGGACCACATAGGGCACATAGCTACTGCCATGAATTTGCTGCTAATGTTTGAGAATTGCATCATTTACATTATTTGCAGCCCAGTTTTATCGAGATGCAAGCATTCACCAACGCTAAACAGTCATTTCCTTTCTGAATCATGTACAGAATAGACTCCTGCAGTATTTTTCTTGTGTAAAAACCAAAGCGGCTTTGCCAGTGATGTTGTGGCTTTTGTGTAGCAGCAGCCACTGCTCTCAAGTGATGTGCCATTAAAACCAAGTACAAATTCACCCCCTTGTCATTTTTCATTTGTAAACGCTAAAAAAATTCTGCATAAAGCAAAAAAAAAAAAAAGCATTGTCACCATACTCAAGACAACATTGTCCTTTCTGGTGGTGTCTTCGGCTTCTGTCCACACAAGAGCCCCCTAGTCTTAAATCACGGCATCAGTCTTGACTCTTGTTTGCCTTTATGAGCCCCTTTACAATGAATTAACATTAAACACTCGCATAAAGTGCAAATGGGAAAAGGGGATTATAGACTACATGTAGTGCAATAAAAAAACAATACAATGGAGAAAAATATCAACTGCAATCCAAAAACTACACATCTGAGCACAACAAGGCCCAAAGTCTAGGAACACAACACGATAAATGCACACCATAAAATTTTTTTGCATTTACAATGAGCTCAATGTGCTCTTTTCACCTTGGCCCCTTCTGTTAGCTTCTAAAGAAGGCAGTAATGTTTGCAGTCAATCAAATGTTTTTTTATTTTTATTATTTGCAAAGATAAAGATTAATGGCCCTCAGTGAATGCAAGAGACTAGGACACATTTAGGCAAAGAGAAAAGATCTTGTGTAGAAGAAAAGTCTGAAACTACAACTGTTGACTCCAGCATTAGCTCATCTGAAAAGGCAGACTTCCTCCCTCAGTAATGCCTCCTCCTCACACAGTCGCTAAAAAACTCTTGTCTTTTTATGAAAATAACATTTCTGAATAATAAGCCATGTTTTCAAATGTACTCATCTGTGTACTACAAAATGAACATTCGTCTTTAGGGCATTTCTTCTGTTGTTCCTATGTTTGTCACATTTAATTCTTTCAGATCTTCAAAGACAATGTAAGATCATCTCAATGATCATTTTTTTTCTATTAGAAGAAAGTTATCTAACTGCCCTTACAGGAAAAACAACTGTCACTCAGTAAACTTACTACTAACCAAATCCCAGAGCTTTGATTACTGGCAGAAACATCACTCAGAACGTTCCCAGCGATATAAAGAATGCTAAAATCTCTCAACAAACAGCATGATATGCTGCAATCTGGATGAGATGAGGAAAAAAAGTCACACTAATATAGTACCTCAGTCTAAAAAGGTTCTTGGTCCCATTACATCTGTCATAAATATAACATACACAATAAAACATCAATGGTCAAACATGGTGGTGGTAGTGTGACACGCTTTACTGCTTCAGGCCGACAGCTCAACCCTGTGGCTGATCCAAAGCAATTTCAAGCAATTTTCTAGAATTTATAATGTGAAATTCTAGGAAGTATTTAGTTGCAGATTGTTTACTGCTAAAGATAGCACAATAGTCATTAAGTTTTGGGGTCAACTCCTTTTTTGTAAGAGTAAAATATAAACATTGCAGACCTTCATTTATTTAATACATCAAAAAGCAGGTTTTTGGATATTTCCTCATTTATGGCTTACATTGCTTTGTAGGAGGATATGAAACCATTTAATGTGAGAAAAATATGGAAATCAGGCAGATGAAAAATACTTTTTTTCTAGCACTGTATGTGTAGAATTGAGTGAAGATTACATTATTCTTGAGATATGAGAACTTGCGTTGCTTTTCATAAGACCCATGATATGTCTCATTTCCTTTTATTCATGTTCATCTTCACACTTGCCAAGTAAAGTGGCGTATGAACACACCACAGCACAGCACACAGAGTGAACAATGTGAAATTCTTTCTCTGCATTTAACCCATTCACCAAATGAGGCTGGCGGCTGCCACCAATGAGGGGCGCCCGGGAGCAGTGTGTGGGGACGGTACCTTTCTCAAGTGCACCTCAGCAATGACACCAGCAGTGTTGGGATGCTACATCAATATATAGGGTCGGTTTCCCAGACAGGAATTAAACCTTGTCTTGGACTAGCCCAGTGGTTCCCAAACTTTCTCTTTTCTAGATAGGAACATCAATGAGCCTCCCCCTCACCCCATTCAAACTATACAGGTTCAGATTCAAATTTTATTTGAAATACTCCTTTTTCTAAATACCAAATGGTGCAATTTCACCACTGTGGGAGAAATAAAGAGCAAGTTATAGAATAAACAACTGTCTCCACAAAAATGACTGGGAAAATTACTTAAAAGAGGATCATCTCAAATCTCACACTTGAATTTGCAGCTGATGAAGAGTCTTGGCTGGGTGCCCAAACTTGTCCATGTTTTTGCTAGCAGTGCTCGAGTGGAGCGTAGCCTATCCCATTGGTGTGCCCCTCTGCAATACCTCTACCACCCCCCAGTTTAGGAACCACTGGACTAGCCTTTCCTTTTCAATGGAAAATCTTTATTGTTTTGTAATGATCAGAAACCACAACTCACCTTTCTAAACCAGATTTTCATGCTGGTTTCAGATCTGCTTTCCGTTTTTTTCAGTCACAACAACTTTTTGAACTATGAGTAATATTAGATTTGCAATAGACTTGCATGCGGTTTTTATTAAATCGCAGGCAGCAATCAAGTGACTGTTTCAATATTTTCAGTGTGAAGTCAGATAGACGCACACTGTGGCATAGATATAATGATCAGTGTCAGTCAGCT
>JBBPCY010000001.1:20854210-20868614 GCA_037974405.1 Brachyalestes nurse | reverse complement strand
CCCCCCCCCCCCCCCGAAGTCAAAAATCAATCTCAATATTTGAGCAAGGAGGGCACATAATTACACAGCAATTGGTCTTCCATCTCCCAGTCGTTTGCAGAGTGATATTCACAATATTTCCCTCCGTTAGATGGAGAACATTCAACATGTCAGAACCGACTGTAGCTTGTAGTCTGTACGGGGAGAAACATGTTTTCACAACTAGATGATAAATATTAATAAGCCTGTCTCAGATATTCCATCTGAGAAAATGACTCTGACTGTTATGTTGCAATTTCAATTAATAATAGAAGGCATTCATTAAAATTACAAAAACCACGGGTGTAATTAGCTATCAGTCAATAACGGGTTCCAACTAAACAACGGATGACTGACTTATGAGGACTGTCTTAAGCAAGTAGCTTCACAGCTGTAACAATGCTGACAACAATCAGCAGCTGAATAACACAAAATGAGCTAAAAATAAATGACGCATTCACAACAATTTCATTTTCAGCACAGTCATTGAAACAATTGATACATTCACATGACTGCATGGCTACAGCACGGCGAGGAGAAGCAGTTAAGCGAATGAGATGGAAGCTAAATGGCAGGTTTATCTGGCAACCCAGTGTCAGAGGTATCTGTTACAATATTCATATAGCATTACTGAATGATGATAACCCCTTCACCCACTGTGTCGTTAAATGTGAACTGTGATGCATCCGATAAAATTTAGTGATGTAAAAAATATGCTGCTTTCTTCTCAAACACGCACCGCTTCGATTTATCACGTAAACGCATCTGCTTGAACTGGCGCCCGGGATTGGAGACCGCAGGCTGAATCACCCTCAGCTGTGGGGGAATGCTAACTGGAGCAGCAGGGTGCCCACAGCAATGCAGACCTGAGGCATTAGCAGTCCAGTAAAGTGGGACAAGTTCTAGAAACACTTAAAAGTTTCAAATGGAGTATTGAAAGAGCGTAAAATGGAACTGCACCCTAAAAAGATATACGAGCCCTGGAAATGTAATATACCCATCCGTGCTTGCTTTTGGAAATAAAGTCAGACTGTTTTACGTTCGAGAGGACTCAGAAGTGCTGAGGTGGTAGGATGCCGATGCTCCCTGGCTGGCGGACAAACCAACTCATAAAGTAATTGTCCATCTTTGCGGTATCCCGAGAACCTTAGGAAGAGCCCACACGCTTTTTCTGCTATAGGGGACGTTTCCATCTATTAAGCCGCTCCATGGGTGACACTTAATAAAAGAAGACAAAAGATGACTCTGTAGCCGTGTTTGGGCATCAAAAATTCACACAGAGCATAAATAATGTAGGATTCATTTCCTTGGATGTGGGGTCCATGGCGGGTTTCTGGAACTAATCTTCCTGAGTCAAAAAAAACCTGTGCTGCTTTATGCTACCTCGCTAACTCTGACATCTGACTTCTCTTTCCTTTTCCGTTCCAATCCTAGTTTTCATTGTTTCTGACTTCATTGTGGGTGATATATATTCAACCTGTCTGGAGTTCAAGTTCACAGCAAAGACACACTGCTGCAGTGCATGCTTTAGCCACTTCATCTGCGCACTGCGTTTATGTGAAGTCTGATTACCAGTCGAAGGCATGGGCAGGGAGAGGTTATAGGGAAGATGAAATGCACTGTTTAATCTATAATGAAGTCAGCCTGTAAAAAAAAAAAGAAAAAAAAAGAAGAAAAGTCAGCCTGTATGTTTTCATGTATTGATTTTTTGGGAAAGTATGCAGTGACACACTGATAATGCCATAAATAAGAAAAATAAAATGTTACAATGAGCCTCTCTTTCACATAAAAAAAAAGTGTTGCTAGGAGTTATTGATTAATGCATAATGTTGACACGGTACAGAATATCGTAAAATGAAGATGAGTCATTGATTCAGCTTGTGCATGACACGGCCTACAGAGCCTCACCTCTGCATTGTGTGCTTGTGTGTGTGAGTGAGTGTGTGTGTGTGTGTGTGTTTGGTCTGTTTAGTTTTTCTCTTATGGGACACAATCAATATCCACATCACGAGAATTACAAAGAGATTCTGACGTTGTATAGACGTTTTCTGTCACTCTTGAGACTTTTTTAGGCCAAAATATGGCTAATACCTGAAAAAATTCAAGTCAGTAAAGAAAAACCTTCATCTGAATAATGCTGATATAATTTATGCTCAGTTGAATTTGATTATAGACAGAATATAACCTGAATGCAGCATTAGCCTTTTAGATGAAGAGTTTGCTCCAGTGTTTAAGCAGCGAAATATTAACACATATTTTTCCCCACTTTGAAATGTTTGGTTAATTTACACGAAATATGACATCTTTTGGGAGGATCATATATAGCGGAGAGAAGATGCTGAGAAGACAATACAGTTCCACACACCTCACTGATCCATTGCAAAGTTCTTCTCATTCTTCTCTCGCTTATTCCTGAACTTTATATAAATGAGAAGGATGTTTCAATGGGATATGTCCAATCAGACTGTAGGTATATGTTGCTTTAAGTATTTTTTCATGTGTCACACCCATAGTCAAGGTACACATAGATTGCTACAGAAATTTCTGTCACATGAGTAGCATGAAGTTCTTCCTCTGCATTAAACCCATTCACCAAGTGAAGCAGAGGGCAGCCAGGAACACAGCGCCTGGGGAGCAGTGTGTGGGGAGGGTACCTTGTTCAGCATACCTCAGAGGTGCTTAGCAGTCTTGGGAATTGAACCCATGACTTCCTGATCACAGGGCAAACGCCCTAATAGGCTACTGGCTGCCCGAACTTACTCTAAATAGTAGTTAGCAAAAAAATAATAAAAATCTTTGTTTTACATTCTGATAACAATTGAAGCTCACTGATACTAATCACTGTATCACATTTGCAGCATACAGTTTGTTTATTTTTTTCATTTTGTTTATTTTTGCATTTAAATGATCTTGAATGTTTGGAATACTGCACCACCGCTTCCCAGCATTGCAGTATTTAGCTACAAGATAGTTCTAAAGACTAAAAAAGCCCATAAAGTCAGTGGTACACAGCTGCTTATGTGTGTGTGTAGCGTTTGGTGGGGCATTCTTCCACATGGCTGGCCCCTAGTGGAGTGGCACCACACCATGTTGACAGCAGGGTCATTTTGTGACAACTGCTAGCGCAGCACTCACACACACAGTTCACATCTGTGGACTCGGCCCTGTCGGAATGCATCTTTCCCGTGCTGTTCTGGACTAATCAACACCAGCAGAGTAAGCAGACTGCAGGGCCTAGCACTTCCCTCGCCAGACCCTAAAAGTGTCCTGCTGGAGCGTCTGTTGCTACTGAACAAACAAAAACAAACTCCCTCACTCATTCACTCACTCCTTCATTCTCCCTGCCGGTCCCTCACAGTGGCATACAAATAGAACCTGACTATGATTAATGCAGGTGCTTCTTTGTGCGGTGCAGCTTCTGTGGAGCTGTGTGGATCTGTGGAGCGTCTCTGATTCCACAGACTAAAAATGCAGAAGGAAGTAAAGAACCTGCAAACTCAGGCAGCCTTATGTTAGCGACTTCTCTCTCTCTCTCTCTCTCTCTCTCTCTATCTCTCGCTCTCTTCCTCTTTCTGTCTCTCCCTCTCTCTCTCTTTCTGTCTCTCTCTCTCTCTATCTCTCTCTTTTTGTCTCCCTCTCTCTCTCTCTCTCTCTATCTCTCTCTCTCTGCCTCTCTTTCTCCTTCTGTCTCCCTCTCTATCTCTTTCTGTCTGTCTCTCTCTCATTCTCTTTGTCTCTGCCCCCCCTCTTTCTTTCTCTTACTCTCCCCTCTCACTCTCTCTCTTACTTTCTCTCTCTCTGTCTGTCTTTCTTTCTCTCTCTTACTCTCTCTCTCTATCTCTCTCTTTTTGTCTCCCTCTCTCTCTCTCTCTCTCTATCTCTGTCTCTCTCTCTCTGCCTCTCTTTCCCTTTCTGTCTCCCTCTCTATCTCTCTTTCTGTCTGTCTCTCTCTCATTCTCTTTGTCTCTGCCCCCCTCTTTCTTTCTCTTACTCTCCCCTCTCACTCTCTCTCTTACTCTCTCTCTCTCTCTCTCTCTCTGTCTTTCTTTCTCTCTCTTACTCTCTCTCTCTGTCTCTAGAAACACAAGAGAATGCTTCTTTGCCCCCCTTCTCTCTGTTTTTCTCAGTCCCCCATCTCTTCTTGTCTCTCTATCTCTCTCTCTCTCTCTGTCTGTCTGTCTGTCTCTGTCTCTCTCTTTCTCTCTCTCTCTCTCTCTCTCTCTCTCTCTCTAAACACACAATAGAAGGCACAGTGAAAGGACTAGAGACACACAGTATGAAGGAATCAATGCATTTTATTAGCTGAAGTTACTGTTTGTTGGACACTGGGCAACACTGTTCATGCCCACTGTATGACTATCGATGTTCCACAGAACAGAACTGGCAAGAGATACAGGGGAGGCCGGTCTTATCATTATCATCAGTTTCGTTAATTATATTATATTATGCCTTTATGATTATATCATAGATCTCTTCAGCATTCTACAAGAATAAATATAGAGCAACAATAAAAACATAAACTCAGGATGCACATAGTATTCATAGTATTCATAGTATTAGAAGATATTTTCTTAAATGTTTTGCAAACTTTAGATTGGAGTGATATTCCATATCCATATTTGATTAAGCATTTATAGGATTTATAGGAGAGCAGAATGTTTAGGTGTTAAAATAATTTTTAAAAAATCACTGCATCGGTAACATTTTACAAATAAGTGTTACATTTCCCCGTGATGTTAATCCAGGTGGATCAAAATCCAATTTCTATATTTCATAAATGGCTATTCATCATCTCCAAATCAGAGAATCCCAAAGAGTAACTGCGTAAACAAGCAATGTACTGGATTTCATCTCAGGCTATTTTTTTTCTCCTGTTATTTTTAAATAGTTTGTCTCTGCAAAAGATAAATTGAAATAAGATTGTTTACTGATTTTCATTAGATTGTGGCACGCCCGTGTTGCTGGTGCATTCTGTCCATTTATTTTTTTCCATAAACCTCAGTAAAAAATAATTTAATTTAATTAATCGTAGTAATCATTTAAATCTGCGAATGTACAGTACAGATTTATGGATTTACTGTATTTACACTACAGGTTTAAGCTTCACTTCCTCACTTTCTTAACTCTCTTACATATGAGCTAGTAGTTACCCAATAATTCATAGTAGTTAATTAATAATAAGCCCTAAGATTAATATTAATATAATAAGTCTGCAGTTTAAGGCCTTAATGCAGCTCAGCTGTAATCACTATCCATATCACGGCATGTTCATTTGTCCAAGTACTTATGGTCCCCTAAAACAGGAGGACTATCGATGAAAAATGCTGGTTCAGCCAACGCAGATTTAAACACCCTCAAATTAAAGCTAGCATTCTGCACTTTAGCCTGAAATGTCCAATGCGCTGGTGCATTGAGCCAGTGAATTACTTACAGGCAGCATCGTAAAAAGACATCATATACTTTTTCTTTTACACCTTATATCACTGTACGGGTCCTTATTCTAAAAGAAAAGCAGTGCCTGCTAAAACAGGCTTCACTGTTTATATCAGCTTTATGCTAATGGACCAGTTTCCAAGACAAGATTTGCACTGTCAAGGGCTTCCCATTTCGACTAGGTCATAATATATCTTCTAAAAAAGGGCAAGCTGCAAGAAACGTCTGGTAGGCAGATAAGCAGACACTGTTAGGCTTTAATAAAAGGAGTTTAATAAAAATTTTGGCAAGACTACCACGCATCCTAGTTTGGCATACTATAAAATACATTCTGCAATTTGAGTAAAAAAAAAAAGTAGTGAAAATAGCAGAACTATATTCACTACTTTTTTTTTTTTTAACTGAAATTGCAGAATGTATTTCAACATAATAGTCCGCACTTCACCATGTGCCAGATGCCATATGATAGCATCATATATTCAAACTTGCCACTCTGTCTTTTCCAATGGGCCAACATCTTGAGCAATGTAGCCTGACAGATGTGCAGGGTGGCAAATTCCGTGCTCTGCATTATGCTGGGGTCTTTTACTTCCAAGGACACAGCATCTTCAGTGCCTGGCAGAGCTCTCTTCCGAGCCCAGAGCGATGCATTACCTCAGCCTGAGAACATTCCACACAAAGCAATATTCCTGATTTCCACTGCCTGCTGCTCCTCTAATCTGATTGCCGTGTCACCACTGAAGCCAATGTGCCTGTTAGATTGAATTATTCAATTTGATAATGCGGGGGAAAGAATACTGAAGACATAAAGGGATATGATCATGCTGGCCGAGATATGGAGGGACAGAATTCAGTCAAAATGAAGAAAACATCTTGCTTCTCTAGAGGCCGAAGGTGCAAATTTTACCCACAACTAGTAACAAGTTTCCAGACCATACTCCAGCTCTTAACAAGACCTCCCTTGTCAACTGACAGCTCTTATTTCTAATTGTAATTTGCTTGTGTTTACAAATCTCTATTGGGTTAGCTCAAGTCTTTGCATCTATTGCAGTTAGGAAATGAAGCCTATAAGGTTCCGTAAACTGTAACCACAACCCAAAACTGACAGCAGCTTCATCCTAATTGCATACTGGGATTAATTGTCCACACTTGAAGAGCATCAATACTGGCGGTTTTCCAAGACCGGGCCAAAATTCAATGATGTCCTCCTCAGGGCAGGAATCTGCAACCTCCTGATTAGCAGTGTGTGATAATTAACCACTGCAACCTCTTTTGCCTGGATGATTCAGGCATGCTGTAGAAACAAAACATGCACACAGGCATCCCGGTCCACCTGCTTAGAGTAAGAACAGCTAGTCGTACATTTACGGCCAGCGTGTTTCCCATCCATCTGTACTTCAACAACCCCTTTCCCCAAGGTAATGACAAAGAGTTGGTAAACAAAATTTACTGGCAAGGGTAATTTCACTCTGTGAATAGAGTTTCCTGAGGTAAGTCATTACCTGATAATCAAAAAGGTGTCATGGGTGGGACTTGAGAAGTGAATGCCCTTACTGTGCGTTTTCAGGGGCTGGAAATGCAAGGAGAAGGTGGGGTAAGGCAATACATCAAACCTTGATCAGCATTTGCCCTGTTGTTTGGGCTGGGCTTGCCACAGGCAGGCAGGCAGGCAGGAGTGAGGCTAGGGCTGCATGCTAAGAGGGAGGAAAACCTGAAACATCCGAACGCAATAAACCACAGACTACTGTGCATCTGGGTCATGCAAGGATATGACCCTCTCATCACCAGACTTCATGGCCTGTCCACTTTGAGCTACTGCACCTGTATCTTTCACTCCTACCTGGACCTCAGCCAAGTCATAATGCAAAGGCCCAAACTCTGATTTATGAATTTCGGGAGCAAGTGGCAGGTAATCAGACTTTAAGAGGTGAAGTAAAATGATGTACGTATTTCAGTGCCTGGGCTGGTTTGTTCACATAGAGAATTGCTGCGATATTAGACGTGTTCACTTATACTCAAGGATTTCTGCTGATGAATATCTTCTAAAACAGCACTCTGTCATCTAGCACTTTCTTTTAGAACCTGGGCTATGTCTGGTTTTAAAAAAAATCTTAACAATAACTGATGCAGGATAATAACTTTTGCTATAGTAAAACCACTCAGAGAGTGTCACTGTTTGTCAAAAATGAAAAAAGAAGGTAAAAAATGAAAGCTCTTCAGAGGCCATCAAGGTTAAGATGGAAAGACTTGTATCTGTCCAAATCTTAGGGCTCGATGCTGACGCCTCGCCTAGCCACCAAGATTGCCCTCATCAATCACTGCCCTCTCTCTGAGGTAATGGTCTCCAGGGCTGATCCTGCATTTTATTACTCCCCCTCAGGTCCTCTACTTCTGGCGCTCTCCAACCTGAGAAGCTCTTCCAGAGCGAGCAGCTCAAAAGGGAATAACAATATGAGAAGATAAGAATCGACATACTGGGTGTCAGCTGCATATCTCAGCATCTACTCTTTCTCCAAATCAGTGTCTCTGTTGACCTTGACTATCACAATGTGCAAGGAATGAAAAGGATATCTCAGTGAAGACCCTGTGATAAAATCGTAAAATGTCTGATTTTTATTGTATTATATTTTTTTCTTCACAAGAGGCAACAGTTGGAAAAAAAGTAAAAAAAAAACCCTTTCACAAAACCCTTAAAAAATCTTCCAGTGAAATCATCAATATACAAAGGCTTATAGTGGTTGTACTCACAGAGATACATTTTATTAAAAAGTCCAGAGAGGAAAAAACAAAGCTTGCAATCTAAATATTTCAAGAGAAACACTGAATAATTCAAATAGGCTAAATTGACAAGGGCTCGATTGTTCATTTGTTTGGACTGATTGCTGTCTTGGTAATAGGTGCCAAAACATAAGTCTGTAAAAAAAAAAAAAGGCTTGCTATGTCGCTCCTTTTGTATCCTCTTCTCCTCTGTTCCAAAACAGAGGCTGTGAGAGTCAGCTGCATATCCACGAGGCTGCCTGCCAATTTGCCACTCCCACTCGTATAGGAGAGTGCATTTTAAGTCTGTCTCGACAAAACAGTTTTCCAATACTCCCAGAATGATTACACCGGCCATCAGTCATCGCCATTCCATGCCCTGCAGTATTTATGGCACTTTTAACGGTTATGGACTATGCTCTTCATGATATAGATCCACATTTACATTTATCTTTTAGACTGACTTGGGGAAGGAATTTTAGGTCAACCAAGGTTGCAATGGGCATAAGAATAATAATAAAAAAATCATCCGTTTTTCTGGCCGGATGACTTTGTTAAAATACCCATTCCTTCCTTGGGACATGCTCAACACCGCCTAGCCTTCTGTACTTCACTTGCATCTGCTCTGCACTTTCCACATCAATATCTTGCTCGTCTTTTCCACTTAGGCTGGTGAACTCCTCCTGGAATATCTTGGAGGTTACTGGGATTCATGGGGTTGAGCTGAAGCTGAATGACGAGGGCTGGCTTTTTATAAAAGGGTACTGGTTACATGTCATGTTTTAAAGAGAGGGCAGGGCGTACCAACAGGCTGCAAATGAAAGCCTCGGCAGAAGTCCTGGGAGACTGACACGTAGAAATAAGTGAATCTCCTGTACTGAACTCTATTTGTCTTTTCTAACAGCCGGCGAAGGAGATGCCTGAGGAAAAGGCCATGACTGGCTGGGTTTCATCCGTGTTCACTGAATGGCCTTCTCTGCGTCGACGAGAAAAGGCCCCAGAGCGTGGAGGGCTGGGAGGTAGCGTGATGTTCCATCCAATGCTGTTGAACTTGGAAGCTGCACCGCGCCTCCCCTGCCTTTTATTCAGCAGGCGCACAGTGCAGGCAGCCAGTGAGGGAGCAGATAAAGGAAGCAGCTCGCGCTTGTACCCAGGACATTTTAATTAGCTGCTCTTTAATTCAGCCTGACCCTCTTTCAACTTTGATCAGCCAGCAGGGCAACTGATAACGAGCTGTCACTCATTGGGCCCAGGCAAGTAGCTTTTTCACACACTGCACACTGTCTTCTCAACCTGCCCAAGAAGCATGGCTATGCTGGATATTGAAAGAAAATCTGTCAGTAAAAGTGACTAATGGTAAAATACATCAACTTTCCGTACCTTTGCACTTCTTCACACCATTCCATACCAATCAGACAACTTATACAAATATAAGACCTTAGCATTCAGACAGTGACACAATTCTTTAGTAGGTTTGGGCAAAAAGTGTCTCTGATAATGATCAAAATCAATCATTTTAGGTATTCCGATGAAATTCTTATGTCATTCAGGGTCTTATGATGCAGCTACACTAATGCACAATGTTACAATGTTTTAGGCTTCTAATGAACTAAAAATGGAACATTTTGCAGAGGTCGCCATGTCCACCCATCAGCAACTATTTTTCTACCAGAGATCCGGGTCCCAGCATCCCTTCAGCCCACTTCAGCCCAGCCAGCCTGCAGCCTCACTTACCCCAGCCAACCACACACAGCCTGTAGGAAGGAGCTCATTCACAGTCCACAACACACACCTCTGCAAAAATTACTCTCATTTTCAAAAGGTCTATTTGCGCAAAAAAGCAGAAAAGGAAGATGTGGGAGCAGAGCAGGCTTGAAAGGACAGCAGTGTGATTTGTGTCTATTGTATTTCCCGTCACATTCTAATGAAATTTTGAGGCAGGTTCATAAATATAAGATAGGCATCTTGCTATTTGTCAAGACATTTTAGTGGGTTATCAGAGGCAGTGACGCTGGATACAACTCCTGCAATTTGTGACTCTAACTTTTTACGAAGATATATCACCTCTAGAAGTATGATGGCTTCGTAATGTAAATTCAGTTGATTTCATTAGAGACCTCATCAAAACCAAATGCCAGTGATGAACATAAAGCATGCACTCACCCTATATTTAGCACTAAGGTTATTCCTGCACTTTGTCGTCAATAGACATTTACATTCATGGCATTTAGCAGACACTTTTATCCAAAGAGACTTCCATTCCCTAACTACAGGGGACAGCCTCCCTGGAGCAACTTGGGGTTAAGGGTCTTGCTCAGGAACCCAGTGGTGGTGTGCTGAAGGAAGGATTCGAACCCATGATCTCTTGGTCCAGAGGCAAGTATCCTACTCACTGAGCTCCACCTCTAGCTCACTGGAGTCAAATATGTTTCCCAGCCATCCGCACACTCGTGACACTAGGGCTGGACAATGAAACGATGCTAATAATTATACAAGTGTCTGATATAATTAACCCTTTCCAGTCATCTGGAAAATAAAAATATAGGGAAGGCTACAACGTTAATATAGTACACATCCAATGACTGATTTTATCGTACACATATCGTACACAATCAATCCGATTCCTAGATCTGTGGCAGGAAATATTTAAAAACTTTAACAAAATGCAGAGGGGAAAAAAATCTCACTCACCTCACTGCACTCTAAGAAACATTGGTCAAAATTTTCACTGCAAAGAGAGATCTGGTACACAGAGTAATAATTCAACAGAGTAATGACAATAAAACAAAAAAACAGCCTTTAAATGTACTACAAGAATAGAAATGACAAGAGTGAATCAAGTGATGAGCGCACTATCTGAAGCAGGTTATTCAAATGGCATTATTATATTATTTACCATCTCTTTTAAACAAATACATGAGGCTCAGTGTCAAAATGTGTGGAAAACTGCAATAACAAACCTCTGCTTTTACACCTCTGGTAATCTGGCAACATCAGTTACCATTTTTGCTTTTGTGAAATGCTTGATATATACTGTATAGTCAAAATGTGAAGGCTTACTGTAAGCTGTCCTTTTATCATCCACACTGAAAAAGTCATAACCTGTCAGTATAGAATGTAAACTGAACTGAAGCATAATTCATGCAATTATGCCATTACTAATGCAATTATGCAATTACATTGAAATAGCTAGGTAAAATGACCGTAATGACTCTATCCAGCTCAGGGTTACTCCAGGACCTCGAATTGAATCTTGCTGGTTAGTGAATATGTGTGATGACGGTGCACAACGTGGCAGTAGGAAACAATGTCGGAAAGGGTAATGCCTCAGGATTCATCCTCAAATAACTGCACTGCCACGCTTCACTGGAGAGCTTTGTGCTTCCTCTGAGAAAGACACATCAAACAATAAACTACCCTTAATTTAATATCTCCAATAGAGAGGTGAGGGCAGGTGTCTGCAGGCGCACCTTCAAAGCACTGGCGAGGAAAGGAAAAGGAAAAGGATACACATTCTGTATTCCCCAACCGCAGCAAAAAAAAAACAAAAACAAAAAAAACACAGCTGGGCATCTTCAAAACACAGTCCGACAAATATTGGATCAACTACTCACACAGCTCTGGTCAAACAAGAGTGAATCCAGAGTGAATTGATATGTTGGCTGGTTTGAAGAACATACGCTTTGTTCCAGATTTCTCCTTGACGCCCTCAAGGTCTTTGTGTAGATTTGTACCAATTCCAAAAGCAGCACACCCCATATAATTTTATGAAGCTTTGTTTAGCCAAATCAAGTATAACTACAATTATTACAAACCTGTATTTTAAAAACAACTTTCGCCAGTCATTTTCTCAGGACTGAAATCTATAAAATAAAACAGATGTAATTATGCAGTGGCCAAACAGATAATACAATAAAATAATAAAATAAAATAATAGCCCCCCCCTACATCCTATAACTACTAGATAACTACGAATAAAGGTGACTGAAAAATATCATCACTTCTTCCTGCTACAGCTACTTCTACCATTTACTTTTACCTCAACCCCATAGTTTCCTTTCCGATTTTGTTGAAATGTAGTTAAGTTTAGGATATTAGTCGGTTTTGTGTTTTGTGACTCTATCATTTAGCCTCACTTGACCCCTCCACACACAGTTATCACTATTAGTGCTTTGAGTGCTTTATTTGCACACCAAACAGATTTCATCACACAACTCCCATATTTTAAGTTACAGGAAGACTTGTAAGCATGCTCAAAATACATTTTCACAGCCCTGCGTTTGTCAACTGCTTTTCATTATTCCCACTCTAATGCTCAGGTTTTGCCATTGGAGTGAAATAAACTTTCAGCTGTCCTTTTTCATTTGATTGTAATTGACACAGATTTAAAAAGGGCTTGCATTAGCAGAGCAATTATTTTGTAACCTTGGAAGGACTGGCCAGCTTCTTGAGTGAAAGTCAATTATGCTGTCCTTGCACAAAGATCTGCATCATAAGTAAAGCACATTATTGCATTACAAGTCAAGCCTTGTCACAAATATCTAACAATGCAGTTTTCAAAGTTTCCAGTTTCCAGAGTGCCTGTTTCCGCAAACCTCTATTTAAAACAGTGTTGCATTATCTGGCTCGAGCTGAGCTATGTTTTTGAGGGAGTTCTTACCATACCCTGATCTTATGAGATATGCTGGTTGCTCAGATGTATTCCTCTCTCTCTCTCTCTCTCTCTCTCTCTCTCTTTCAGAACAGCAGGTGGCCACTGAGAGGCCTCGCAATGATCTCTGACTTTTTTCATATTCTCTCTGTGCGCTCCCATTTTCCAATAAATAGCTGACTTTTCCAATATAACTCGTCCTGCTCTGCTAAATCAACAGTTTCCTTGCTTGATTTCATTGGCGTGACATGAAGGAAGAAGTAGAAAGCTTTTTACTCTACATTCGAGGCTGAGATATTGTAAGAGTATGAGTGTTTGGGTATTCAGGGATGTGCCATTGGGAGTGTGGTCAAGGCCACGAGTGATGGGCAGATTCTGCAAATGCATCAGAGTCCAGCTCTCACAGGGGTCACCTTGAAAGCCACAAAATATATTCTGTGAAGCACTTTGAGGTTCAAAAGCAGCTAAATGAGGAAAAGCTCCCTAACGCAGATCTGCCATGACAAGCCATGATCCATCCTTAAACTCGCAAAAGAGGCAAAACTGATCAAATGAACATTCTGCCACAAAAGCTAAAAATACTGAGGCATCATGGCATGCCAGAGCCAGCAAGAATGGAGGATTATATGTTATGTCAGCCAACAGTTGTTGAAGCTAATGCGGTCACAGTCTGTTACAAGGTAAGGCCTACTTGCTCGTAGCTTGTAGGCTTACAAAATTGGATAACAACTCAGCTTTACTACATTATGTGACAACTGTATTATTGTTTGAAAAGTGCTGCAGTATGCAAGCTCGGGTCTTCCCAGTCTCTTGCCTTCCCGAGTCAGGAATATATCAATAACTGTTAACACTGTCTAACAATCAGCTCTCACTTACTTGCCTGTACTACAAACCTTACCCAAAACAAATGTGTGTAAAGTGCTGATATTTATTATATGTTCCCTACAGACAAAACTGCTCAAAGTGACCCCAAAGAACACAGATGCAGCCAAAATCTGTGCAGAACATATCAAGTTAATCTTAATTCAGAAATCACTAAGTGTGAAAAAAGGGGGTAAATCAATTATGTAGTTCCAACAATAATAAACAGGGTCAAATCAACCCCAGAGATAATAGGAATGTTAAAGTAGTAGTAGCAGTAGTAGTAGCAGTAGTAGTAACAGTAGCAGTAGTAGTAGTAGCAGTAGTAGTAGTAGCAGTAATAGTAGTAGTAGTAGTAGTAGTGGTAGCAGTAGTAGCAGTAGTAGTAGTAGTGGTAGCAGTAGTAGCAGTAGTAGTAGTAGTAGTAGCAGTTGTAGTAGTAGTAGTAGCAGTAATAGTAGTAGTAGTAGTAGTAGCAGTAGTAGTTTTAGCAGTAGTGGTAGTAGCAGTAGTAGTAGCAGTAGTAGTAGCAGTAGTAGTAGTAGTAGTAGCAGCAGTAGTAGTAGTAGCAGTAGTAGTAGTAGTAGCAGTAATAGTAGTAGTAGTAGTAGTGGTAGCAGTAGTAGCAGTAGTAGTAGTAGCAGTAGCAGTAGTAGTAGTAGTAGCAGTAGCAGTAGCAGTAGT
>JBBPCY010000001.1:20842432-20853159 GCA_037974405.1 Brachyalestes nurse | reverse complement strand
TAGTAGTAGCAGGAGCAGTAGTAGTAGTAGCAGTAGCAGTAGCAGTAGTAGTAGCAGTAGTAGCAGCAGTAGTAGTAGTAGTAGTAGTAGCAGTAGTAGTTGTACGTATGTTTGATTGGCTTTGGGTGAATTATGCATTTTTTATGATCACTTTTTATATACATTTAACTTTGCCCTGTGAGCAGTTTTCATTACAACGAGCCAAATCACTTCCTTTCCTGTTGCAAAGCAAGCGATGCAGGTCTGTTCTGGTCAGGGGTCTAATATTGTTTTTTAAACTTACAAATTAATCATAATTGCAACACTGTCCATTTGAATACATTTGAATATTGTTTCTTCAAGCGTTATGTCTCCAGCTGAATGTGCACTCAAGTGTTAAATCTTAACGTGTGACTATTGGCAAGACACAATCGGTTACCATATCACGTAGAAACAATATGTCTGGTTGTGTCTGAGCTTGTTTGCAGAAATTTCATTCGAAAGAAGAGAGAAGCATCAGCTGCTTGACAATTATATGTGTACACTGTAATCTCACGCCACACCACAGCACATCTAGACCGTTAGATATAAATGACAAAAAATTAAAATGAAACAAATCAGTTTATATAATGTCACAGTGCACAATATTTATATGGTGCTTAAAACATCTTCCTGCATCCCTGAAGGGAAGCACAGTTCTAATGTAGCTGACAGATGATGGACACTCATAAAGTACGATTAGCATCATGCACACTGCATGCCTAAATTGTGTGTCTAATTTAGAGACTTGCTTATGTGGTTTCAGAAGCTGTATATCATATGTAGAAAATTATCTAGAAAAATGGAGAAACAAATGTCACATAACTAAAAATAGCAGCATCCTGAAGCTTGACCTTTGTCTATACCTCTGTTCAGAGTGTGAATTAGCTCTCCATAATTGGGGGGTACAACCTTCATAACACTGTTAATATTAAAAATAATATGCTATTTTTGTCTCTTTGGTGGGTGTCTGGGTCTTGATCGGGGGTACAGTACCCCCTGTAATTCAAACCATGCCTCTGTTCAGATAACAGATAAGAGTCTATAAATGGTCTATATGTCCATTACAGTAGCATTAGCCTTGTAGCTCCAGTGCAAATCAATGACATGGACGTTAACGTTGACATTGATTGGGTAAAGGGTAAAACTGTGCAGCTTGAAAATTAATTTGCTTGTCAATGTTATCAACCTAGCATGAGCACATCTTTATAAAACACTAGTCTTTGAAAATAGTTGGAGGAAATACATCTGTTTAGTATGCTAACCATAGTTTTGTCTATAAATGTGAGGAGGGCCCTGTTGTGAAACTTTTCATCAGGGAGTAAATGTACTAGCTCTTACTATAAAGGGACTCCTATGTCAGCAATGGCTGCCATCAGCTGCTTTATTCACAAGTAGGGTACGCTAGCCTCAAGGTACTTTACTTCACTCTCTCTCTTCCCTTCTCTCGCCTCGAGCCATAAATCTGTGCTACAGTTATCGCCACAATTAATCTAGCCCCTCTCCTGCGTCTTGGCACGACTAACATGGCAGCTTTCTAAACACCAGAGAGGTACACGCTGGAGCACAGCGCCATTGTTTACTGTCTGTCATTACCTGCCCAGCCTTGAAAGACCCAGACGTCCAAAGCACAATTAAGCACAGCTACCTCTTTGCTGCAATCATAAATATTCAACAGTGGCTAATGGCCGTCCACCACATATGGGAAGAAACAAACGCGGGGCGTGAACCTGCCCTTCCCTGGAATATGGCGATCCAATTGGAGGAGGCAGCTGTAAGGAGGCTGATCGCAGCACATCACATCACATCACATCACATCACATCACATACCTTTGATCTCCGGAGGCGGGAGGCTTTACTCCATCTTGGGCTCTGGCAGCAGTGGCAGGTTGAGCTACAGCCACTCAGCTTCTACACAGCGCTCCACATCACAGGGTCCCCGCACACTCAGCCCAGCCAGCCGTCTACAGCCGCAGGAACAGGCCTGTGGGAAGCAGGGAGGGAGATTATAAGCATCTTTGGTACCTGCTACATTTTTAGTACTTCAATGACAAGTAGAAAGCAAGGCTAAAGTCAGAATCCGGAAGTCTAAATTTAACACATCACACCCTTCCTACAGAGAAAGTCATTTTCATATAGAATATTGACAAAACACGAAATTTCAATGGGGGTGTTCAAACCTTTGCTTAAGAATGGACCAAAGAGACTCGATTAGAATGCATTTATTACTTTTAATCATTCTGAGACGGTAGCCTTACACTCTCACACTCTTAAAGCTGGTGATCTAGTGGTTAGGCAGTTGCCCCTGCGGTCAGAATCTCTGTACTCAAGTGGTAGCACTGAGGTAGCCATGACCTAGGAACCGTCCCCACACCCCCTTTAACCCTAACCCTAACCCCAGTGGTGCTCCACGTGGTGAATGGGTTCAATGCAGAGAATGAAAGAATGCTGTGGTGTTCTTTTCACACCCCCTTTGGTGGCCTAGGGTTTAGGGAGTTGCCCCAGTGAGTAGTAGGTCGTGGATTCGAATCCCAGGAGTGCAGGTGGCACCACTGAGGTACCCTTGAGCAAGATACTGACCTCACACACTGCACTCTGGGCGCTGCGTTCCTGGCTACCCACTGCATCACTCGGGTGAATGGGGTAAATGCAGAGAACAAAATTTCCGGGGTGGTAGAAGCCTAGTGGGTAAGACACTTGCCTGTGAACCCGATAACCACACAGTTGCAGGTTCAAACCCCCATTTTCTACCACTGTGTCCTTTAGCAAAACACTTAACCCTCAGTTGCTCCAGGGGGACTCTCCCTGTAACTAATGATTGTAAGTTGCTCTGGATAAGGGTGTCTGCCAAATGCCACTTTTTTTTTAACACTGAAGGCTCTTTCTGTACCTTTCCACTTGGCAATGGCTTTTGTTCACTTGTTGATTAATCCGTTTTATTACTAACACATTAACTTTGACAGATGAACAAAAACATTATGAACAAAAAAGCAAACACTAACAAAAAAACCAATATATGTTTATCACCTGCACTTAGCATAAGACATGTACCCTGACAGCCTAGTCAATTTAATGATTTATCATTTTGCTTTAGAAATATAAGATATACAACACAGCCTACAGAATGACAGCTTGGAGCGTCACAACTTCCATTTTACAGAAGTGTCATCGTATTGTCTGAAATATTTTTACATACAAAGCTCTGCTTAGATGTGGCAATTTAGCTTGAGGGCATATCAAGTAACAGCAGTGTGTCTCAATACTTCTTATAGCTCTACATAGCACGCTCAGTCAAAATCTTATTTAAAAATGAAAAGATAATACATGATGACTGATATATATTACAGCTGCGATTCACCTTGAAATACATTTCAAAATGCACTGGTGAATCAGTATTCATGTATTTTTGTTGGATTACATGACACCTTAATTCAAGCCACTCATAAACACATACCTGGAACTGTGACTGAATTGATGTGCACAGCACACAGTAAAACACAGTGATTGGTTAGACAGCTGGTTTGTGTAGTCCAGCATTCTGTGATATAATAACATGATAATTTTAACATTTTTATTGTGACGCCCTATTACACAGACTGTATTTCAATACAAATGTCAAAAAAGAAATGAGTTTGAGTAGCTGTATATTTGAATAACTGTGCCCTATGCCTGAGGCCGTTCTCTGCCCCACCATTAAGCCAGGTTCACCTGGCAGCTGGAGTGCTCTGCTCCGAAAGCGATGGCCCATATCTCCAGCTCTCAGCCTACATTACATGAATTAGCCAAGTAGAGGAAGTCAGTGGCTAATAGCATATGAAACAAGCCACAAAGTTTAATTACCCATGGTTCATTTACGCATTTTCTTTCCTTTAAACTGATATCACCTCTGTGGTGCTGGTCTCCTGCCATGCTGCTAAGCCTTGGGTTGAGCAACTGGTCCAGGCGTTAAGCTGTCCAAAAGATGCCTTGGCACTGGCACAGAGCAACAAACCAATGAATATATTCCACACTTCAGTCACACTATTGTAAGACTCCAGCATATTTACCTACCACTTAGTTATTACATAACCAGTGTGCTGTAAGTGCATGCATTTACACGAAAATGTCAGACTGGTTTTTGCCATATTATTGCTACCTCCAAAGGGCAATAGAAAAGTCCATTTCTTTTCTGTCTTCCATCTCATGCTTGTGCAAGAAGGATTTTAAGAGTGTAGTCAAAATGTGCAAGTTCAAGCACATTAATCATAACTATGGAGTGTGGTAGAGAGCCCATAAAGAGCCCATAAGTGTGTGTGTGTGTGTGTGTGTTCGTGTGTATGCATGTGTGTATATATATATATATATATATATATATATATAGAGAGAGAGAGAGAGAGAGAGAGAGAGAGAGAGAAACTGAACCTTTCAGACTAATATATTGTTATTGTCAAAGCAAAACTCGGCATCTCCAAACACATAGCCTTATATGAGAGAAACAATAAACATTCTAAACTTTCAGAAAGGGTCGATGTAACAAGTGATTTTAGAATATTTCTAGTGTGACATTTTTAGGCTCATTGTGACACAAGAGATTTGACATTTTCAAATTTGGTTTTGTTCCAACAGAGACAATATGTAAATGATCTGTGTTCTCACTAGGCATCGGTCAGAATAGAGGTCATTTACATCTATTGCGTAGTTTAAACTAGCTGACCCTGTATTGTGACTCACTGAAAAGGCAGCCCAGGCTCAAAACACAACTTCATATCAGTGTGAAAGGGTGGGCGCTAAATTCACGACAAGATTGATATGTTTAAATGCTTTGGATTTTAAATCTTATCAGATCTAATCAGGACGGCTGTAAAACCACTGAATTCATGACGTCTATGCAGTTACCTCACCATCCCAAACTTACTAACAATTAGTGCAGAGTTAACCAGATGCCACTCGGTAATATAATGAAATACATGACAGAGGAATAAAATCAAATCCCACCAACGCTCCACTTCAATTAGTATGAAAATTTATGCTGCCTTGTTTTTTTGGATGTTTTTTTTTCCTGTTGTGAAGGGTAGGATGTGACCTATAATTTGATTAACTTCAGAGAGATGCTAAACTTCAAAGCTTCACCTTAACTGTGATTCCTGAGGGTTGCTAATGGATCTGTCTCATGTGCTCAGGATGGAGATACTTTGGCACTGATTAGCATTCTAAAGGCACTCTCAACACAATTGGGCATTTTTTTCTTAATTAAATAATTAGACATGACAGTCACTCTGCTTCTTTAATAAAACCTTTTAACACGCACACCGGCTACTCAACTCCGTAGTTTTACTTTCCAGGGTACTCAATTAACACACGGCTAATACATTCTTTTCTTTTACTGACATAAGCTCCAGATGCCCTTTAGACTCTGTCAAAATTTGATTGTTTTATTTTACTTCCATTGTCTTGAAATAATACTCTGTTGGAGATATGGGGATTTGTTATTGCTGTGACCTTCTTTCAGCAGCATAGTACTGACATGTTAGGAAAAACTTGGTCCTCACAAGTATGCAAATGGGATTGTATCAATGAATGCATTGACTGGTATTTGTCAAAAGTAATAAAAGGCAGCAGCCAAGGTTTCCCAGCAGGAAATTGCCAAGAACATCACACTATCTCCGCCAGGTTGCCTTCTTACCATAGTGCATCCTGTTTGGTGCACACACCCGGCTGTCCACATGATGAAAAAGTAACTTATTCATCAGATCAGACCAATTTCTTGCTTCATGGTCCAGTCTTCATGTTCACATGCCCATTGCAGGCACTTTCAGCACTTGACGGGTCAGCATGGGCACTCTGACTGGTCTGTAGCTACACAACCCCATATGCAGGAAGATGCAATCCACTGTGTGCTCTGACACCTTTCTATCATAGCCAGCATTGACTGCTAACTTGCTGCCTAATAGCTCCCGCCCCTTGACAGGTGGCATTGTAATGAGATAATCAATGTTATTCACTTCACTTGTCAGTAGGTATTAATGCTGTGTTTGATTGGTGCACACCACTAATAATACAATCGCTGTCGGATATCAGCCCGTACTTGATGATTCAAATGGTCAGGTAAACAGCATAGCATGAGTTCTTGTAGCAGAGGATTTTTTATTTCAAGAAACAGTTTTTTTAAGCCAATAACTGGGTTGGTAAACACATGCATGCTGTTAAACATTGGAGTTGGCAACGTCACCAGGTATCGCAGCGAGCCAATATCAGAATGAAATGCTGGATCAGCAAATAGAAGGAAAAAATGGATCTGACTCTATCCTGTAACAAATCTCACCCACTCATACTGAATTATCACCCACTCCTACTGTGCCATGTCATGTACAAATCTACTGTTACATGCACTTTAAAAATGTAAGCTTTAAAGAAATCTAAAGCTTTGTGTTTTCTAAAGATAAAATATCAGATCACTGTCAACTTTCCATTTTAATGATGGTACAGGAAAAGAAAAAAAGGTAGTGCAGCATTTCTATCTGATAACTTTCATGTGTGAAAACACACTTTTACTGTATTTATGGTTTATTTATTCTATGAATGGCCCGAACAGCATTTCTCAGATTCTGTGTTTCTGAATGAGTATCTAAATAATCATTCTCAGCAACCAATCCCACTTACTGCTATTTAACCATGATTTGTTTGTTTATTTGATTGTTTTACAGTTTGTTCTAAAAAATAGTTTTTGATGGCATATACATTTCTTCATTGCACAAAGATGCAGAAAGAAATGTACAGTGGTGTTCAGATAAGGAGACACATGAGTCTGACTGAACCTTTTTTTGACCTAGATAGCAGCGATGCTGAAGTAATTTTAGGGCGTACATTTCTTTAAATCTTATTCTAAAGGCCTATTTTCAGTGTCGGTTAGATACTTTACCAAAAGAAGCTTTACCAAAACATGTTTAAGTTCCAATACAAGGTGAAATATATTTACATTTATAAGTATAAATGAATTTGAAAATGTCTGATAATGGCCAAAAAATACATTTTTGTTTAATGTACTCTTGTGTTTTCAATATATTTGGAATGAAACAATGCATTCCATATATGTCAGACATATAAAAAACACATGCCTACATCTGAATATGATTTTTTTATGTCCTTCAAATAAACACCTATCTCTTTTGTGAAAAATGTTTTGTTTAAAATTGAAAGCGTCTACCTTTAAAAAACATGTCAAAAAGAACGTTGGAGAATTCTGTTTTAAGGATGGCCTATTAAAGACTAAATATGGAAACAAAGACCTACAAATAACAAGGACCAACATAAACAAATAATGAACGACAAACAAATTGTATAGTGTGTTCAAATGCCAAACCATATTGTTGTTTTAAACAATATTCAAAGCTACCTAAGACTTTCACAATCTTGTGGCTACATGGTATTACATCCACACAATTCAGATCATGAAAAGGCTTGCCAGTATCCACTTTAATAACAATCATATCTGCATAGATAATCTGCTATGCTTCAGCCTTTTTCCATCAAACTTTCAAAGACTTTTATCTGGCCTAGTAGGAGTGCAGATTAGGTTTTCGCATATAAGGCATATCATTGTACATCCAATGTGAAGAAATAACAGGGATGAAGATTTGCTTGTAGTAATCGCGATTACTTTTTGAACCGTCTTCCCGTCTCCAAGAAGCCAGTTAACAGCGGATACAAAGCCCACTTTGAGGGAAATTAACAACTAAAAACAAGATGAAGATGTAACCTAATGAATTCATTCATTTGTGAAAAACACTGTTTACTAGAAAGGCCTGCATGTTCTACGGATAGTAGCAATTAAGAGGCAAAGTCATCAGAAAATAACTCGTATTAGCTAGAGATATCCCAAGCTGTCCCTTACCCACTCACTAAGCCTCTAAGGAGGACTAAAATGTTATATTTATATGTTACAAAATTTGTGGCACAACAAAAACAGATCCCAGCGAAGCAAAGAGGTCTGTTAATTGGAAACGGGCAACTGGTGATTAGGGAGTTGCCCCTGCAATGAGAAGATGGTGGGTTCGAATCCCAGAATGACCAGTGGCACCACTGAGGCACCCTTGACAGAGGTACCGTCCTCACACACTGCTCCCTGGGCGCTGTGTTCCAAGTTGCTTGCTGCTTGGATTAAAGCAGAGAACAATTTCTTGCTGCTTACACTGTGTGCTGTGGTGTGTCCACATATGACAAATGATCACATTTTACAAAAACAAGCTTACTTACTTGTTTAACCAAACATTCAAATTTTTTTTTTACAGACAATCGTGATTAACTTTTTTAATCCACTGATTATACCTTGGTGAAAGGCACAGAACACTGCTGATTATGATGATTATAAAGTTTGTTTCCCCTCAAAATGCTGCACAGGAAGACACACACGTACACATGGTCGCATGCCAAACCAAGGAGAGTGAATCTGCAAAAATTCACACACTTGTGGCCAATAGATATCAGGCGCTCAATGCAAAGAGCATCAGTAGCTGAAACTTTGTGAGGACAACCTAAAACATTATCCTTCGTTGAGCAGAATGAGGAGAGTTTCTCTGTTGCAAGGTTTATTTTGGATTGGAATTGAAATGCTGAGATTGTTAACCTCAATTATCTGACACCACTACAGAAATCACTTGTGTATCCACGACTCTGAGCATCTGTGACTTCCCCTGGAGGAGATCACAGCCCATGAGATTATAGCGCTGTTTGTGCCCACCATGTTAATCATCTCATGAAAGAGTGCACACGACATGTAACAACAGCCATTCACAAACTCCACAAAGAACTCAGAGTGCAGCACATGAAGACAGTGAACTACAACTGGGGTTGGGGGGCGGGGTGTAATTGTCTGGGAAGTATTTCAGATCTCTAATAAAAATCAAAGAGGTCCTTCCATCTGATTATTTCATTGTAAATTGAATATTATAACCTGGGGTGCGTTCAAATCTCCTCGGGTTTGCGGCGAGGAGGATGGTGGAGATAAACCAGCGAAAGACTGCAGTTTTCAAAGCTTTTTGTTCTGACTCCGAAGGCTCTAATTTGTCTTTAAGTAATTGGGGAAGATTAAAGGTATGGATCTGTCTAGGGACCTTGCAGAAATGACGCATCAAATGAATATCCAAGCCCACTTATGCCAGACTGAGCATGAGAGAGAGAGAGAGAGTGTGTGTGTGTGTGAGAGAGAGAGAGAGAGTGTGAGAGAGAGAGAGAGAGAGAATAAGAGAGACATACAGAGAGAGAATGTCAGAGAGAAAGAAAGAAAGAAAGAAATCGAGGAATAGATAAAAGATGAAGAGAAAATAACAGAAAAAAAAGAAAATGCACAGAAACAGGAAAAAATACAGAACAAGACAGAAGATAGAGAAAAGAAAGAGTGTAAGAAAGAAAGACAGAGAGCAAAAAGGAGAGAGACAGAGAGAGTGACAGAGAGAAAGACAGCTAGTTAAATAGAGAGTGAGAAATAGAAAGGCAGAGGGTAAATAGAGAGAGAGAGAGAGCAAATGAGAGAGAGAGCGAGAGAGAGACAGAGAGTAAAATGGTGAGAGACAAGAGAGTAAAAGAGAGAGAGAGAGAATAATTGAAAGAGAGTGTAAAAGGGTGAGAGACAGAGTAAAAGAGTGAGAGAGAAAGAGAGAGAGAGTGAGTGAGAGAGAGTAAAAAGGTGAGAGAAACAGAGAGTAAAAGAGCAAGAGAGACAGAGAGTGACAGAGAGACAGTAAGAGAGAGAGAGAGCGCTGAGGCAGGGCAGCTGAGTCTACAGTATGATCTGCTACAGCTTTGCCTAGAGGAGACCTCCCTCTCTCACCATTACCCGTTTACATCAGACTCACTGCAGCAGGTCAGCATTCATTGCACATTCACGGAAGACAAAAATCAGCTCCCTAAGCCAGTCAAAAGTGAGACCATGGAGGGAGAAATTAAAGGAGGTGTACCGCATAATATACTGCAAGACAGTCAGTGCACTCTGAAGACGTTCAACAAGACCACAGAGAAAATGTTGCATTAATCTGGGATGTTACTGGATGGAACCTTTTTTCCCAAAAATCTATACATATATTATACATAAAAAGGGAACTATCGCCCAAAGACTGTACTAGATTGTGCCCTTTGGATAAATGAAGTGAAACTAAAACAACAAGACGCGAGAGAAGCCAGCCCCAAGCGGTGCACAAGCCAGTGTATTTCTTAGTGCCAGTCCCAAGTCAAATATGCGGACAACCAGAAAATTTCTCATACAGGATCGGTTGAGGCCCAGGTTAACAACGGCCGCAACCAGTACTGTTAGCCGACAGGGTGCTAGTGGACATTGGGCTAATTTTGGCCAAAGAAGAAGAGGACGAAGCAGGAGGAGAGGAGGAAGGGTAGGAGAATAGAAGTAAGGGTGGGGACTTTGAATGTTGGCAGCTGATATGATGGAGAGAAGGAAGGTTGATATATTGTGTATGCAGGAGTCCAGGTGGAAGGGAAGAAAGGACAGGTGTATTGGAGGAGGTTGCAAATTGTTCTATCATGAGGTGGATGGGAGGCGAAATGGGGAAGGTGTTGCTGTGAAGAAAGAGTATGTTAGTGTTCTTAAAGGGAAAAGTGTGTCAGACAACGGGATGAGTGTGAATTTAGAAATTGTGCACATGTGTGTGAGATGGATGAGAAAGAAGGATTCTGGAGTGTGTTGGATGAAGTAGTGGAGACTGCACCCAAGGGAGAGAGAG
>JBBPCY010000001.1:20819717-20835583 GCA_037974405.1 Brachyalestes nurse | reverse complement strand
TTTTGTTTGTTTTGCTGACAGGCCGGAAAAAAAGAAAAAAAAAAAAAAAAAAAAAAAGAAGCCGGGGCTAACAACACACTAAAGACGGGTAGACTATGGATGTATGACGAACAAATGAGGATGGATCGACCCTGGGTTACCACCCAGGGGAGACTAAATACACAGATGACTAAGACAGAGGACATATAGCAAGGGGTGTCAAACTCCGGTCCTGGAGGTTCCGGTGTCCTGCAAAGTTTGATGGTTCCCCTCCATAACCATATTAATTTAACTGGTGAGGTAAACCAGGTGTTTCTGAGCAGGGAAATCACCAGAACGTGCTTCAACACCCTTGACATATAGGAACTGAGAATAACTTAAACAGAAACACCGGACAGCTGTAAACAATAACACAAAACTAGAATCCAGTGGATACAGACAGGAGCAAAATAGAAGTCCAGACAGGGCAGGGCAGCCCCACTGACCAGGGGTGTGACATACATATTATAACTCAGCCCCAGTACGGAAAATATAAATCATTTAAACAATCCCTAAAGTTACTCTTTCCCTTATCTAAGTGCCTATAAATTCCCTTCTCTACCTTCTGTTTCTTCTGATGAAGTGTTCCCACCCTACAGCCTCCCTGTCTCTTCCCTGATCCTCAATCCTATCCTATAGTTCACCAAAAAGGGGGTATTCTTGTAGTAGCTCTGAAACCTAGCCCAGGTCCTCAGAGTTCTCTCCTCTCCAACAGTCACACAATCTTTTATTGAAAGAGTGATTTAAACTTGCACAATATATAAATATTAATAATCACACCACATGGCCAGATTTACCATCAGAGAGCCCTGCATGCCAAAAAAAACAAGAATAATCAAGAATAGCTATAATAACTTGCTAAATGCCAAGCTGTATTAATACACTGCATGTATGGTATATACTGATATTACCCACTATGGCAATATGCTTTAGTCTAATATGATTGACAGTTAATGTTTTATGTTTGCTGCTGTTGCTCTTCTGCCTTCCTATTTCAACGTGTCGTCTTCTTTAGGTGAAAGGGTAGACATTTTGGAATGAATGCTTTTTAAAGGAAGGTGGTGCAGTGGTGGTTGGGTTCTCCTTGACATGTATGTAACGATGCTATTATTTTGTCGACATTTTCTAAATGGACTCACCTTTGTTTGCACAAATGTGATGGGTGAAAGATCTGGGTTATTTTTAATTGAATGACATCCGATGTTTTGGTCCATGATCATTTGGTCAGTAACATAAATTAACTGCAATCTGCAGTTCTTAAAGTGACACCCCCAGCTGGTATATTTACTACCATATCTGACTAATCAGTGTCTACAGGCATGCAGGTGGTCTCTGCTCAAACAGCAGGCTGATTTGAACACAGAGAGAACCGCAGAGACTCCTGAGCTTGTTTCCAGTGATTTGGTTGTTTCATGGTTGCTGCCAGGCACTGTTTTGATTTTTCCTCAGCAGCCCCAGCTGTCAAAAACACCAGCAATGGCATCCTACTCTCACTCAGCCTCGCAGGGTTATCCTCAAACACACATTTGAGCAACAGCAGAAATAACAGCCATGGAGCAGATGAAGCCTCATTAAAGCAGATTTTATTTTGATGAAAGGATTTTGCAGATGATGGATTTTTCATCAGGACTCTGGCCTTTAATGGCTGCAAGAACTGTAACAGCTACGTCTTTTCTACAATTACACCTCTACCCCTCTTCATCCATCAGTATTGTCAAATATTACCTATTGTCTTAAGAATATGAAATAGGTCTGCCCCAATTAATGGATTACTTGTATTCATGATTCATTGGTTAGCTGTAAATAGTTGACTAAATGATTACCTGTTTTTTCCAGATAAGAAAGAGCCTGAAGAGCACACCAACAAAAACAAGTGTTTTTGTTACTTACATATAGTGTTTAATATTTTTTAAATTCATTCTTTTTAGTGGCTTCCCAGTTACTAACTTTTGCTATTTCTCAACATGTTTTGGCATAGTTTTAAAGACTGCAGTCATCTGCTAATATACTTGAAATATACTTGACATTTGAATGCCAAAAAAGGTTCAGTGCTAAAAAATGTGTGCAAACTTTCCAATTAATAGACAAAACAATCAATGTAGTACTCAATTCCTGATTCTATCAATAGTGACAGCCCCAAAATAAACGTCTTACATTCTGTTTGCCAAGTAGAAAGGCATAAGGACCATGCGTGGGACCTGAGCCAATTCTCCCTGACATTTGGCAGTGTCATCAATCTTCATTCTTAATTCATAGAACAGTACAATAAGCTGTGGCAGAATGGATCCCGGGCTGCATTGAGACCTGCAGTCAATCTGCTGTGGGCTGGCAGCCCTGACGCCCGGCGGCGGCTAGCCCTCCAGTTACGGAGGAATACAGTTTACTATCAGCCTGTGCCATGACCCCAATTGAAGAGGCAAATTCAATTCAATGCGCAGGAGGCAAGAGAACTTGCAGGGGGGTAGAGGGGGGGAAGAAAGCCAAAGCCAGCTGCAGGGGACCGATAAAGCTATTCGAATTCTATCCTCATCCTCAGCATAGCCAGCCGAGCTGGGTGGATATGGCCGGATGAGTTACTAGCGCCCATGCTACACTACAGTACGGTACAATGCATCCGTCTTGCCACCGACCTACACACAGAGTGAGCAGGGAATGTTCACGCCAGTGGAGTGTGGAGGTCAAGCGCAGGTTACATGGGCTGCAGTTACATTTCTTCATGTTAAAGTGGCCTGAATCCAAATTTCCCCTAAGCGTGAATCAGATTTGATTTAGAAATGCCAGTGTGTACATTTCATGACAAGTAGATCAGATTTTCGTATTCCACACAGAAACATGTTCTTTCTTAGCTGTAACTGCAGATAAGTTTGACAAACACTGAATTTCCAATTCAAAACACCACACTAGCAAACAATCAGCCATTAACACAACTGACGAGCACCGTAATCTGGCCTGAAAGTTTGGGCTGAATACAACCCAAGAACCACATCATCAAGTTTTGAGTCCAAAACTGACCTGAGCGCAAGATGTTTCTTGTATGGTTTCAAATACGAAGCACTGCTTTCCAACAACATCCCAAACATCTCCAGTTTCCATACTGCCCCATTTTCATTCTGTGCGGTACTGAAAACCAATAACAAGATGTCGGTGCTCGCTTGATTGATCCTAAACTCTTCTTCTACATGCAGAACATGTTAGTTAGCAGGATAAGCAGAAATATTCTTTTAGATGTGCTAATCTGTCCTATCTTGAATCGATTTTATTTTTCTTCTCACAAGCGTGGGCCTTGTGGAGCTTGGTGCTGAATTCTGTCAACAACACAAGTGTGTGAGTCCACTGTTTCAAAGATATATGTCACAATGCCATCCCCTTTTAGGGGAACTCCAGCTGTAGCCTGGCTGTACCCTCTTTTTATCACACATACCAGCAGCCAGTTTCTGGACCCATTAACTCATGTGAATACACCACTCACTTAGACTCTTCTCCTTGCAAAGTGCAATTTCTGAGTCGTGTTTTTCAAATGTAGTTTTTGAACCTTGCTTCTGCCTTGTTTTCCTATAATGCATTTGCTTTTTGTGTTGCTGCCAGTGTGCCTCTGTTTTGACCCTAGACCGTGATGAGTACAAGTATTGGAGTGTGCCTAATCGGAGCAGCAAGTAAACATTTCGTTCTTGAAGTTGATGTGTTAAAGGAGGGAAAATGGGTGAGCGAAAATGGGCGAGAGCTAATCTGACAAGGACCAAATAGTGATGGCTAGGCGACTGGCTCATCTCCAAAACAGCTGTTCTTGTGAGGGACAACCAGGAAGGACAACCAGTGAACCTGCGACAGGGCAATGGACGAGGTCTCACAGATGCATGTGGGGAATGTGGTTACCCTGTCTGTTCTTAAAAGTCAATACTGGCTGTGATAGAAAGTTGTAAGAACATACAGATGCAGATCAGTCAGAGTGCCCATGCTGACCCCTGTGCACCACCAAAGGCTCCTATAAGGTGCACATGTGCTTCAGAACTTGACCGTGGAGTAATGAAAGAATGTGGCTTGGTCTGATATTTTATATAATCATACTTTCTTTTACATCATGAGGATGGCCATGTGCGTATAATAGCACCAGGATGCACGATGAAAGGAGGTAGTACGATGCTCTGGGCAATGCTCTGGGAAACCTTGGGTCTTGCCCTTCATGTGAATATTATTCTGACCTATATCACCTACTTAAACATTATTAAGTTCACCCAATTATGGAAATGTTGTTCCCTGATGGCAGTTGTCTTTTTTAGCAATAATGCATCCTGCCCTACTGCAAACATTGTTCAGGAATGGTTTGAGGGAAATGACAAAGAGTTCAAAGGGGTTGAATCAAACTACCCCAGATTTCGATGTGATTGAGCATCTATAAGATGTTCTCTACAATCTAGTTAAATCCACGGAGGCCCCATCTCACAACTTACAGGACTTAAAGGATCTGCTGCTAATGCCAAACACCACAGCGCCTTCAAAGGTCTTGTGGAGTCCATGCCTCGACAAGTCAGAGTTGCTGACATAATATTACAAGTTGTTTTAATGTTATGGTTGATCAGCATACACACACACACACACACACACACACATACACAAACACACACAGAAGAATCGGAATCAAAAACAGAAAACTCCAGAGGAAATTGCTTATGTTATGACTGCATAACAAGAACAATATTAAGTATAATGTCTAAATTAACTCAGTAAAAGAATCCATAAAAAAATCTCAATATGAAATACACTATCTACACAAATGCTGGGTATTCATACTATAGATAATAGTTGCTGGAATGCTATCATCATGGAATGTCAGCAGTGGCTAACACTAGTGGCGAATGCTGATCAAATGTAAGCATATCCTTGATGAACAGCTGGCTTCATCAGGTCAGTGGAGAGAAAAGGGGGCTGACTGGCAGCACAGATCAATCTCAGAAAGCTTGTGCGTCAGCGGATCTGGGCTTGGATGCCTACAGTGGCTGGGAAAAGGCTGCGTACGTGTTCACTGGCACCATATTATGCACACACTCATTTCATTTTCACAGCTAATGAAGACACATTGTGCTGTGTCACTGCTGAGACACTGGGACAACACAATCACATTCATGCTCCAGCCATGACTATAATTCCACACGGCGGTGGAATCAGTAAATCTGAGGATGTCTACGAAAGCCTGTCTGCTCTGCAGTAACTACGTTCTCCTGTACATCAATCAAAACCTGGGAATAAACACGTCTTGGGAAATTTGTATCGAGTTATTAGCAGTCAACACTTTTATATTGAGTAAGGAGTAAGATTACATTGGGCACTCTGTGAAAAGCAGCTTCATTAAAACTCTAGAGACCAGCAAAACCAATAAATGAGAAGGCATGAAGGAATGTTATGACAGGCAACACGCGGCATCGGCAGCGACAGATCAGTGGCTCACTGGGCTTTATAAACCACAGGGGACAGTAATTCATCACAGTGTGGTGGGACAGGAAGGGGTGCTCAATGAAGTGCCGCTGAAAGGAAAGTACTAACTGATGGGGGGGAAGAGGGGTGCGGGAGGGCAAGAGAGAGAGAAGGAGGGAGGAGGGAGAGAGAGAGAGACAGATACAGAGATGAGGAGTGTATGATGTGGAAAGAGACAGATTGAGAGAGGAAGTAAGACAGAAAGAGAGAGAGAGAAATAACAGGTATATGTGAGAGGAGAAAGAAAGTGAAAAGGCAAAAATGAAAGATACAGAGATAGAAAAGATGTGTATGGGGAAAGAGATGAAAGAACAGTGAAAAAAAACCCGAGAATGAAGTGCAGAAAAAGACTAGGAGAATGAAATGGACATACACAAAAGGAGACAGAAATGAGAGAGAGAAAATGTGTATGGGTCCAGGTGTATGTGCAAGGGAGATGGAAAGAGAAGAAGAAGAAGAAAAAACACAGAGGGGAGGGAGGAGAGAAAGAAAGAGTGAGAGACAGAATGAGAGAGACAGAGAAAGAAAGAGTGAGAAAATAAAATGAGGGTGAGAGAATGAGAGACAGAGAAAGAATGAGAGAGACACAGAGAAAGAAAGAGAGAAAAAGACAGACTGAGAGAATGAGAGAGAGAGAATGAGAGAGAGAGGGAGAGAGAGACAATGAAGAGGAGAAAGCCCAAAAAAGAAAGAACAAGGAATAAATAGTTTGAGAGGAATAAAGAAAAAGGAATAAACTGTGTGAGAGGAAGAGAGACACTAAAGTATACAAAACAGAGAGACAGTAAGAGAGAGAGATTATGAAGAAAGAGAGACAGACGGGGGATCAAGAAAGAGGGAGGGCGAGGGGTGGAAGAGTGCCAGCTTGGTGCAGGACAGAACAGTGTCGTTTAAGCCTGGTGCTGCTGAATGGCAGTGGCACTTCCTGTGGGCCTGCAGGTGAGACGTGCGTGGAGTGCAGAGCAGCATCTTCCTGCAGGAACAGCCTTAAATCAGCCCCAGCAGCAGCTGGGCCGTCAGCAGCTCCCTCAGACCCACAGCACCGCTCTGAGAATGACCTGCTCAGAGATTAGTGGCACCCAGTAGGCCTCGGCGAAAAAGTCGATAGATGATGATTATCAGAATGGTAACATTCAATAAAATGTATATGCTGTTCGGCTTCTGATGATAGCAGCGAAGACTCAAACTGTGAACAACTGCAATGTCAGTACACTAGGTGGCAACGGTCCTCTAGACAGGCAGATAGAAGAAGTCTAACCATTCACTCAAAACAGCACAAACCGGCAGGCACAGTTAGCAAGTGAGCTATTTTCAACATCTACAAAAAAGAGGAGATTGTTTAAAAGAAATGTCGCATGATATGCTTCTGATTCTAATAGTATTCCGATTTAAACTGGAGCATTCGGAAATATATAATGGTTATTGAAAATTACCGTTCAGCCATAGTGCCCACCTAACACACAGATTAGGCTGAGAAGAGGGATGAAGTGGGGTTCAACCGAGGTGAGCCAAAAAAAAGTGTATGCGTATGCGTGTGGATGTGGAGAGGGAATTCTAACGCGAACGATGCCTTAAGCAGACGTCTGCAGTTTTGTGGAGCGGAAAAAGGAATTGCTGCATTGAAGTGCTCTGGGTGGATAGTTTTCATCAGCAAGCATGCCGTCGATTCTGCTGTCGATTCGTTTTCTGCTTCCTTGAATGCCACAGGAGGAGCATTCTTGAAGATTTACTTTGATGCCGCTAGAAAGCAGACAGGTACTCGCACTGATTATGAATGCGAGAGTTTCACTGGGATACGTCTTAAAAGATACAAAAACTAATTGAGGTACATGACTTAGGTTCTGCCTCAACCATGATCAAACAAGACAGCAACACACATGCATAACACCCAGTAGATGATTAGCTTTAGGCATGTTAGATTTGAGATGGTAGCAGGACCTACCACTGAAGGACAATGGCGTCAAGCTTTTATTCTTAAAGAGGCTAACCAAGTGCCAGCCATCGCCTTCCACTTTCATCCTTCAAATACAGGCAGAAATGGTAAATCTGACTACAAAACAGTGCCATGCTTAAAAAAACATGTAAAATGTATCACTTCTGACATGGGGAAACAAATGACAGCACAATAAAACCCTTCTGTGTAGGCAGTTTAAAGATTTCTGTGAATCTGAGTTTAAGAAATTTCACAGCTGGAAACTAATGATCGTATCAGTTAGTAGAAAATGTTTATATAAACCTGTTAGAGTCCCAAACTATTGCAATATTTTAGATATTGATCAGACCTAGACCTCAGCACAATGTCTCCTCAATCTTCCGAGCTGTTAGACACGTGTCATCATATCTGTTTATGCTCGTTACACCCAAAGCAACTCATCTGGGCAAGATCCGGGCAAAGATCCCCTTCAGACAGTTTACTCAAATGCCATTCTCTAGAGTGTGGTTCAAAGACAAGCACACATCATCTGCAGTTGTAGATCTAACATAGCCTAGAGAGAGAGAGAGAGAAAGAGAGAGAGAGTGGAAGATGATTACAAAGATGACAGTGATGAAGACGACTGTGCCGATGGGGGATTTTCCCCACAAGTTCGTGGACTCAGTCTACTCTGCTCATTACCACTCAGAAACCAACACCAACTGCAGGCAAAAGGCAGCATCTTTGGACAAATGACGTTATTGATTTTGTTGATTTTCCATGTAAAAATAAGTACAAATCCTCCACAGGGTGCATGCTTCTGCAACTCCTGTTTACTGACTGTATTTAACAAAGTAGGAATGAAATCTGGCCTCTGGAAAAGCTATGGCACATTTTATACTTTATTTTTTCCAATATGTCAAACTCAGCAGGTATGTAGAAATGTGTCCTCTGTAGAGGATGTGAACTTATACAACAAAACGTGTGATTTGATAAAACATATACTTTTGCTTGTAACTGAACTCACCTTTGGATTTGCATTCAAATCCATAAAGTATCTCAGTGCAGGGAAGCCTCAATGACCAAGATATTCAAAAGTTAGCCGAAACCTTTATATAAGCATACACTGCCTTTGTAGGCCTCGTTTCTGTTTTGCATACTAACCTTACTTTCACATTAAAACACAGTTTTGTGTTTACACAAAATAACTCTGCGTACAAAGAATTCCTCCTGACAGTCAGCCCAAATTCCTTCAAAACATTTTTTTTTCCAGTGACTGCTAGTCGAGGCTGTTTTCAACCTTGAGGCAAAATGTTAACCCAAATAGCTGAAATCCACGTTTTGAGCGTCAGCAGTACAGCATGTATAGTATGGGTCCATGAAAAAATAACAGCATCGCTAAACAAAGGTTAGGTAGGCCAAACTAATGGCTTTGGTCATTTGAAAGATGAGGCACATCATGATGATGATGGGGAAATGACAACAATAAGGAAAATGTGGGTTATGATGATGTCTACATAATGGAGATGACAACCATGATGGTGATGAGAACAATGACAATGACCATGGCCATCATCACGGCCGGAGTCATGATGATAATGAATTGCCAGTAGAATGAGGCTCAGATGTTTGCTTCACAATTCCGCATTTAAATCACACAAGCCACTCGATAAAGAGGCCTGGTGTGCGCTATGAAATCTTTTCATTCTTAGACTGCAAAGAGTATTTTAAATATATCCTCAAGCTAAGAGTTGTGTCAACAATCAAAGCCCTTCTCACAGCAAGAGGTGCATCAATTAACACTCACTTTGAGCGTTACAGGACAATAATTCATCTTCATATTCTTCTGCTGATGGCATTAGACTCTTTCATTAGAGCCCCTGTGTATGCGGTAAACTCATTCAGACAGCCTCTGATCATTACGCGCCCGCTGCTGTGGCTTATCTATCAGTTCCGCTTCGTGCCTTTGCGCGGGGGCTGTCCCGGACCCTGATTACATAAGCAGACCTGCGCCCCAGGGAGCATGAGGAGGCTAATAAACCTCTGTCTGACAGCGGACTGATGGCCAGTGAAGGAGACCACCGAGCACCTCATCCAACCTGGACAGCCTTGAGCAAATTTTGGGCCGAGGCCATCATGCCAATTTAATTCTCGTATTATTAATGAACGCACAGAGCATTCCAGAGATCTGTGACTGATGACGGTGCGCTGTAAAACCTCAAGTACATATCTAGGACAAGGCTTGAAGCACATTGAAGCCTAATAGGCTACAAAGCGAGGGCTGCTAACAAATATGTTATGTACGTTACATTACCTATGCCGCAAAGAGGTATGCCATCCACAAAGATGTAAATAAATGAACAGACAAAGGCCACATCTGTGAATCTAACTCCTAAATTCAGCTGACATAAAAACAGAAAAACAAAACATGGAAACAACAGCAGCGTATCTACTTATTTTATTTCCCTAACACTTCTGTTCCATCTAAAACTCCAGTGTGCACAGAAATAGCTTCAGATGCGACCTTGGACTCCTTCACCTGCTAAGTGAGAGCAAAGCTTATTGTTGCTTTGTGGCGCATGTCACTCAATACTAATGATTCCTTCCCCCCCTTGAGATGTCATCCTCCATGTTCTAAAGCGACGCATAACCATCGCACCCTCTGATTACCATGTGACAGGCTGAGCGCAGCCCCGACTCAAGGTGAAGCGGGACATATGCATCTCGGAGATAAGCATCTGGTCTGTACAGAGTAGAGGGTGGCAATGGCCGTCTTCAATTTCCAAGGTCCTAGGACTAATTTGACTGTCTCGATTGCAGATCGGCTGACAGTAATTGATTTTCCGCCACCCAAATGAAGTCTTGACTGATTCAATCAGGCAATGGATTGGAAAACAAACATCACATGCTCAAAGTTCAAACAGTGCGCAGTAGTATCGCCAGCAACGAATGAACACTGTTCATTTGAGAAAACACCATCAATTTAATGGGCTACATAAGCACCACCATAGCGACTGGGATAGAATCACCAGAGCGACAAGTGAGAGCAAATGAAAAATGCAAATCCGTGCCCCCACACACTCTTAAAAAACAAAGGTTCCTAAATGGTTCAAGGCTTGGACATATAGTTCCAGTGTAAGAAACCTTACACTGCAATTGAATCTTTACATCCCAGGTCTCAAATTCATTCCATAGTTTTTGTCAGTTATGGGCAATTTGTCTTTACAACTCATAATAGTAGTAGCAGTAGGAGTAATTACAATAATAATAATAATAATAATAATAGTAATAATAACGGTTTGAAGGGTATAAGGGTTTGAACCAGCCAGTGGCTTACAGCTGAACCAGCAAGGAGGTGTTAACTCACGCTCTCTTACTAAGCCGTTTATGGTTAAGGATGGTTAAATGCGCAGCTGAATTCATGGGCTGATTATTTTTGATTAAATAACAACAAACAGTGACACACAGTCTTTTTTAATAACTGCCCTGAACTTAAGTGTCTTGAAGTGTGTTTATGAGTCTGCTGTGTGTTTTGCTCTTCTTTGTTTTTCTGTATTTGTGTTTCTCCATGTTTTCTCCATCCTTTCTTGCCGCCTAAGCCGTGACATTACAGACTTTCTCACCAACACACGTTCTGAAGGCGACTCGACCACCAGCTCTCTCTTCCCATACATCACAGAGATCGATTTTTAGACAATCAATACTCCTGATCAACCCATAAAAAAATCTGGAAACACAGCCATTGCTCCGGAATATTAATGGACATTTTGACATTGGAATTTTGACAAAGTTCAATTCTGACTAGAAGTGGCACTAAAACATTGTAACATAATTATTATTATTATTATAAAACTTATAATAAAACTTAAGAACGACAATAGTAAAACACGAATAATAAAATGTTCGTGTTAAATTAAATCATATGGGACTGTCACGTCCCCCCTAGCGGACAGCAGGGGTCGCTGTGGGTTTTTGTTGAGGTTTTTGTGTTGGGACCTTTATTATGTGGGTTGGGGTTTAAGTTAATGATTATCGGGTGTTTTGAGTTAAGTGTTTGTGTTTTGTGATTGGGTCTTTGTTTGGGTTTTGTATTTAAGTTCAGTTTGGACCGACCGTAGTTGTCGGTCAACCCCTCACGATAGCTTTTTGTTGGATTTTGGTGTTGCAGAAAATAAAGAAAAGAAATGAATACATCCAGAGGAGTGTGGAGCTTCTTTGCCCGTCCGGAGGTCATATCCTGGGACGGGAGCCGTGACAGGGACATAACGTGACAGCACTGGCAGTCCTACTGAAACCAAGTGCAGGAAAACAGGTCAGTTAAATTCTCGGCTGTGTCGTGAATAACTATATAAAGGCAGATCAGTCTTAATTAAAAGCTAAAATAATTACAGCTAAATTACAACCCCACCCACTCAGCGTGTAGCCTTAATCAGGTTTTAGTTTATATGGATCCAAGCCGTAGTCTGTTTTTTTTAATAACAAAAGTTTCAGTCCCAGCTCATTTATTATAGCTTATGTTAGTTAAGTGTCTGGCAGGGAATTCACATCCACCCATTAGATAATTATTACAGTTAGCTATGTGGGCTGTATTTAAGAATAAATTGTGAATATATGATGAGGCATATACAGCTCCTAGTTTGAGCTCACACTTGGGTTAAGGCTCTAAAGTCTTAAGTCTTAAAAAAAATTCACATACATCTTGTTAATAAAAACCATCCATTGAGGATCAGCCACTGGCAGGTTAACCTTTACCAAAAGTGTATGGCATTGCTCCAGAAAAACATGTTTGGAACATTTTAAGAGTGCATATTGAATACTAGACAAATATAAATATGCATACTGGTCGATATACATCATGACTCACTCGCCATTGCTTCACTCCATCATGATTTCCCCAGAAGATACTAAGATGAGCCGAGTGTGCTATTTTGACCTGTGACCTCTAGAGAACCATGCCAAGTCTTCTGCATTGGTAATGGAGGCGGGCAGGTCAAGCGCTGGACCATAACAGAAGTCAGCGAATGAATATGAAGACCTGGTTTCTTGGTATCTGGCCCTTGGACACCCTAGTGTGAGGCTGATGAGTGCAGTATTTGGCAGCTCGGGGCTAGGTGTGATTTATAAGAGGCTGCCCCCAGACTCACCCTGATTGAACTGATTGTCTCATTCAGCAGCCTTGGCTACTTGTGCTGTCTACAGCGAGGCCAGGAAAACTGTTTTTCACAGGCTGGTAAAGGCTGAGGACCAACCCAGTCCTGTCCCAAGACACCAGCCAGTGTAATGATCCACTTTATAAAAGGGCTTTCCTATTTGAATGTTTAATAAGTCGTTTTGAAAGAGAAGCTTTCCCTTTCTCTGTAGACCGTTCACATGGGAGGATAACATTTCTACTATTTCACCCAACATGGAGGACCAGTCTCAAAGCAAACGGCGAAGATGACCTCCGTGCTAGGAACTCATTATCGAAAATGGTTTGGCATAAACAGTACTTCCTTAGATTAAATCAGGTGTGCTCCTCATGTAATTTCACAATTCCATGAAAAGGCTGGGGGCATTGAGGAGAAGTCTGGAACCAAACCTGTATTCTTCTTACAATCTCACAAATAATCATCATTTTTCAGGGAAATAATTCACGTTTTTTACTTTTAGCCTTTCTTGTTTGTTTGCGTTTATGCTGATCAATGAGATTACCATGTGTTATTGACAGTAGAACAGTATAAATGATTTTAACCAATTTGCTTAAGACTGTACGCCCAAGCACTCTAGCAAGACACGTGGAATATGCCTGTCACATTGGTGTAGGTATCCCATCAGAGAGCAGGAGGTAAATCAAAACACCACTAAAATGGCTGAGCTGTGATTTCTGTTACAGTGCCAAGTTCAAGTAATCATCTGTTCATGTTAAATTCAGTTTGCGAGTGCAAATAACCCATAGAGATAACGGGAAGACATTGTGAAATGTACCCTGCCTATGAGATTCATTTCATGATGCAATCTGTGCTACTGGCTGAGTGATAAAGCGCTGCAAACAACAACAATGCCCCTAGAAACTGCCATGTCAGTTCAACAAGAATCAAAGCTGAAACCGCCCAGCAACGATAACGTATTTCATGTTCTTGCAAATGCTTCTTATGCTTGCAGAAAAGGACTCCCTCTTTCATAATGCACTAAGGGCAAACTGTCCACTAGAAGCCTCCGGCCATATGCTGAGACTGAGAGGGCCAGACAGGCAGTCCAGTAAGTAAACAGCAAGGAGGTGAGAGTGACTGGCTGCATGGCCACTTGGACAAGCAAGACAGTCCAGCATGTAGTCTAACAGCATAACAGTGTTTTGGAGACTAAGAAAACACTTTTCATTCTTCAGTGCGTCACTAAAGCAATTATTACCATGAATGTAGCAGCTTGAGTAAACATATACTATGAAAGTACAAAACTAAAGCTGCAAGACCTTGATAGTTTCTTGGAGAGGCACAACAGTAGGCAAAACAATCTCCGGCCCGGTGAGCCGCACGTCTCAACTCACTGAGGGGCAAATTAATGGAAAAGTGCCTTTGAGTGTTTTTAAAAGAAATTGTTTTCAGACCGCACTGTTTGACATCCTGCGTTTTGTTATATTTCTGAAAGAAAAACATGAAACTGGATACGAATATTGAAGCAAATATACAGAATCACACTGAAAACACATTAAATTAATGATCAGAGGCTCCAAATAACAAGAGACGTAATTTAATTGTGCCAATTCATATGCAGTGTAAATACCCAGCTCTTTCACCTTTGCCAGTATAATCGGTTACGGACAAAGTGTCGCATTGCACTATGAAACTGCTGCAAACTCCTCTATCTGTTACTTTCAGTTATTATCGTGCACAAATTTGTCATATAATGTGGCAGGGCAAAGAAATAAACAAGAGCTTTGATCGATTGTTATGCCTGTGACTGTGCAGTGTGTCGGCTGATGCGCCTCCGAAGCTCTCCAGTGGAGCGAAATTGCTAATGTCGACCATGACCAAATGATATGGAGCATTTTGAGGAACTTTGACAGAAAAAGAGCTAGTGACACATGGACAAGCCAATGGAGTTCAAATTCAGACGGCTCAAGAGTCCTTGTATCTGGCTAAGGAAAAGACTAAAGGGCACGAGTGATGTGGCAGGCCATCCTGAGCCATGCCTCTGAAGCTCCTTCCCCTGATTAAAGCTGGGGCCTCGGAAAGAGAGACAGCCATCAGAGAGAAAGGGCTCTATGAATTTAACTCACACTGCCTTAACCACCGAATCAGTGACTGGAATTTAATCAGCCTTCACAAAGCTGAGCGATGCCCCTGAGTGCAGCCATTGAAAAGGGAATTTGTGAACTCAAACATGGTCAGATTTCTAATTATGGAGCACCAGGGCTGCAGCCACAGTTCAACATTGTCCTAATAATCTCCCAAGCACAGGCTGAGGAGGCTGGCACTTATCTGAATCGAAGGCAAGCTTCTGATGTGCTAAAAACTTGCTGACAGTGTGGAACAAGCTCCGTAGCTCGAGCCAGAGATCCTGTTTGTGGACCTTGGCTGGGACAGCAAATACACATCAGATCAAAAATTGGATTGGTCAGATCACATAGAGCTAACTGGCTTCTGTCTTGTTCCTGCACTGTTCTTGCCCTGCAGAGCTCTCCAGCTGCCCCGGATCTGTAAGCAACCCAATAGGATCTGTTCTGATAATAATTCTGGATGCAGCATTTACCGGCGCTTCTCTCAACTTGAAAAATAAACTGAGGTAAGACTCTGCTCTTGCCTCAGTATTGTGGATAACATCAGAGACAGAACTTTTCATGACTACTATCATACTGTAGGTTTAGTTGTCTTTTCACATCAAGTCTGTTTTCTAGATGCTCCATGTAAAGATTCACAGTTTTTAACACTTATATGAAGAAAAGGAAGGGAAGAAGAAATGCATGCATTGAGTAGCAGTGGCAAAAGTTACCACTTTTCTTTTAGTCGCTGCTAAGAAGCTGCTGACAAAGTTGAACAAACAAGGACATCCTCCAGCTCACAGCAGCTGCAACGGCGACTGTGTACGCATGTAGTGGGGATTTGAGGCTCTGCTGAGCCACTTCCTCTACAGTCTTTCTGGATGGAAAGTGTCAAACAGCTATATATGGCAAAAAAATATAGCTTCTCACGGAACAGTTGTAGTTTGAAATATTACATAAAACAATATATAAATAAATCAAATAAACAACATTTCTGTGGGAGTACTGGGCCTTCTTGGTGAGCTGGTGCTGAGGGTTCACGTGAGGTTCTCGGCAATCCACTAATGTTCAGTGGAGAGTGATCACATTGTTCCCTCCTGATTTCAACAACCATCTCCTTTGTTTTGTCCACATTTGGAGACAGGTTGTTCAGGACCAGCATTCTTAGCTTCATGGTTCGAATTACAGGGGGTACTGGGGGGTACTGTACCCCCCGATCAAGACCCAGAC
>JBBPCY010000001.1:20787394-20798882 GCA_037974405.1 Brachyalestes nurse | reverse complement strand
TTTTCAAGGGCGCATAAACGTGTCTGCTGTGTTCACCTGTGCATGTAAGAGGGAGGGGGAGAGGGAGAGAGAGAGAGAGAGAGAGAGAGAGAGAGAGAGAGAGAGAGAGAGAAGGCTGATTCTACACACGTTAAACTGTTCTGTGAAGGCCGCTCAGGGGAGATGCTGTTCATTGTTCCTTCCGGCTGTATACACGGTGAGGTCAGTTCCATCACTCCACAAACATCGCCCTCTCTCCACTCGGCCCCCTGAGTGTGTGGTGAATGCACCATCTGTGCCTACATGGGGTATGACCTTACAGCAATTTGATTCCACTTCTTTAGGAACTGATTCAGTGCCTCATAGGCCTGTACCTGATGGCGGTCACCACAGAAAAAGCTCTGGTGGATGATAAAAACCTCATTTATCACTGGTAATTGGTTTATTTCATGCAAACCATAGCAAGACGCTATGAGTTCTAATATACTGTGGATGATAAAGTTCATGTGACAATCGCAGTTCTGTTCTTTAGACTGATGCATCACAATACACAGATGCCTTTGGATTTTCACAAACACAATAAGTGCAGAGATTTTATTTCCCACCAGAACTGCACACGCTCCAAGGAACAAAACTTCCACCTTCAAATGCATCAGTCAGTCAATCCTTCCCTGTCTGCAGCCAACAGAAGGACCCAGAGATGAATACCTATCTGTTTCCCTGTCGGCGGATAGCAGTCCTGACAGCTGATGTCTGTTGTTGGGGATGCTGTTAATGGCAGGCCTGAATTACACTTAATCGATCCATTTGAACTTTCAGTGCTGCCGAGGTCTCTCTGACATTGTAATTACACAGCACTGACAATTAGAGTATTAATGGCAGCTAACAGAGGGGAATAATATCCGGGCGTTTATACCCCTCACACCATATCTCTTGTAATTGTATCTCTTTTTCCTTCCATTATCCACATCACACACATTAGCCATGTCCTCTCTCCATCGCCCTGCGACACATGAAGGCCAAGCGGGTTATATCAATGACACGTTTACCCTTAACACCAAAAAAGCTCTAGGACAAGATACTGGTAGGTCTGTCAAGGTCATGCGCTTGAAGAAGGTTAAAAAGGCGTGGCTGCCATCCATAAGCTAATGGGTGAAGTTGCCGGTAGCCATGGGTTTCTTACCCCCTTGCTCCTTGAACAAAGTGCCCATTAGCAAACAGAAAACACATAACCAGCAGCCGGTGCGTACCTGTGAACCTGAAGAAACAGCGGCTCAGTGGTTTGTAATAAAATTTCATTTTACATTACGTTTAAATATTGGTGGATACAGTTCAGAAGTGTAGTGTGATTATATCACCCATTTCACCCACCAAAACAAACTGTGTGTCTATCTATCCCCATCCCTCACATAATTGTGAGTCCCTGCCCCTCAAAATGTCTCTGTCAGGCCCTGGTCATGGAACAATAAATGTATTAGAACACTGATATTTAATATCTTTAATAACAATAGACTAGTTCAATTACTTTTGAGCCCATCGTTAATATTTAATGCAATTACAGCACTAAGAGTGCTTTTTCAGTTTAGTGACATTTCTAGTGCTGTAACTTGGCTTGTGTTCCCCTGGAAGCCGGTTGAATGTGTGAACAGAGCATGAATACCCATATTTTACTTGTTTTTCTACATTTGCACATGTGCCTAAACAGAACCGGGTAAAGACGAGCTTCCCAGGAAACATTAAACATTCATTTCAATGTTGGAACCAAGAAATGGCAAATGGCATTTTATTCCATTTAAAGGCATATAAACACATAAATATATAGTTATCAGTAAACATGGACTTTAAGTTAATCAGAAAACTGTGGAAAGAAGTGATTTATTCTTTACATGCTCAGTGACTTTATTGGTGAGCAATGTGAAAAGGGCATATTGTGTTTTTAGAAAGAAATCTAATTACTGAGAAACTTGTGTAGACTCTGACTTTTCATTATCAGATAACTAAAATGCATGTAAACAAGTGGAATGGGTTATTGCCAAAATCAGATTTTCTGCACCTATTGGATTATAATGTGCGTGTAATGGCATTCACTGTGTGATCAGGCTGCTGTTTGAAATAGTCTTTTATAAACTCACAAATGCAAATGAATTCTTTTTGACCTCCAAAGATGGTTTTAAATTTTACGCACGTAGGTGCAGGGTCATATAAGGGCAATGCTAATTCTGAGACTAAAATGGGCAGGGGCTACAGCCCCAATGGTCTCTGTCATGTGCATGCCACTGTGTGCAATACATTATTTAGGGTTATGGGTTATTTAGTGTAGGAGTATGATCACACACCTAACCTGACTATAAAACGAAGGGCCATTAATCAGCATTATAATTCTAATGACTGTTCATTATTTCACACAATGCTGTGCAGTAGTACAAAGTTTTTGGCTCTTATTTTCTTATTTATTCTTATTTTTTTTACCAGATACCTGTTTTTTTGGTTGTTAAGCCACACAATGATCTATATATGAATCATTTGAGCAGAGTAAAACACATGTAACTTGGGGCTTGAACCAGTGAAACAGGAGCAGATGATTCCAGATGATCAGGCGGTGATCAGTTTACTGGTGGTGCTGAATGCTGAGTGGTTGGAACTCCTTTATCTAGGCTCCTTGTATTTTTAGCCACTTTGTAGCCTGTCGCAGTAAAACATTTGTACCAATTTAATCTACTCAAAAAAGCCAAAGATAAGACAGTCTGACAGGCATAAAATAGTATTTTTGCACCAACAAGATGATTCAAAGCAAAATGAGTGCTCAAGACTTTTGTACAGTACTGTATATAAGAGCTACACAACATGAACAAAATATCAGTGTTGCAACTTTACTGCTATGCCTTTCAAAATGTTACCACATCATAACTAAAAGGCTTAAAGTCTGCAAACATTCAAATGGTACATGTAGTCACTTATCCAGGCCCTGCCTATTTATGCTCTGATTGGCGGACACCTTTAACGGTTAAAAATGTGACTTTTTTAAGTTTTTGTAAGACTTTGATTAATGAGGACGCCCAGCAACTCACCTGGAGCTTTAACTGGCTGCCCTGTCAGAAACTCTGGAATCAATATCAGAGACCAAAGTCACAAAAACTATATAACAGAATAATGTAGAATGATAGAAATAGCAAGAAACTTTTTTAACAGCTGTATGTTAGAGAAAGCCGTATTGATGCAAACATTTCAGAAGGGAAGTTTCAGCCACTTTCCCCTCAGCAGACTAGACTTAATGCAAATAAATCATCCACAGCTGGCTGATCTCTCCAATGGGACCGCGCAAGTTAAACGCACACATCCATATTATTCTAAGTGATGTGATTAACATCGCAGACCCCGACTGTTGAACAATACTCACCACTCACAATAATGGCACTCTGGCAGAGTGCCATAACGTCTCCAAAGACTGAGCAGAGCTCAGTTCCTGTTTGAGCATATCATTAGCACACCAGCACATTGGGACACCGTCACATTTAGGTTCTCCTCAATCAGACTGTGGCTGGGATCTCATTATTCGCCCTTGTGGAAATAAGACACCGGCAGAAATAATGACTGGGATCTAATCAACACTGATATAGCCCAATCAAATTCATTTATACTGTCAATTTGCCAAAGCAATACAAGCGCAGCCTCTGGGCAGGAGTGTAACCACAGGCATGCGACACAAAACACTGAGATCAACAAATAACAACTAAAGGCTGATGATTCTTAAATGAAGAATGTGTTTATCTCAGTCAGGATTCAAATCCTTCACAGGCGATGGCGACCAAAATCAGGCAACAGTTACCAAATCTGCACCGAGGACTTTTTATACCTTCATACATATCAGGAATCCAGTTTCCATCCACACAAACGCCCATGAAAGAAAACATGAACAATTTCTGCCATTTCAAGCTAGATTTCATGCTGATTATGTCCTTCACAGCCTTTCAAACAAATAAACAAACCAGCGTTTTGGAAAGAACAACACCTTTATGTGGACTTGCTCTTTGAAATGTGTTCAGTTTTATTTGATCAAGATCACCTGTCAGGTGTGGGGATTCTGGAATTCATCCAGTTGTTCCTGTTTATCTGGTGCTTGTCATAGTGACGTGCTGAACAATTCACACCAAGCAAAGCAAGGCACTGGAATGAATGCTCATGACTCACACTGAAGTGACTCAGCTCCTGACACTCTCCTAATGTTCATGATGAACATCAAGGTACACTGTGCATGCAAAAGTATCCAGGTATTCATTCTCATTAGTGACATGAGCTACTTTAAGGTGCACTTCTGCTGAGACAGGTGTTCTATTATGCACACACAGCTCGCACAATTTCCTCAGTAAAAGCACGGGCAATAGAGTTGGACACTCTGGAGCAGACACACATAAGCCTAAGGTCACCAAACCCAATGCCTAGTGCTGGCTAAAGGTGTAAAAAATCCACCCGCAGCGGGTTATGGAGCAGAGGAACTGTGGGCAACCGTGAAACAGTATCAGTCATGGTCAGTACGGTCCCAATTCAATGCTGCATCTAGTCAAGCACAGATAAAATACCGTGAATTATTCTCAATCCGTGGGCCTTATCAAGGATGCATCGGGAGGTTGTGTGGACCACTTGTGTGGACTTCTGAGGGCAGTCACATTTCTCAGACTGCATTTCACACAAATTTGCAGCCATGCTGGCAGAGGAACTACTGCATATCTGATTTTACCACATAAACATTTTATGTGACCACTATCCATTCTACACCTTTTCTCAAGGTTTTTTGTACTCCTCACTCAGCCAGCACAAACTACTTCCTCCATTACTACCAGTTATTTCTCACCACTACCCCTTTTCCATCATGAAGGTCATTTAAATTTTTTAATATCTGAATTAATATATATTTTAAAGTAAAATTAACACAAGCTATATGGCGTATCCCATGTTATTTTATAGTAACTACCAAAACGGTGAAAATGTAGGGTCTCAAGTTTCGTCAGGTCTGTCAAGGTGAGCTGAGCTGTGAGCAGAAACGCTGTTGCTCCAAATGCAGATTAAGTCTACTGCATCTTCCCTCCTTGAGGAGCATGAACTCAATTGAACTTGCTAGGTCCGAACTCCCATAAGAAGTAGTTTGCACCTCACATAGCCTGTACTGAGAAATGCTCATCGTTATCTGGACTGTCTGGATCTTCATCCAGTCTTTAAAAGTGGCATTAATATGTGTTTCAGATTTAATCATCTAACATCGATACCAGACCTGAATACAATCAAATCCTCACACCAGTGTAAAGTCTTCTGAGAGCAACAGAGGACATAAACTTTCTCTAAATAGCTCTCAATACTCTTGATTGAAGAAAGAAACAAAGGACAAACTCTGGGACAGCTGGTGGTTAGAGAGCGATCAGAAGGTTGTGGGTTTGAATTTCTGGACTGCTAAAGTACAAGAATGGAACAGATGCTATAATATAGGCAAAACACTGAAACCTTTCATATTAGTGAAGATTTTGTGTAATTTTCTGATGAATAATTTTTATCTTGTTGCAGATTGTAATGGAGAAAGACAAGAGGAGGAGTTCAGTGACAAAAAGTCATGAGTAATACTTCACCACCACTCAACAGCTGCTAATTCTGTCATGCAGAAATCTTTATCCTTATGTGACCTCCAGCATCGTCACCAGAGAACATCATGATTGAAAGAATGGCGTGTCATTATTTGCATGACTACTCCAGAGCTGTGCTCAGTAGATCTTTCTCTAATATACTGAAGTTTCACTGAGTTGAATGGAACGGAGCAAGAGGCAGATGGCCCTTCATAGATGCAAAAAACGTGGAATGGGTACTGAACACTCACTTCCAAACCAAGCTCTGAGCTTGGAGAGCATTGCACCAGGCCACTTGGCCTCAGGAGCTGCAGCTGTGTCGGGTACTAGAGCCACAGCTCCAGTGTTGAGACGTAAAGTTAGTCTGCTGGCAGCTGCCACCTGCTCACAGCCAGACGAGCAGCAGGCTGACCTTGGGCGACACTTTCACAATTCAATATGGGATCTATGCTGATAGCGGGGGGTCTAATCCAGATTTTTATCTTAAGAGATGATTAAATGCTTATGATGTACAAGATATGAAAGCTTAATCATGAGCGAGAGATGAAGGTAAGGAACAAGAAGCCATACGTTAGCACTGTTTAAAATGCAGGGCACGTTCTTTGAGAGGCTTTTTCTGTAGCGCTCCATTTCAGAGAGATTTAACTTAATTAACACAGTGCATTCCAAATCAAGATAAAATGCTGTTGATTGGATTTAAGAGAGTGTCATCGAGGCTCATTTGAATAAGTAAAATCCAGCGGCATGCTTAGCCTTCTCCTTTCGCTCATCTCCAGCTGATAGGCTCACGCCTTTCCCTAATCGTCTGGACCAATTGGGCCCCATCATGACTTGCTCCCGATCCCTGAGTAATTATGGCAGGGAGGGACCCCCTCTTCACATTTCGAAGGCGCTGTTATTAACTGTTGTGTAATCAAATTAGCTGTCCTCTCCCTTTCCAGCGTGCCGGCGATTAGTCGACCCTAATGAGCATCGCTGATGGCCTGCAAAGTGCTTTGATCATGAAACTCCCATCAGAGATGCGGGGAGGTGGGCTGGGGCAGAGGAGGGGTAGCTAAAGAGGTAAGGAGGGGCACTGGGAAAAGAGAACCGTCTTATGAGAATTTTGCCACCGCGGCACTGACATGACCGGGGCAGCCAGTAAAGTCACACGTGAACAAACCACAGCACCACTCCCATTGTGAACAATGTGAAATTAACCAAGTAAAGCAGTGGGCAGCCAGCAATGTGATGCCCGGGGAGCAGTGTGTGGAGAGGGTGTGCTCAAGGGTACCTCAGTAGCACTACTAGCAGTCCTGGGATTCAAACCCACAACCTTCTAACCACAGGGGCAGCTCTCTAACCACCAGCTCACCGGCTGCCCAGTAGATGCTCATTAAAACGATTATTGAGACTTTTTTACTTTTAGTCCTAACCATACAATAGATGACTCATATTTGTATACCCGAACAACCACACAGGGAAGAGCTGGCCATCTTTTTGTAGAATGCCATTACAGCACCGACATGACCAGCGCACGGAGATAAATGATGTCCACCTTTGGGCGGGTGTATGAAAAAAAAGAGCAAAGTAATTATTTCTTGACAAGAGACCCTGACATCTCTTATCGCACACAAGGGTGATAAGTTCAGAGAACGATCCAACACGCTTCTGGGCTCCTCTTGAACTTCCCTCTCAAGGAGCATATTTATAACCCCCTTATATCCCTCACTGACATTCATCCAGCTCCTCCAAACCTGAACAGAGGATCTGAACTCTGGACACATCTTCAAATATCAGTGTGCGTATATTTTTGTTTTAGTATGTTTTCAGGACAAAAATGTCCAGAGAAATAACAAATTTACAAATGACAGGAAAACATGTTTAACACAGAACCAGAACCAATGTCAGAACCAACAATAACTTATTAAAGCGCCATTTAGAGAACCTACATATGAATGTTTTTAGAACCTAAAAAGCAAGATTACATATAGAAAACCACTCTGATACACTAGCACTGAGCAGGATGCCTTGGAATAAACTGTATTCCTTCTCCTTGTTATTAAATCCGATATATATTTATATATATATACATTTTGTATATACATACTATTTGTACATACATATTTTTTTACTCACAGACCTCAGTTGGTTAATGTTTCATGAAAACTTCCCTTATCATTTGAATGAAAAGTATGTCAAATTTAGGCCACTTTCATAGTGCTGGGCACTACTGCAGAATATAACACTCCTAATCAAGAAATTCAGTTGAAATATTTATTTTTACTGACTGAATAAAAAAGGCTATTTAAGAAAATAATAAAACATCCAGGTAACCAGGACAAATTATGAACTCTCTGTAATTAAATATGTAGTCAATGTTCTTAGCACAACATATTGTGACATATTATCTATTAAATGAACACAAAATGGATAAACTTATTTTAGCAAATTACCTGGGCTTAGTCCATATTTTTTAAACATTCTTAGCACTAGTTTCTGCTCACAAGCTATGATCCACTGCCCAGGATGAACCACAGCTGTAAAACCCTGTTCGATTTCAACTAAAAGTTTAGAGTTAGGCTTAAAAATTCCTATTACATATGAGCATTTACACACACACACACACACACACACACACCCATATGTCTGTGTGAGTGTGTGTGAGAGAGAGTGAGAGGGTGGCTAATGGCCGGAGGGTGAATGAACAGAACCTGCAGGTGTCAGAGTGAGTAAGCTGGCTCATCAGGTGTGGGTATGTATGTGTGTGAGCGTGTGTGAGTGTGTGTGAGTGTGTGTGAGTGTGTGTGAGCTGTGTCACTCAGCACCGTGGTCATGCTGATGGGGAACAGGCAGCATATGCCGCTCTAATCAGCGCCTGACTCCTGCCATCATTATTAGTCATCACACCTGCACTGCACACGCCAAGCTCGGATATGGACCAGCAGTGGGCAGCATCAAGCGCATCTGAGGCTTTCACATGATTGCAGCATGCCGAGTGTCATCTGAGTGTCATCATTTACAAAGAAAATATAACACCTGAGCCACAGACACTACATTCAAGAATTGCATCCTCAGTTCAGAGTCGACTTGATTTGATGATTCATGCAAAACTGTGCACACACAGCACCACTCAAATGTTCAAAGCCAGTGTTTTAGTAATATATTGCTGCTGCCGATACATAAAGAAAACCATTCTGATACTCTAGCACTGAGCAGGATGCCTTGGAATAAATTTTATTCCTTCTCCTTGTTATTAAATCCGATATATATTTATATATATATATATATATACATTTTATATACATACTATATGTACATACATATTTTTTTACTCACGGACCTCAGCTGTTTAATGGCTTCATGAAAACTTCCCTCATCGTTTGAATGAAAAGTTTATATTGAACTTATTTTCTATCTCTCTTCACCTACTTCAGTTAACTTTGGCTCCAAAATCCCACAAGCAGACCATCATCGTCTGCCTCATACATTCAGCAAAAGTGGGACTTTTTTTTGGTAAAAACACCAAGAGGCCCTCAAAAAAAACTGTTCTGAATATAGCTTTCATTTTGTAGAACCAAGTCCAACTCTTTGAAGTCCATCTAATGAGTGAGTTTGCTATATGGGGTGCACCAACTTTCATAAAGTTAATAAAGTATCAATTGTGATTAAGATTGTGTGTTTTTTTGGTATTATTTTAGTGGGTAAGTCAAAAGTATTCACCCAAGACAGTATTCTGAACGATGCCTTTTCAACATGGCCTTTCACTCCTTTCATCTGAATGCATACTTTCAATACTTCCATTTTGGTACATGCCCGTAACAATTATTATGTTTTTCGAACATCTGAGTTGCAGTGTTCACGCACATACACATGCGCTCAAGCGAACAAAAAGAATTCCTATGAACAAGGCTGCCACCCTGTGAAGGTGTTAGTTTATTATTTATTCACTAAACCTTTGATCTCCTCTACCCCCCTTTTATTCTGTTATGTTTGACAGACGCCTCATCCAATTCATGTTTTACCGTATGCTCCGCAGCGGGGATGAAAACTGCCATTTCCAAAGTAATTATCATCACAGGGAAACTATTAAACATGATTAAAGAGCAGAGCAGAGGGTTAGGCTACAGCCACAAAAAAAAAACAACAGATAATATGCTGCTGAAACACTCTTCCTTGAAAGACAGATATGAAACATGTGGACTGAAACTTAGTGCTGATTATAAATAGCCAAGCTCATGAACGGTCTTTCGCCCTTGGAGGACATAATCAAGAGTCTGTGGCTTTGTTATATTAACAAGCCTGTTTCTGGATTACAGTAAGGCCTCAAGTGTGCATTGTTTTGGCTGTGAAACTGACTGGTTGCAGGCCTCATTCACTTTCAGTGTGAACCGAAACGGTTGCTTTGATGCCTGCCAGAGGCCAAGGGTTCCCAAAGCCGTTCATTAACATGGGCCTTGCTTTATTATTCATCACAAGATCCGCCAACAGCTTTGCATCTGCTCTAAAACAACAAATATCCCAGCTTCCCAAATGCAGTTTTTTTTTTTTTTTTAATGGATCGTAATTCCATTTTTGCCACCAGTTGCAAGAATTGAACAAGGCAAATGGCATGCTTAATCAGTCTCACATATATGTGCTGATAGAATCAGATAAGCCTGGCTCAAAGAGCTGACTCTGGAGGATGGGATCCGTCTGATCAAAGCCGATCTATACACTTCTTAACCAGACTTCATTAAAGTAGCTTTGGGGAAAGAGCGAAGGAAAAAAGGGGAAAAAGTAAGACACAAGAAGGCAAGAACTAGCATTTCCACGAGACTAGGAGAGCAGGCCCAGGCGAAAGACCTGCTTTAAACACCTTTGTGTTACACCAGCATGGCTGCTGCTCCCAATTAACGCCTTGTCATATTTGCCAGCCTGTGCGGAGATAGACGGGTCCCTGGAGGATAGAGTGGGGGGGCAAGCTCTACATAGAGATGGCTGCCTAATCCGTCTCACCACGCTCCTCTCCAACAGCAAAGCCGTTCCGCTTAGCCCTCCTGTATATCTCAAAAGCCACAGATTAGTCAGATTGAATGGTTGCCATACAGGGCTTTGCAATAGCACAGACTACGCAGGGCCACTAAAGCAGCTCCAAGGCAATTAAAGCCCACAGGTAATTGCAGGCAATCAAAGCTGATCTTCAGGAACAGAGTTGTAGCTGGGAATTCCAGGATGAATGGGTTCAAATGTACACACTTTTCAACTTAACCCATTTAGTCAATCAACCAAGACATGTTCAGTGTCCAACTTTAGCTTCTTTAGTTTAGAATTAAACACTAGAACCCAATAGTCACCCACCTAACCCAAATCGTTTCCATAAAACACAGGACCAAAACGTCTCATAAAAAGCTCAAACCACATCCAGGTCTTCATTAAGGTGGTACAGACTTGTGAATGTGGTTTAGGACACGGTGTGACTTAAAATGAGCTTTAAAAATGATCAAAACCTCACCACAAAAACAGAAGACATCGTAAAGTCTGTTCTACCTAATTGAAGATGTGGATGCAGTTAGAGCGGATTGAGAGATGTTTTGGTTATTTACCTTCATGACATTTATCAGACGCTTTTATCCAAAGTGACTTCACTTACCCCAACTACAGGGGGCAGTCTCCCTGGAGCAACTTGGGGTTAAGGGTCTTGCTCAGGAACCAAAGGTAGAAATCGAACTCATGACTGGATTCAGTAACCAAATTTGGGTTATGTGGAAAATTATGTACATTTGCTGTACAAATGATGGCCAGAGCAAATTAACACCATCCTGAAGTAAAAGTACTTCAGTGGAATATGGTCATTTAAAAACCTTCACTGCAAAAACTCCTGATCTAACCAAGACTTGGAATCTTATTTCTAGTCTAAAAAGTCTTCTTGATCTTGTTTT
>JBBPCY010000001.1:20773783-20787294 GCA_037974405.1 Brachyalestes nurse | reverse complement strand
ATCTTACAAATCTGCTCTTATATAGTATATTATTCTCAAAATAAGATAAAGAAGACTTTTTAGGCTAAAAATAAGATGCAAGTCTTAGGTTAGATCAGGAGTTTTTGCAGTGTTGCAACTCAATTTGTCTCAGTTTTCATTCGTTTAAGCATTTATTTTGAAAACATCTGCGTAATTTGTGAACATTTCATTATGAAATGAACCAACAGTAAAGCTCAAATACAACACTGAAGCTGAAAAATGTTTTTGTGTTGTGAGCAACTGCAAAGCAGGCCAAGTGCTCTCACCGACAGACCAGAATGATTAAATTCAAAGAGCAATTAGGAACTCAATGGGAAGAGCTAAAATAGAGTGGAATAAAAAGCAGTTTCTGTTTCACACAAATTAGCATTCAGACTGATGCAATTCATAATTTTGCTGAGGGGAAATTCCAATACATTTGGATGTAAGTATTACAATTAAGTATTCCGAAACCATTATCATCTGAATATTATCAAAGTAAAATCATTCAGATGAAACTTTGTAAGTCTATTAACATTTTATTGACTTACTGTAACCTTCGACAACGCTGGGTTGCGAGTGCGGGGTCGCATGGCGGCAGAACCATTAATATTAAGAAAGTTAAAATGGAAATGATTCCGTTGCTGGAGGGTGTAAATAAACTCCCGCCCAGACCAAGCAATCAGCACACTGCTAATATATATACTGAGAGGTAGCTTTTAGGGTGTGATGGTACAGAGATTAGCCACACGTTTCATTTTACGTGTGATGGCCTTTTATCAGAGTGATCATGCAGAGACATGGGGCGAGAAATTGCAGACCTATCTGCCTCCATCATGCCTCCTCCTGAGTAACTAGTTTAAACACCCATCAGACTTTAAGTTCAGTTGACTTCAGGAGACTTTTTTATTTGAACGGTTCTGTATGTGTAAATATACTATACATAAGAATGTTTATATCTATACTACAGTTCTGTATACAGTACTGCAGTATTATGTAAATATAGTATATATATAAGAATGTTTATATCTATACTACAGTTCTGTATACAGTACTGCAGTATTATGTAAATATACTATATATATAAGAATGTTTATATCTATACTACAGTTCTGTATACAGTACTGTATTGTTATTGGCTCCCTAACGTGTCCCCTTATAGTATTTTATAGTATTTTATTTTTTAAGTGAAATATTTGTAAACTTAGATATATTTATACATTTATAGTTTAACTTGTAATCTCTTTTCCCCTCACTGTTGATCTGTCTGAGTGCCGCTGTTCTGTGTTGCACCGATGGTCCAGGAGGACGATATTTCGTCTCCCTGTGTACTATATGTATATGGCCGAGATGACAATAAAGCTTTACTTACTTACATAAAATAGTCCAATTAATACTATCTGGTAACATTCGAAACAGTGAGTCCAGCCATCGCACATCAATGAATGCACAGCAGCAGGTTCAGAAGCAGAGCTTTAGCCTGCTGCTAGAAGAAAACATGCACAGACAGCAGGCGAGTGAGGTTGTCATCAGAGACTGGGTCCAAAGCCTCATCTCCAGGGAGCGGAGCTGATGGCTGACCATGGGGCATGGTGGGGGGTTCTGCCTTCAAAGAGGAAGCTAAACGATAACAAATATGCCATTTCTCTTTGAGGGGGAAACATCCAAAATATGAAATTGAGAGATGCTTCAAGATTCTTTAATAAAAGAGATGCCTATATATAAAACTTTACAGAATCATAAATTCTAAACAAAATCTATAAAAAGTCAGTAGAAGAGAAAAAAAATATCAATATGAAAAACACAATACACTCTGCTATATTCAGAAATGTTGGATATAAATACTATAGATAAGTAACAGCTGAGTGAAACCTACTGACAAAAAATGTAGTTTGGAGTAGGTTATTACACTTAGCAGAGAATCCAGTAGTAATACTAAAGAATACAAAAGTAATACGGACGTAAGTAGTGATATTGCACATGAAGACTATCACAGGTAAGACACTGCACATAATGAAGTGATTCAGCACCCATTTAGAAAATCTCATATGGTAAGACAATTGCACATGAGATATTGCACATAATGGTAATGTACCCCAATAAGAACAGTGCACAATATTACACATGGTAGACTGTTGCACATAATAGCAAAAATAATCCACACAGTCCTTCACATTATGATAGTTATTTAAACCCAGGAAGAAAATACACAACAAACAAGCAACAGGCTACTGCACAGATTATTGTGTGGATGTGTGACAGAGAGAGGAGTTGAAGAGTCTGATGGCGGTGGGAATAAAGGATTTCCTGCGGTGTTGTAACAGCAGCTGTGAACACACACATGGTGTGACAATACACAAACAAAACATTCAACCAAACAAAATACATGAAGTACAACAGTGTTTAATAATATTAAAGTAATACTAAATTATATAATACATAGAAAGCAGATTTAAAATCTCTATGAGAGAACAGTGCAAAACATTCTGATAATCTTTTAAAGAACACTCTCTCTCTCACACACACACACACACACACTTTCTCACGTTTTTCTCACATGCTCTCCCTCTCTCTTTCTCTCTCTCATACACACACACGCTCTCCCTCTCTCTCTCTCTCGCTTTTGTTCTCCCACGCTCTTTCTCTCTCTCTCTCTTACACGCACTCACTCTCACACACACAGGCTCTCTCCCTCTTTCTCTCACACTCTCTCTCTCGCACACACTCTCACACACACAGGCTCTCTCCCTCTTTCTCTCACACTCTCTCTCTCGCACACACTGTTTCTCTTTCACGTGCACTCTCAACTCTCAACGCTGTTTACAAAAAAGCCGGTTCTTCAGCGCGGCGTCACATGATCCGATCTGGCGTTCTGATTGGTTCTCGAAACATAGAGGCTTTTGCTATGTATATATACTACGTGTGGAGAGCATTCACTCAACATCCTTATCTCAAGTAATCCCGGTTGACCTATTAGGGCTATAACAATCAACATTAAAATCACTACCACATGAAATAAATAACACTGGTTATCTTGTTACCTAAAGAGCGGTTCTTGCGATGTGTTTAAAGTATGCAGTGGTCCAGGAAAGAACGGCGAGTGGGATGTGCTGAACCACTTCACAATTTACAGGACTTAATGGACTAATCAGCGGTTAATATCTTGGTGTCAGATACGTTACCAAAGCACAACTTCACAGGTCTTGTGGAGTTCATGCTTTGGTGGGAGTTGTTTTGTCAGTGTGAGAGGGACCTACCCATTATTAAACAGGTGGTTTTATTGTTATGGCTGATCGGTGCATGTTGTTGTGGCTAATTGACAGGCTAGTAAAAAACGAGGAATTGCAGCGATACATTAGCTTGACTATACACACAAAAACTACATTGTGACTTTTCAAAATAAAATTTTTACATTCTAAATGTAGGTATTTTTACAAAGATTGGGTGGTTTCTCACTACATCGAACGGGTCTTTCGTCAATTCCTACCTGATCAATAAAAGAATTTGTGGGAGGATCCAGGATAGGTCAATTAAGAACAGAGTTAGGCAGAATAATAACTCTGTATGTAGTGAGTAGTGATGGCTAAATGTATTCAGTAACATTCCAACATACGAGAAAGTTACATATTCAGAATACATTCAAATCTTGATAAGCCATATAAAACTCTGCAGCTGTAATGTTTACTTCATTCAGAATGTTCCTCGCTGTTGCTGGTTCGCAGTCTTCTTAATAAAATTCCTCACAAAAAAATCATTTGAATGCAAATAAAAGGTAAATTCTCCTGTCTTTTGTGAGTTGTCAAGCCCCCTAAATGTAAAACACATGGTAGCGTTCAATACTGATAAGTTTATTACCGAGATTGTTCAGTTTCATCATCCCTCCCAAGAGATAAGTAACACTGAGATTAATAACCGATCACCATACAGATTTACAAGTCCACTCACAATATAACAGGAACGCTGTTTATAAAGAAGCTGTCATCTGAATTCCTCTTGAGAGTCAGTCTAACAAACTAATCTGTGCAATTTTTAACATATTTACATAGCATTTTAACATCTACATGAACAAACTTCCATTAAAAGCTTTCATGTCCACATATGACGTGTATGTGTGTCTACGTACCAAAAACAGTTGTTCATTTTTCATTCATAATCATTTCTTTATGTCCATTAGACTTAAACAGGTGGTTTCGGTTACTGAGTCTTTAAGACTGATATGTAAACGACCTCTGTTCTGATTGACTGCATTTTATTATGCCTCATTTAGTAAGCAGTCTGGCCTGAAACCATCATATAACGTCAACATGAATGGGTGGGTCTAAACTGCTGTCGGCTGAACAGGTGGTCCATGACTGGACCCGGCCACGAGGGACCATTTCTAAATAAATAAATCATCATACCCCTCAACGAGAGAATTCAGCACCTGGGGCTGAGGCCTGTCCCACAGAACTGATACACACTTACTCACAAATGCACCCACTCAGCCACTCACACACATACACACACACACACTCATCCACCTCTGTCATCATCAAAGCCCACACCGTTATTACCACACGAGCAGAAGGATTAAGAGGGGAAGCTTCAAATCCCCTGTTCCAACTTTGACATTTTATTCTCCCATTCCTTCCTCCCTCTCTCTCTGCCTCAGAAAAAAAAATCAATACATCCCCATTGTGAGGGTCAAGCATTGTGACCGAAACACACAGTATATCCTTATGTGCTCCTATCTATAATGGAAATCACTAAATGGGACCTGATATAAACTGGACCAGATACAGGTTCATTTTTTTCTTCTTCTTCCAAGTGGCTGGGATCGCTCTGTTGTGGCGCTGGGGGTAGAAGCAGGGCTAAACTGCTTTAAGTGCCACGCTGTATTTAGCTCCATGTGGCGCTCTGGAGTGGCCAACCGCAGGGAAATCAAATGGCTTGTTTGTTTTGGGGGGAATCAGATGGATTTTTGATTTGACGTGGATTTATGGAGTGCAGTGAGAGGGAACGGCGCGGAATGTTGAGCGCCGGCGGACTGGCTGATGGGGCTCTTTAGAGAACGTCCTCTTGCATTCTGAGGCGAGGCAAGAGAGCCCCACCATTACCAGAAGCTGTCTCGGCCAAAAAGCCCATGACATCTGCGCTACTGTCCCCGTCTGCCCTTTCAATTACTGCATTCCCTCTTCACTACAGTCACTAAGAGTCAGAGGCAAACATAATGATTTCATTCCAGCGCTGCCTAAGTTGGTGCTATAAATATCAGTGATAGAAGCAGAAGCGGTTGGCACAATACATACTGCTTTGAGCCTTATCAAATTTGGAGGACAAATGGCAACAGCACTGGCAACTCCACTGCATACCTATGTTTTTTTTGTTTCTCCTCATGAGCGATGGCACATTCGGCTGTCCAGCGGGGCGGCTCTGAAGCAGTGTAATCTCTGAGGGGAGAGACAAGGCCGGTGTTTATAGAGATGTTTATCAAAGTCATAAACTTCTGCTGAGCACTGCATGTCACTGAACGACTGTGCTCTGTGGTAACCGGAGCAAAAACCCGCTGGGACAGCCACTGAGTTTCAGTCTGCTCACATAGAGTTGGTCAATATATCAACAATACCATGACAAAGCTATACTGACAACAAAAGCTTAACTGCTCTGTACTCTACATGTCCAAAAGTATTCAGACACCCCTGCAAATGACTGAACATAGCACTCGTTGCTGACATTGGCTTTTAGTTGCTTGTTTGCCTCCATAGAAAACCGTTGCCAAAGGAATGGGCCATGAGGTCACCGTGCTCAATGCCAAGCATTAAAACCCACCAGCACTGGACTGTGGAGCAATGGAGCAATGTTCCATCGGACGTAAAGTCTTCCCAGACAAGTAGAGGCTCTTCCTGCAGCAAAGGCGGCACAAAGTCCCTATAAATACTCTTGATTTCAAAGGAAATGCTAAACAAACAGGCATCTATAGACTTATGGACAAAGAGCATTGGTCATTTCATTGTTTTAAAAGTTAAAAACAAATGAATATGAATAGTACATTTCCATTTCTGAAATCTGGTTTCTGTCTGGTTAGTGCTGAAACTTGGAACAGAAGAGTTCATGGCATTTATTAAGCACAGTGCACAAGACGTTTATTAACAATCATTTTCGAATTTGCACAACATATGTTAAGGTCACCACTGCAACCGAGTAAATAAAGCAACATTCATCTTCAACACTTACTTGTTTATTTGAATAAGCAAGCACCAGGCTGACACTTTACAGTACCTTAAAGAAATATAGGTTCCATAAACGGCTGTTTGAGCGATGGCATAGAGAAATCAAGTTTGCTTTTCTAAAGAAAACAAATGTAAAACATTCAAATAGTTATGTACATTTTCATTTATGTACAGTGGAATTGTGAAGAGCAGTTTTAAAGTAAAAAAAAAGAGCTACCATTTTTTCCCCACAAATTTACTGTGTTCAACCCAAAAAACATTTGATGTTCAGAAAAAAAAGTAGCAATTATTGTGATACTTCACTTTTCATAACTGTGATATTCTGACAACACTACTTGATATCGTATTTTCCTCTGTGACACAGAATTTTAGCAAAACTGCTCGGCACTATACTCAAGCAGTACAGAATTTCAATCTAGCTGCAGGAAGCCCACAGCTACACTAAAGAGTCAAATTAAATTTGACTGGGACCACAATTGGGCGCACTGGCTTCTTTTTTTGCACAGGAAAGATGCAACATATGATTGGGTTTTAATCCACACTAGAAAAGCTTTCTGCCAACCCTGCAAAGCATCATTAACGATTCTTGTTAGTCATTTGGCACCCACTCCAATGACACTTTAATAAACAGAGAAACAAACTGAGCTTAAATCGAACTGGGATGTGTGAGAAGAACACACCCACAGCCATTGGCAATCTCTACCTCGCAGTGTAGTGCTCCTGTTTCTGATTCAAGCCTTACGTCCATTAGGAGCTTCGAACAGGTTTGGCAGACCCGCAGCAGGTGATTCCTGTTCCATTAGCCCGGGCCGCTCTAACTCAGGGGGCTCATATGAAATATGAAACACTGCAGCATTTTCATGAATGGTGCTTATTTGGAGAGAGGCAGTAGAATGAAGCCTGCTTTTGATGCACGCTGACGGAAGTGAAGAGAGTGAGAGAGAGAGAGAGAGAGAGAGGGACACAGTTGAGCCCTGCCCAGATCGACAGGCCTGTTCCAGTCTGTCAGCCAGCTGTTTGCTAGCGGATGACTGACAGGAGGGCAGACAGGTGGGCAAAGAGGGGAGGGAGTGTCAAGCCCTCATGCTGAGCCCAAGGGCACCATCAAAACACATTGATATACACACACAGAGATACAGACACATACACATACCGTCAGAATCAGAAAACTTTATTGACCCCAGATCAATATTTGTCCAAACCCCTTGTGACCTAGCTATTTACGCTGGATCGAACATTATTTCTCAAATGTTTGTTTGATTATTTAGGGTCCCTCATAAGCCATTTTCCACCTTTTAGGCCTGCATTTACCCCTGCTTATTTTTTTATGCCCTCTTCATGTGGCAGTGAGGTCCACCAAGGTAATGTTTAACGAAACAGCACGTTGTATTAAGGCACTGACTGTTGAATAAATGTATTAAAGTGAAATTTAAACTCCATTTCAGACACCCTTTCAAAATGCAGTTTTTGGATGATCTGATGATACTTTCTTTGTCAGAAACTTCACAGAAGCAATGTGGCCATTTCTGTCAGGAATGTGAAAACGTATTTGGGTTCTGGTTGATAGTTGGCATATTTGGCACAGGATTGAAATTACATGCCAACCAGTTTCCAGCAGGTCTAGCAACTGAACTGGGCAGCCGAACCAAATTTAAAATGCATTCGGATCTCTTGAAGCAGTACAAATGTAAATAATAAAATTGACGTTTTTTTAAATCATAATTTGGTAGGATCTAAAGCAATTTCACCTGTTTTGCTTGTAATTGTAATTCTTTTAAATCCATTTTACCAGAACACTGTGTTTACAAAAAAATCACAAGCAGCACATTGCATGACACACCTACTGCACCCAATGCCATGCTGCAACCACCAAGTATTACACAAAAAACCCAAAACAAAACAAAAAAACAATGCTTACAGTGCTTTTGTGAACACCTAGCAGATGCTTCCCACAGGACTGAAGTAAAGCATGCACTTGTTGCTGAGGAAGAATGCTTAATGTGACCGCAGCCATATTTAGGCAAGTGAGAGGTGAGACAGTCTGGAACATAGCAATTATTTTGGAAGCCTTGTGAAGTCAGGGTAAAACGCCAAAGTCACCATTGGGTATGATCAAGAAATACATCATTCCTTGTTTTTTGTCACAAAAAATATATTTTTTCTATATGAACTTTATATAGAAAAAATATTTTATATTTTTCTCTATGCCATCGTTCAAACAGTCGTTTATGGAACCTATATTGCTTTAAGGTAATGTAAAGTGTCAGCCTGGTGCTTCCTTATTCAAATAAGCATGTATGTGTTGAAGATGAATGTTGCTTTATTTACTCGGTTGCAGTGTTGACCTTAACATATGTTGTGCAAATCTGAAAATACTGTTAATAAACCAGATTTCAGGAATGGAAATGTACTATTCATATTCATTTGTTTTTAAGTTTTAAAACTTTTGAGTGGGCAAAGAAGTTGTAAGAGCCTGGCCCACTCAGGCCAGCCCACCCGATGGGCCTGCCTATTCTTAAGAATTACTAAGGCTAGACTATGACCTTAAACTCTGTAATGAAAAACAAATATCGTTGCCTTTTTAGTTCACACAAAAATAAACCTGTAGTTTTCTTGCACAAAGCACTTTACTCGTAATCATCATTTTGCTGGAAAGGCAAGGTAGGTTTGGTTTTCCTACATGAGCAGGACTCTTCGCGACCTGAAAATATAAGAAAGCAAACATATACGCGCTACCTGCCGGAGTGACCCGACCTCTCTCACTTAAGAGCGTCTCTCCGGTCTCTCAGCATCCATTACCCAGCCAGCTCTGCTCGCGTCTCTCATCCTTAATCTTACCGTCATTCATGCGCTGTCTAATGCAGCCGTTTGATATGAGCATAAAGAGAGGCTTTTCAGGAACCATAATCCTTTTTGGATCCGGAACTGAAAAAAAAAAATATTATAAACAGTAGAAATCAAAGAGGCTCTTTTTTCTGTTACGATGCTTGCAATAGCAGCAGGCGCTCCAACAGAAGGATTTACTGGGATTAATGCAGAGTTAGACGAGGTTAATAGAGCTAATCTATGAGGAATCCTTTATATTTATCCATATTTCCATCCCTTTTCAGAACGGTTTAAGCGGGTCTAGACTGTTAAACACGGTCTTGCAATCTGATCTTTAACTACCATGTCAAAGAAAATGCTGGAGGTTTGCCAAAGTCGCTGTATAATTACATAACCATATGCCCACAAGTATCTTCATTAAGAATAAAATGAATGTAAATAGTGGATACTGTTGGTTCACAGCAAACATGTTATCACTCCCAGTATGTGGAGAATGCATAACTCATCTTAGCATAATTTTAGAAGCCTTGGTGCTTTACCACAAGTGTTTTGATACGAATAAGTCTTTGCTCTTGCTGGTTCTCTCTTGAAATAAAATACTTGGGGGATCAGGATCTTGTGCTTAGCTGGCCCGGGGTCATGACTAGAGAATTGTTCGTGGCGAATAAAGAAACACAGACAAAGGGATCCACTGGAATTAATTGGATTATTGCAGATGGGAGCACGAGTGATAAGAAGAGAGACTGTTGAGCTGCTGCACAAACAGGTGTGATAATGACTGCAGTGCATGGAGTAATCTTTTTCTCTCCATACAGCCAAAACACATTCAAGGAGTCACAAGTCAAGCAGTCATGACGAAAAAGGGATTTAGCGGAAGGCTGTGAACTACTAAAAGTGGAGTACAAATCTCAGCCTTGAGGAAGTCGGAGTTTCGTTGGCCCTACACTAGGCTGCTTTGTATTCATGCTTGCTTCTACTTTACTGAGGGAATTTTCACCTGCACATTGACCAGGAAAGTGCTTCAGACATCTAGTCCCAAGACCATGGGCCTGTAGCAAATGCCAAACCGTGCCAACGATGGTGAAAGCGCTTTCATTAGAAAAGGCACAACAAAGGAGCAGAACATCTAATTACAGTTATTGCACTTGCACTGCGAATGGCCTCGGAATTCTTAACACTTCTTGCCTACCCATTTAAATTCAAGCTGCAGAAGTTCTGGTGGAGTCGAAGAGAGCAGGATGAGAAGCCATGGAGTGAAGAAGAGGGGAAGGCACACCACCGTGGGGTGATGAGAAGAAAGCAGGGAGAGAGAGAGAGAGAGAAATGAGAGCAGGAGCAAAACAGCAGGAGACCCCCAACTTTTGAACTGTACATGTATAAGCAAGTAATGGCAAGGGCTGTTCATTTCTGCTGACCACTACTCATGGCCTGGCTCATGGTGCTCTTCCATTTGTTATGTAGCCCTCGAAACCTGACATTAAGACAGAAACAGTGAAAGAAATAGAACTCCTATGTTGGTTGATGTGATATTTAACAGAGCTTCCTTTGGACTGCAGAACTGGGCCAGGCCAGCCATTTCACAGCCTCGGGTTCAGCAACGCTTCTGCCAACTCGTTCAGCACAACAACGATAAGGCAACAGAGAATGAAACCACCACAAGGCAGGGCACCAATAAAACAGGACAAGAAATAAGAGTTCCTCATAGAGAAGGAGCGATGGAGAGAAAGCGAGAAGGAGTCAAACTGAGACAGGCAACATTTTGCCCTCTTTTACAGACCTGGAGGAGCGTCCACATGGAAACAATATTGCAGCTTAGCTTGTATTAAGTGATCTCAGCAAACAGGGTAAATACTTAAACGCGTTTTGAGTGAACATATTAACAGAAAAAAACACGAAATTGGCTATGTCTGCTTCAAAGGTCATGGTAGCCGAGTGAAGGATTAGAGAAATAGCAAATATCTCTATTAGGCTCGAGCGCGGAAGAGGAGGTGGGAGGAAAGGGCTGCCTCTCACTTGAAGCCAGAGATAATCGCCGTGTTTGATTTCTGTCTCAGGTTGACGCAAAGGCTGACACCAGCAGAGGTGCAAACAGTTTGTTATGCAATGAGTAATGAGCTTTTCATTACTAACATCTTAATCACCAAACGCTTCCATAAAGTCGACCATTGGCTCCGGTCCTGTTCTCTTTACGGCTCTTCATTGTATTCACTCTCCAGGTACTCTGTAGGCATGCACACTCGTGGGCAAAAGGCAGACGCCGTCTTTCTACTAAGCCTTGGCATTTAGCAGGCATATAAGCCCCTTGTGGAGTCAAATAAATCTACACTTGGAAGGATAAAACAAAACGGGATTAAATGAAACATACGGGAATCATCTGTGCAAAAGCCAAAACCCACCATCAGCCCAAAGCCAGACAGATGAGAGTGAGTCATTACACTTTATCCCTGGAAAGCTTTCTTCTTTCCTCAATCGATGTTCCCATAGATTGGGACAGGATGGCTCCCTACAAATCAGTGGGCAGATTAAGTCTGTCTGAGTTTCTATTTTAGATGCTTCAGTGATGTGATTCTCAATACATATGGAAATTCTGAATACAGGTTGATATCCACTGCCCTTGTTTTTTTTTGATTCACTTCAAATCTCTGCCCTGTTTTGGAGTTCAGTCTACCGGCTCCATCTAATTTCATTCCACCTGGATTTTCACAGAGGCTTAATGTACCGTTAACGTTTGCTGTCTGCAAAGTACAGAATAAGTCGTTTCAACTTGTGGCCTTGTGGAAGCTATGCGCCTGACCAGCTGGAGTTAATGACCCAGTTTTTCCATTTGGCCATTACGGGACAATTAAGATCTTTTATTGACATTAAACTTGAAAGACAGCGAGGGACAGTGTGAGGCCAGCGAGTCTGTTTAGAGGAAATGTCAGAGTGTCTGCTTGGAGGAATGGGCTCACCGAGAGATTGGTGGCTGGGCAGCCCATCTGAAAGAGCTTGGTTTGCAGCCAGACTGCTGCCACGGCTGTTTCCCCTGGACAGGGAAATGCGCTCCTGTCCTGAATTATCACTGCCACTCTCTATTCCAGGACCCCATGCTGCAAGCCCAACCCCAGACATGCAAGCAGGTGGACGTGCCACACAGCTGGGCCAGAAGGCCATCTGGAGCTGGGCGTGGTGCGGGTAACCCTTAGGGGTTTGATTATGGGGCAACAGGCCCTACCTGGGCAGCAGGTGACTGATCAAATCTGACAACAGAAAGAGCAGCACCTGGGGCCAGGGAGCCAGTGCAAGCGCTGACAAATATACCGGAGTAAGCACACCTGACCCCAGTGTGAATACCAAGTGCTTAGCTGGAAGGTAGGAGCATAGCTACTATTGTACAGGATGTTCTTGTACCAGTGAACTGATCTCACAGTAGGAATAGCGTGGCTAAATGGAGAAAAATGACACCCAGTGGGCGGTCAGGGAGTCATCCATGGCACCGGGCACCTTATTCTTTCCTGCATATTGATCACTCACACAGCACATTGAAATTAGCAAGGGAAATGAATTATACCTTTCAAGGACACTGTGAGAAAAAATGACCAGACATAGAAAAACGGTCAAAATAGCACAAGGGTAGAAATGTGACCCTCCATGTTTGGCAGTGCTGTATAACAGAAAAGGTGCACTTTCATAGGAGGCTAAAGGTTAGCAAATATATTTGACAGAAACGACCAGATAAAAAAAGCAACTGTTATTACCTAACCTGGGTTAAGAGAAAATTTCATTGGTGCAGCAATGCAATTAGCTGATGAACACAAACTTAAGTCTTCATTTCTTGACTTTTAATTTCAAACGTACGCATCATTCAACAGCAGTTATTCATCTATTTATTATATTACAAACTCTACAAGTGTATATATACACACACTCAAGCACTCTCAGATGGGCTGTGTTTTATGTGTCATGCTTCAGTCTGCTCCATCACGTCTCATTAGCTGGTCACACTGGCTATTTTTTAACAGCAGAAGATGCTGAGCTTTGAAGAAAATGCTGTCTTTATATCCAAAGACATTTCAGAGGAATAAGCAAGGGATTAACAGACCAATAATGTTTCGGTTTTATATCAAACATAGAGAACTATGCTCCCAAGAATCAATGCGGTGCATGAAGTGAACAAGTGAACAGTCTATACGCTCTCTGTCACTAACCAATCACCAGCATACTTACAAACAACACAAATTCCTATTCATATTGTTCTCTGTGTGTGTGTGTGTATATACATACAGACACACACACAAAACACAATATATACAGTGTGCAAACAGGAGTACTGTTTCTGTTATTTGTAAGTGTGCTGGGGATTGGTTAGTGAAAGGGAGTGTGTGTGTGTGTGTGTGTCTATACACATTACATATATATTCAGAGGTGGACAGTAACTAAGTACATTTACTTGAGTACTGTACTTAAGTACAGTTTTTGAGTATCTGTACTTTACTT
>JBBPCY010000001.1:20716634-20771645 GCA_037974405.1 Brachyalestes nurse | reverse complement strand
CCAGCATGCATGGAATTTGCAAAATATTAACACCACTGGGAGCAACAATGTTTATTTTGCATGCACAAATAAAGTAATGATGCAAATAACCCAAAGTTATGAGTATAACAAAAGACCATGTCAGCCGAGCTGCCAAGTTTAGTCTTTTCTAAAAATGACGCTTCTAACAAAACCCTTGAAGCTACATGAAATGAAAAAGGTTACCACCAAAATCAGCATGCCGAGATTGTACAAGAAACGCTACAAAATATAATGAAACAAATGTTTGTTGCCTGGTGTTATTGAACTTTTCTGAATATCCACACACATACATATACAGTAATCCCCCAGTTTTACGTGGATCAGGAGTCGCGGATTCAGTCACACGTGGTTTGTATTTGAGAATCGAACTCATAGTTTTACACGGAAATCCCCAAAACACGGAAACTGCAAATATCCTCCGCCTTTTTTTGCTTTTTTGTGGCAATAAATGTATTTTTTCTGGATGTTTTCACACAAGGGGAGCCGTTCACCTCGCCGCGGTGTCCCAATACTCATTTGTATTTTTAGCCCTAGTACATCAGGTTTTATTCTCCTTCCGAGTTGCATATCTCAGCGGGGAATTTAAATTAAAAGATGGATTTACCTTGAAGAGAGGCGAACACAGGTTTACCTTTACATTTAAGGGTAATGGATTAAACAGTTTAAAATGAAATTAAAGTGTTCTGGGAGCATGTCTGGGGGCATATTTAGGGTTTACGCTATAAAAATAGGCTTTTTCAGGCAAAACACAACACGGTTTTTCCACTATATGCGGGTGCTCTTGGAACGTAACCCCCGCGAAAAGCGAGGAATTACTGTATATAAATGGTGTCTAACGTGACACTGTTTATATTTATGTATAAATTGTCATCTATTGATGTCTTGCGCCACCCTGTTCTCTACACAACAAATTGGCAAATCAAGTAACACATAAAAATTTCCCAGGAGTAATTAATCATGTGCCTGGAACTACGATATTTCCAATAGTACAAGACTGCCACATTAGTCACAAACTACGCCAACTCAAACAGTGCCAAGGACCTCTGGGAGTTGTAGGAACAATGCATTGCAGTATTAAAACAGTTCAATATATCTAAACCGTAAAATCCAGTCGTTTTGTTCCAAACATTTATTTAGAGGACAGATGATCAAAACCATTTCCACTGAAGGAAATGAAATAGGAAATAAAATAGATGGTGATAGCAATCCATTGTCTTCGCACAATCCAAACTCTAACTCGGTGACATATTTTCGTCCCTCTGAGTCATATTATATGACACATACTCATTTGAAATGTGGGAATAATAAAATGTTAAAATTGATTCTTTCTGACCACAGCAAAAGCAATCAGCAATGGCCTAAATCAAACTGCACTGTGCATTACAAAAATCCAATTGACAAAACCAAGTCATCACTTAAAAACCGTGAGGGCCCACTCACACAACATGGCCTACTTCATTCACTAAAAAGAATTTATGAGTGATGCAGGAAGTTGAGTATGGAGTCAAGAATAACGTACAAGCACAGTGCTTGGAAAAGTACAAAAATATGTCTTGACACAACACTGGCTCACTGCCATGGTGCTTCTGACCCATAGCCACAGTTTAACGCCAAAATCTCTTCCACATACCTCACACAAAGAGCTCAGATGACTGCATGGATGTGTCTGTAGGTGTGCAGCCTCTGAACCCTCTCTAGATTCCTTCTACACGTTCAGCATTTTAACAGTGACCACTGAAGCTGTGGCGGCCTCAGATCCCGCCTCTCACAGGAGCACTCCAGGAAATCAAACCAAAACATTTGATTCAGCAGAAGCATGCCAAAATCTGTGAAAGAAAAGGGAAAGGGAAGGGAAAGAAAAGACTTCATCCTCAGGGCCCAGCAAACAATGATTTTTAACTGCAGTAGCAGCTGTCCCATAACTGTATATGGATATTTAACCCGTGTTTCACTGCATGGTTAAACCTTAGAAGTCAGAGTGTATTGGTAAAATCTGATTTCAACAAATTAAAATGGTGTAAAATAGTCTAAAATCGGTGTTTGTTGTTTACACACTCGCCATTTGCTTCTCTTTTGCTTGGCGTGCTGCCGCTCAGCTGCTCTCCTATTTTTAAATCCCCAGCAGCGGTTATTATTATTACAGTTTTTAAACTACAATAACTTGACAAAGCTCAGCATGATGTCTGACACCTCGAGGGAACTGAGGGAACTTCTGTAAAAGGATCTGTTTTGCCATATGATCATAATTCACCATTTGTTGCACTTCCAGATCTGTGCCGCTCAAGTTCTGAGTGTTAATGGAGTTGACAAAATATGATTTGAGACACAAAAAACTGACCAGTACAGGCTCAAAACCAAGCAGAAAATTCCTGGCCCTGCACCAATCTGTACCAATCTCATGCTAATAGCAGCTCTTGTATTCTATCCAGATAATTTAACAAATCGAGAGGCACCTAAATCAAAGTAATTTATATTGATTGTGGATAGTAAGCACAAGGACTGTGAGAAATACCCAGACTGGGTGGATTTAAGAGGTTACAGAGCAAATCCTAAAGAGTTTGGACTTCACCAGTTAACTGTCAGGCCGAGTAGTGTTCAACAAGTAAAAATCAACACCACTGTCACCTTCCAGAAGAGGTCATCTGAACATAAAACCCCTCCAAGACCCCGGTTTATAATATTCTGGGGAGTAACAATGAGCCCTATGTGCTTGCACTGGTTATTGTCAGAGCTGCTGAGTCCACCAGCAGCCAAACACTTGACAAGAACAGTCTGCATGGAAAGATAGCAAGGAGGAAACAATGGCCTTCCACTGCCGCCTGGTACCAAAAGACAACCTGGGTGAGCCAGAAGACTATTAGAATAATGTTCTGTGGACTGATAAAGCAAGTTGTGGACTGAATGAAAAAAAGTTTGGTGAAAAGGTGCACGGTGTGTCCCAGCACAAAAACACCATCCTGAATGTGAAATTCGGTGGTTTTGCATTGGAATAGAACAGCATGCCATAATTTGATGGCACAGTAAATTATTCATTGTATCATTTACATTTACGCCATTTAGCAGATGCTTTTATCCGAAGCGACTTCCAGTCCCTAACTACAGGGGGCAGTGTCCCTGGAGCAACTTGGGGTTTAGGGTCTTGCTCAGAAACCCAGTGGTGGTATGCTGAGGGTAGGATTCGAACCCATGACCTCTTGGTCCAGAGGCAAATCAGCAAATTATGGCCCATTCATCCAAGATACCAACCCTAAACATCCAAGTCAGTCTGCCAAAAAATAAGTGGTGTTGCATACTTGATAGAGTCAAAGTCTAGACTTTTACTGGTCTAGACCAGTAGAAATGTAAAGCTTGGAGCAGGAGCAGGAAGACCCAACATCATGAAAATTTAAGAGGTCACGCCTTTGCTTAAAGCAGAAGATCACATACTTTTGTAAACAAAGACAATTCAGGTTTGGAAGATCACATACTTACTTCATTCAATAAATGAATGGAAAACTGGAGATTTGTGTAAAAACCTACAGGATTCTTATATACACACTCACATAAATCTGAAAAAACCTGGTTCTGGAGCACTCTTGGAGTAAACCACCTGGTCTAACTTAACCGCTAATTATCAAGGGCTTCCCCTGTTGGAGTGTGTGCATTAGAGCAGGAGGACCAGGATTGAGGAACATGCCTAAGAAACAAGGCTCTGGCATTATGATGTAATCCTTTAACTGACAGGCAGATGTGTGAACCTGAAGATGGGGGAGGGTCAGTGGGAGAGGGTCGTTTTGATCCAGCCAGCGGGTCTGAGTGATCACTGTCTGCACTTGCCTTCATTCTTAGATCAATACAAATCTGCAGATGACAGCAGCCACGTGGTTCTCATCTCCCACCCCACAACCTTTCTTTTCAAAATAAAGCCAGTCTGAACATATGAGAGGTAATTGCTAATGCTAAACCTCCATGGCCTCCCCCTCTTTAACACTTGACTTGTTAGATTAATTACCAACACAATGGCACACTCAAGTGAGCAAGAAGGCCCCATGGCTCCTCACCCATTCCTTTCTGTCCTGCGACGACCTTCTTAGGATACGCTGCAGGTGTGTCAGAAGCCTTTTCAAACTGAGGGGACACGCTGGTGAGAGGGTCAGGACAAGGTGTGTGTGTGTGTGTGGGGGGGGGGGGGTGCATCACTCAGTCGCGTGTTTCCCTCATACAGATCGCTGGGTGGATAAAAGGGGGCACGGAACAAATGATTTTTAATGGTGGGGGGATACGCCCCCCTCTAATTTAATGGTTCCGGCACACATGTGTCCACTCTGCCTTCACAGCCCTACTAAAGTATGATTTATGATTTTTATGATGGCCTTTATATGGAATTATCTGCAAATGCAGCCCATCTTGAATGAACTGTTTTGTCACAATAAAACAGTACATTTACATAAATCTGCTTTTTCAGTCCACAGTAGTTGGCTGTGTCTGTTTGTGAGAAAGTTATAGGGTGTGTTTCAGCCCAAACTGTTTTTTGAATGAGGCTTAATACAGAGCAGGCAATTCTAGACAGAGGTCATGTACGTATACATCAGTCCAAAAGAGTAATTACACCCTAAAATGAATTTAAAACTGAAAAATATTACTGGAAAATGATAAATATAACAAGTCCGGTTAAATCCGTCAGAGTAATGCTGCACTGAACTGAATGTGAAATGGGAAACAGACATAAGACTTTAACTAAGTTGTTCTCCCTCTCCAACCAAATACAGTATATTCACAGGATATAAGACCAACCATCTGGAAGAAAAATAAGTGTTATATTAGCACCAATGTTAAAGGTCACTTTTTTTTGAGGATCTTTAAACTTGAAGTTATCTCTATCTTTGCAGGCTGATGTTTCTTTCCCACTTTCAGCAGCAGGAAAGGACAACATGACTAAAATATAAGATTACTATACTTCAGGTAATTACACAATAATCAATATGCCATGCTATAATTGTTGTAATGTCCGTTACGCCGGAACAACAAAGTATTGCCGCATTTACAAAATAATATCAAAAACTCTCCACACACACCACTTCACTAAATTCAGTTAATCATGACTAAGCATACTCTCTTTGTGCCATAGGGACAAAACAAAGGTTTTTTTTAAAATGTAAAAAGCCACTTTTTAAGATGCCATCAAATTGCGAAGCTTATGCAAGAGCTTGGCCCACGAACCGCAGGCCTGATTATGAATGGGCTGGAACTTGTGCACTGAGCCACCCATGAAGGGGGTTTGCCCACCTGTGCCCGCCTCCCATGCTTCAGCCTGCCAGCCAGCGCTCTGAAACGTGGCTTGCTTGCAAATTTCACCAGAGTAAATCTGACACTGTAAAGACTGATAACTATGCCGTTACTGCCAAGGATGCAAAAAAGACTGGCAGCTACTCGAAGGGCTACTCTGAAACAAATAAATCAGTCCTGATTAAGCACTGTGCCCTTCACTATGAGCTACCTTCTGGTGTCACAGACGCTAGAGCATTCCGTTTATAAAATAATAGGCCATAGGAGACACAGGCAGTTTGGGCGTGGAGCACTTTGGGATGGGGTTTAGTGAGGCGTGTGGCAGTTAGACGGGAGGGGGGCAGAGGTACAGCGCAGCCGCTGGACTGGAGACACTGTTTGCTGAGCAAGGAGGGAGGCACTTGCCTCTTGCCTTGAGCTACCCACTTATCTCACCTCTCGCTGTTTGTCTAAGGTAACAGCCTCAGCTCTCTGAGACGTTCCTAACTCAAATCTCGGAAAGAGTGGAAAGAACTCACCCAGATGTGGCCTTCATGACAAATAGAAGTGTGCCAAGAAGGCCAATCAGCCCTGAAGACCTCAAGAGGACCTCGAGGTTAATCACTCATGCGCAGGTGCATCAACACACTCTTGCTGGATAGATTACGTGTAGAAAAGCAGAGACAGACGTCCACAAAATGGTAAGAGCAGGTATCAGCCAGCACCTTCTTTATTGTGAATCACTCAACTATGCGTGAAAAATAAGATTAACATAATCAGGATGTATGATGCCTAGCGTCATGCTTCAGGAGGGGAGAAAATCACGCTTGTTCTTGATAGATTGCAGGCGAGATTTTGTACTATGTAACTACATCTGCACACCAGCCCCACCATGGCTGGATTTCTGTCACTGTGATTTGCAGTCTTGTGCTGCAGGTAACTCCCGAGTGCCAAGTCCCACTAATTTACAGCCATTTAAATGCACATTTTTTTTACCAGTAAATCGTTTAGCTGTTATAGCACAATTAAATTAAACGCCACAACTATTGTCTTCAGCAGAAAACACTATAAAACAACAACGGGGCTATACGTAACCCTTCACCTAATGACTCCGTGTTAGGTTTGTTGCTGTGGCCTGTTTAGAGTTTAGATATTAGAACCTACTGTAGTTGTGCACATTTAATACACTTCTTCTTCCCAGCAACCACCAGCACACAAGCAGGGCTCTTCAAAATGCAACGATGAATAGCTTTTCTGATGGTGCTTCAGAAAAGCTGATAAAATTCTTTCACGCTGAAGTGAATTTTCATTGAGGTAATAAAATCAAAAGACCAAGCCAAACACTTTATTTGCAGAGAAATCAGAGGAGAAACATGCTTTTAGTGCTTTGATTTGAACACTGCTGACTATTAGCCTGTATTAAAAAGAGTGGATCCGAAAAGATTAAATGTCTCTTTTTTGTCAAATTATGGCGTGTATAAGTGCGCATCTTCCACACAAATATGTTTGATTAAATGCCTGAATAAGGATTCTGAATTACCACCTTCGTCTTCATCTCAGTGCACATTTCCAAATAATATATATATATATTTCCCTGTGGGATGAATGGCACATTCATTTTACATTGTTCAACTGATATTTATCACGGCCATCTAGTTAAATCTATTACCTCTTCATTCACCAGCAGCGAATGCATTCCGTTTTCCCCCTTTTTTTTTTTAGTAATGAAATCTTCAGAATATCTGAACAAATACACAAAGGCCACTTAATTGCACTTCAGACATGACCTACCTGTTTTTACATGCTGACTTTTTTAATCGACAGGAGAATATCAGAATAACTTATTTTTACTTAGCATGGTTTGGGCCTCTACGCTAATGCTAATTCCAACTGTCAATCACAGCAGTTCCACAAGAACACCTGGGCAAAGCATGATTTTACTACAGAATCGATGGAGTAAATCTGATTGGCGTCATTCACCATACGTGCTGTGAAAAGTCTTGACTGACAGGAGCAAATCCCACGTTGTCACGCCCCTGCAGTTCTTTGACATGACTGAAGAAAATGACTGACAAGCATCTGAAAACAAAATGGGAGGGTGGTTTCCAGTTCAGTGAAGCAACAAGTCCAGGGAATCTCATTACCATTACCTCGAAAAGACAACCCGGCCTGAGCTAATGGTTGGGATGTATTAGCTTGAAATGTGTGAGGTGGTTCCAGGAGGCTATGATCCAGAGCACTGGTCTCATTAGTCAGTGAGAATCCATCAGTGCGCTTCCATCCAATGTGGAGAGTTTAGGAAGTACAGACCAAGTAACGGATAAAAACAGGCATAAATTGGACTCCTTACTCCAAACTGTGAGGTACCCAACAGCTGATCAGGGAGTTCGTGAGTGGTCAGTGTTATAGTCCAAGTAGCTCACCTCTTTCACCTTCTTGTAGAGTTCTGGTCAAGTAGCATCTCCAATACATCTTCTGGGTTCTGGTCAAAGTAGCATCTGGGTTCTGGTCAAAGTAGCATCTCCATTACATCTTACCTATTTAGCAGCTGAGTGATGGCTCTGTGAGTGGTTAAGTAATCAAACAGTCCGATTACTTAAACTGGGGAGGCGTCTCTCTTCACCTGCTCTCTTCGAAAAAGCTGCTCTGCAATCAGGTACAATCCCTGATAACACAACAGCACACTTCACAGAGCTGTGTAATGACTGCTACCAGGGCCTAAAGCACCACCCCAGCTCACCTCACAACAGACATCAACTTTGCTGTTTTTCTTAGTTTGGTAATATTAAGGGCTATCAACACACAGAACAATGCAGTAGTGAAACTGCCATGGTTTATAAGTCCATGATCACTAAATGTTTTATTGTATTGCGAGGCTTATGATGTCACAGTATGGAACAAATTGAATTCCTCCATATGGTGATGTCTAATCTTCAAAATACTCCAAAAAACAGCCAACTGGTACCAAAACATTTGGAATTCATTATTCCACTAACATAAAAACTAACATAGCTGCAGATGAATGATTATATTATGAACTGGACAAAATAAACAAACGATTTCCAAGTATCTATTGAATGATATGCGCACATGTTTTCAAAGTCATAGATAAAAACTAAAAACAAAACAATACAATTAATTCAAAGAATGCTTCATAATCTTAAGGAGGAGATCAAATTATCAAACTCATAACGTGTACCGTACAGCAACTCGTTCTCCCAAATACTTGAAATGTGCCTATTCGTGTGTAATTCCAGTGTTTAAGTACCTGCACAAACAAAATGTTTCATCAGAGAACAGAGGTCATTACAGACACTGAAATGAAGTGCCTTAAAGTACTCAAGATTTACCACATTCACTTCAGTGTTATCATTAAAGATACCACGGACAGTGGACAACCGTCCCCGCTGCCCCTCTGCAGCTTAGATTGAGTGGACAAGGCCAAATTGGGTCTGCCTGCTGCTCCGCAGTGTTCAGGGTGACAGGTAGGCTATATACTTAAATATTTCTATCCCAACAGCTGACAACAGAAATCACAGACTCAAGCCATGGTAAACATAAAAAGCCTCATAAAAGGTGTTTAGTCTTTACATGGCTCCCACCGCGATATATCTCACCACATCTCCAATATGAACAGTATCATTTTAATCTCGCCGAATAATAGAAGGCTCTGAATGATACATCATGATTTAGTGCAACTCATTACTTCACGGAACATTAAGACAGACACTAAAAGAATGAGAATCATAGTCATCAGCTCTCAGTACAGTATGGAAACGCGCTGGCTGTCGAATCATTACCTTGTAAAAATGAGTGGAAGTGCATGCTGAAGATAGAAAGGGGTGTGTGTGTGTATGTGCGTGGAGGGCGGGGACAGGATCTGAGCTAAAGCTAGCCTATGTAACTGGCTGATCTTGCTTACTGAATACTGATTCAGTCGCTCCCTGCTACATGGGGAGTAATCTCTTGGCCCCGGCGCAAGGACGTCCTCCTTGAACCTTAATCGCAGAATCTCTTATCAGTGATGCCGAACGGCGTGATTAAAAAGGAAGCAGGAGATTCCAATATTCCACAAGGGATCTTCTCCTCTCCAAGGCCCCTGTCAATCACCCAGGTAGCTTCCATATGTCACGCATGGTCGGCCAATTAGAAAGCTTCGGCAGGCGCCCCTTCGCTGCTTTAGATGTCTTGCGGGTATTAGAGCGCCTGCCTGTAGGTGCTGTGTATTGTAATGAAGGGAAGGGAAGAAGAGATCTTTGGTGTTACTTTGGTGTGAGGAATCAACATGAGAGTTATCGTAGTCAGGAGGTGCAGACGGCTTCCACTAGGGCCGGCATGCTGGGAGCAAATGGCCGGGGACCAGGCCCTTCATCCCCCATTAGCAACATGACAAATCACAGCAGTTCCTGAGACCTGCCTGAGAAATGTGCACCATTTGTCTCCCATGGATTTCTCCATCCATGCAGGAGAAGCATGTTTATGGTGGCGAGCTTCTCAACAACACGCGTGCTGGGGACTCGGTCATTAGCTATTTGTTCCGGTCAGTGTGGAAGGACCTCCAGGACAGGTAAGGCCATAGAACTGAGGAGGCAAAAAGCCTGGGGAACAGATACTGGCCACTGTAAGAGAGAACCGTCAGTCAGCCGAACTTCACCGCAGAGCAGCTCTACCTTTAACTGACTCACCATATCGATACACACAAACATGCATTTCCATTTCAAAGTGATCTTCAAGGCCGTGAAGGGCCTACAGAGAAAGGGAGAAAATCTGAAGGTAGTGTGGAGCAAGTGATTCCTGCAAAGCTTATTTTCAGGGTTGTCTAACTGGAGAAATTAGTGGAACGGGGAATGGGAAATGGAAACCGTGTGGCCCACCTACTGTGCCTTGCATATACAGCCAAGTGTAACAATAATACAAAATACTGCAAATATAATTTAAATAAAATGTGTGTGTGTGTGTGTACTCTAACAGCCACTGTGGAATATCATGTTAAGGCAACACTAAGATGCCAGGTATTTAAATAAATGCCATTTTGGGCGTGGAAGGGCACTGAGATCGATGTGATTGCTAGGCTCTGCTGTACCTCGGCAGGCAAACATTTATTAAAAATTATTTATTTTTTTCCTTTATTCATATATTAAAACTGTACGCACAGCTCTTTATGAATCATGAAAATCGGTAAAAGCAATTCCACACCTCACTTCCACCGGGAAGATCACTTTCAGTTTTGAGTTTTAAGTTCAAGTTTACCCAAAGGACAAAAATGGGTTGTGTACATGCATATCTGTTATTGTCATTGATGCTTCTGCTCTTATATTCTGCTTTAGTGTATGGCAGCCAAAACATGGCCTCTTGGCTCTGAAAAGCAAAAACAAGTTACTCACAGGGTTGACTTTCACAAACACTTTTAGCTTTCACAATTTCGGACAGTTTCTCACGATGAGAAAAGTAATCCAATGTCAACCAGCCTACACACTCAAAACAATCTTGCATTGGATGTCATTTTTTAGATTATTCATTATGATGACTTCCGCTTGGTTCACACAACAGCCTACCGAGAAGACGCTGGCTGTGTGTCCTACGGCTCCACCTACCTGGGCTAGCGCTATGAAAAACCAAGCAAATTAGGAGTTCCTTGTTTGGTCTCACTTCTGAAGCAAATGACGCTGGGTTTTCAAAACTAAACCCCCAATCTGTAATATGAGCTTTTACTTAAGCAGTCTTTATGTCATTACTTCAAGATGTCATTCCTTTTACAAATAAATCAGGAAGATTGGCTAGGATGCTTTCTGCAGCGCAATAAGGCTCATGGCTTGGGTCTACTCCAGCTGCACCCCCATCCTATGTTTCCTTATTTATCACCTGCTAGTCAGCACTCAGCAGACACGCCTCCACATATGTAATGGTATGCTGATGTACAAAATGGTTTCCATTCACACGTGTGCTGCATGTGGTCAAGATTTACCACCAACCACCTCTTAATGATTTATGAGTGATCTGATTCTAATCCAGTCACAGTGAGTCCTGGGTATGTTTACACCTGGCTTTTGAGGTCAAGTGAAATCTGAATTTAATCCAATAACTGACAATGTCTGTGAAAGGCTAAAATCCTAGAAACAGTAAAAAAAATGTTCAGAAACAGCTGCTTCAAAACACAAACACTATATGGACAAAAGTATTGGGACACACCTATACAGGGTTTGAGCTAGGCTCCTTACCTTCAGTGAAGGGCAATCTTAACGCTTCAACATACCAAGGCATTTTGGACAATGCCATGCTTTCAACTTTGCGTTAGTTTTAGGGATGGCCCTTTTCTATTCCAGCATGACTGTGCTCCAGTGAACAAAGCAAGGTCCATAAACACATGGTTGGATAGATGCAGTGTGGAACAACTTGACTGACCCGCACAAAGCCCTGACCTCAACCCTATCCAACACCTTTGGGACCAGCTTCATGTTATTTGTATCTATGTATTTGAATCCCGCATCATTAAAGTCACTGTTGGTGTTATGGTCCCAGTTCTTTTGTCCATATAGTGTATTTGCTCACAACATACCTGTACCAATCATTCATTGATCTCATGACCACAGTAAGAATATGGACCGGCAGGGAGTCCATGAAGATAATGGATTTCACAATAAACCTCAAATAAGTTTCAAAACCACAAAGGACAAAAAAAGTAATCAAGAGCAAAACTAATTCCCTCTTTTAGTGAACATAACATTCATGATATGCTCAGAAAGGATTACTGTGATGTATGACATGCATGTATGTATTATAAATTAAGATGTCATTTATCCCAGTAATGATAAACACAATCACATCCCCCAGGTCTAGTTGGCAACACAGGAAATATTAGATCTGGACAACTGTGTGGCTTCCTAAATGCCAGGCCACCCAACAAGCATTTATATAGGAATATTATTCCATTAAAAATTAATTTCCTACCATTCTGTTTATCAGGGGAACGACACAAAGCGGCGGTGATTGCCATGGTAATGCTGGTGGACTTTCAAAAACACATTACAAAGTGCAGCCATAAAAAAAATAACAAGAACGCAAAATGGTTAACTGAAATATAATCCACAGAGGCTTGTACTTAAATAAAAAACCTCAAAGCAAGCTAATATCCCTGAAAACTTTGCAGTGTAACATTTGACAAGCTGGAGACTTTAAAGCCAACATGAAAGAGGTGGTTTTAAGCATTCCCAGTAGATAGATGACATATACACAAAGCTAGGCCCTGATCAAAATGTGTTAAAAAAAAATTTCTACCTGAACCCTCATTAGCATATCTTACAGCTAACCCCTACTCCTCTAGCATTTCTAATGCAAATGCTTTAGTTACAGAATGGCACAGTAGAATATTCACTGGGTGTTTGATTGTGGTCCCTTGAATGATAAAGTGAGGGTAAATGAGCAGTATGGGGGTGATGGATTTCTGCCTGCCTGGAAGAAAATAACGAAGAAATGGCAATGTTCAGGAGTCCACCTCGACTAAGTTGATTTGCGTCAATAACTGTTAAGCATGATGAACCGGCTGCTCTGGTGTCTGGCTGATACAGAGCAGCGATGTTAAATATGTAGCCCAACATTACTGTCTGCACGCAATCAATACTGAGCTCCCAGGATAGACACAGATAGCTTATGCTCTCAGACATTTTGTCCATTTTTCTGAGCTGTGGAATTTAGATTTCGATGCCCGAGGCTCGGAGAATAGAACGCAGCCTGTAGCACTGCTGCGCTTCTCACTGCGAGACAGAAAACCCATGGGATACATCATGGGATTTAAACAAGTCACTTCAAGTGACTGTTATCAACAAGCATAAACAGTTCTGCACTTCACATCAACTGACATGTACCCTGAACATGAAAGCATGACAAGAAACCAAATCTCCCATTCACTTATCATTCCAGATCAATTTGCTTATTCACTTTAGCTCTGTACAAGTGTCCACAGAGCTCACTTCAAGAGGACCGGGTCCCGTGTGAGTTTCACAATCTGGCGAATGTCCTACCGGTGGCCCGAGATGGTCAAAGTGGTGAATGATGTCCTTGTTTAAATTCTGCAGAGACTGCTTTCTCAGATCCTGACTGATAGCAACAGCGGGCTAGTTAACCTTCGCTACATCAGGGAGTTTGTGCCTCTCCATGTCATATCCATCAACTAATCAAACATTCGATGAGATCGTGCATCTTACTCCGGTATTCTGTCAGAGAACAGCATTCGTAACATCATATCTGCATGCGCTAGCAAGTTATCACTCAGCCTGCTAAATTTGTTAGGACTGTTGTGTGCTTTTACCCATTTTGCTTCTTTTAGTTCTATTTTCTGGTGCTTTATATATTTAATAAAAAATAAGGCCTGCCCACACTACTAGTACATGTCACCACAATCACATTTAACCACAGTCATGTACAGATACAGGCAGTGAAATTCTACAAAAAAAAGAATAAATAAAAAAGCACTTTGTATAATCTCTACGTACACAGAGTGTCCATTACCAGAAGACATAAAGTACAAGAATACACAATAATGCTAACCGATAATTCATACCTTGTTCAGAACTAATAGCAATTGTGACTGGAATGATTTCAGTTTCCAAAATTTCCAATTTTAACTGAAAATACACTAACATAACCACAATTTTTTATTTTTATTTTATGTTTATTAACTAATCATTAAAGTAAATGCCTAATGTGGTCAGTTTTGCTGAATTGCTGTCATATAGGGGTGTAACATAATATCATGGTACAATATATCGCGATGCACAAATGTCTCGTAGAGACATGTATCGTAGAGTGTTGGCGATACATTTACAATATGACGGCAGTTTAACCCTTTAAGCGCCAGGGTTTTTTTAAAAAACTGGATTTTGACATCAATATTTCAAAGGCTTGTGGCTTAAAGGGGGTTAAAGATAGAGACTTACTTAGAAAAATGTTGGGCATGACCCAAAGTTTATGTAGGGTATAAATAATTTGCATATTATGACATCATTATGACATTTATACACCAACAGGTCAATCAAAGTGTTTGATCCAGTCCTGATGCACTTCCTCGTTTCTCAAATAAAAACAGCTAGCATTATCATCGCTATTTTCAGCCCTATTTAGATCCAGGTCACCCCTGCTGCCTCTCCTACGTCTCCCAGCTCTCTCTCACACACAAGAAAGTTATTGAAATTTGTTAATGTTTTTGAAATCTGTTGTTTGAATTTCAGCTTCATTTTTAAATTTTGTTCAAAATATCGTGATACATATCGTATCGTGAACCCAGTATCGAGATACATACCGTATCGTGACCTGGGCATATCGTTACACCCCTACTGTCTTGTGTCTCTACTGTCAACACTTATACTTACAAGCTCCCAAATGATGACAACTCAAACTCAAATATAAACTGGCATCTGCAAACAACTACTCTCAAGTATATGTGCCAGCCTCAGTTTATGATGTATTTTTCCCGGACAAATTCAACAAGACAGCACGCAAGACATCCTCACACTGCTTTCATGTTGCAAAAAACAATTCATTATTCATACAAATTGATCAAAAAGCAATACGTCAGCCTAAAAATGTGATCTATATATGTAGAGATTTGCCATTTTACAGTTGTATCAATAAAATCATATTTAACAAATGTGGTGCAACTACAGGTTTAACATTTTGTTACAAGCAAGTTGGCAGTTCGGATTTATTTTCAAATCCAAACTCTGTGGTTCTTTCTGTCTTATGTTTTATTATTGATTTTCTCTTCTCTTGGATTTTGCTGAATGCTGAAAGTCAGAGCCAAGGCAAGCAGTTTTTAAATAAATAAATATATTTTTTTCAGCTGTTTACAATACTAGAAACCAATGGAAATTGAAAGATAAAGCAAAACATAACACATAAAACATTACCTTATGTATTAGAATTTTATCAGTTTAGTCATTTTTTATTTAGTTTAGCTCACCAGTTTCACTCTGGGCTAAAAAAAAGTTGACTGTTAAACTGGAACCCTGTTACCTAACTCCACTCCATCTCAGACATGAACACACACAAGCACACTAAATTCGTAACGTCTGTGTCACTCGATATACTCGGCTAAACTCACTGCAGAATAAAACTATTAAAAAAACATTAGAAACATTAGTAGTGATAAAACATTGATGTGCACTTCAGGTGTCAGAGAAACTCTTGGTTTTCTCTGAAGCTTTGATGAACTCTGGATCCCTTGCAACATTCTCTCAGACTCCCAAAGCAAACTCCTGGATAAAAACTGCACTGCATGCAATGTTTATGGCAAACAGAAACAGAGACATATTAATCTGGGTCATTTTTAGAGCTAGATTACTTGCTAGATACTTACTTGCACCTTGAAGAACCCGCCATAGCAAAAGAGGATAAGTCGTGCTAATTGTGTCATGTTTATCATGATACAAAAATCAAACATTTCATGAGTTCTGAAGCCCAGAATCCAGTCTACTCACAAAATGATGTCTTTGGGTTCTCAGGGTTGACTTATTTGAAGACGCTGCTAAATTAAATATTTGAAAGTTTGCTGAAATAAATGAAAGGGACTTTTTTAATCATACTATGCATGATGTATCTAAATAAGCATGCGCTCTGCTTTCTTTAATTTATATGTACTTGCCTCAACCCAACTGATGAAGACATCCAATTCATGTTCTGTAGAACAATGACCGCATGTAACTTCATTAATTGCAATCAAGCTGATATGTTGCAATGAGCCTAAGCCCCTAATTGCGAAGACCCTAATCCCAGCAACTTAAAAGAAGTTCATCATTTTATTCATATGTGAAGTGGACGTTAAAACCCTAAAGACGGATCAATGATTCATTTTACATAGAATAGATAAGCAGATAAAGAAGAACTTTATTTATCCCGAGGAAATTCTTGTGCCAACAAGACAACAAAATAAATAAATAAACAATAGTGCAACACAATGACAGGAACGTTAGTGTAACAAATAACAGTGTAACACTGACATTGCTGTATGTAAAGATTTCGCGTACCAGCAGATCAGTAATGCAGAATTGCTTATGAAAGTGGTTTAGTGTTAATGCAATAAAAAAAATACATGCAATAGAATAGCAGCAGATGAAAATAGCAGCAGATGATATGGTAATAAGACTAATATTCAATAACATTTAATCAGTTCACAGATTAAACAGTTGAGTTGTATATTGCACAAAAACAGAATAATCAGAATCAGACAACTTTACTGATCCTGGAGGAAATTGCTTAGTGACTTAAAAACTACATAAAGGAGAGGAATTATACAGTGATACAGGCACAGACAGAAAGGATTTACGTCCTGTATATTGAGGCGATAAGTCTTTCGCTGTGTGCTCCAATGGCCTATTAAGGAGGGGTTGCATGTGATGGGAGAGACTGTCTCCTTCAGCATTCTCACACACCTCCACCAAGGTCTCAGGTTTGACATCCAGAACAGAACCAGTCTTTTTGATCAGCTTGTTCAGCCTGTAGACATCAGCCAAATAAGACAATTCAGATCTTTTTTATCATTATTTAGCAGTCAGGTGCAGTAGTGGCATGAGAAAGCCGAGTTATGAGCCTAGTCCAGGAACTCTTATTGGCACAGCAGTGATGCTCCTGCCAAAACAGGATTTGAACCCCCAATCCTCTGTGTGTGTGACTGCAGTATAATCCACTGTGCATTTCACTGGGTTTGGGAGGAATGGGAACACACACCACTAGTGACTTTATGTGTGTACAGTTACAGGCCAATGTGGGAAACAATTAATAATTAAATTTCCCCATTTACTGGTGAATAATATATCAGCTGTCGATATATTATGCACCCCAATTAAAGCAGAGCTAAGATGTCAGGGCAAACACACACACACACACAAACCAACAAAGGGGGCAAAAGCTCAGGTTTTCTAAAGAATCTAAACACGACTGAATGCTGTGTAGGGCTCACTGAGCTGACTGGGCTGATACTGCGCCTGCATACAGGGAGGAAATGAAACTTGGTTAAAAGGATGGTGACTCTACCTCCCTTTCCCTCACACGGCTCAGGAAAGATGATAATTAACCTTCAGCACTATCAGACAGCACCCAGGAAAGACTGTCACAGTCTCTGTGTGACTGTTCCCTAACACACACACACACACACACTTCTCTCCTCCTCTCGGGCATGAGGGAGGAAAAAACGAGTAAGTAAGCTTCATAAATTGACTCTTGGTCCTACACTAATTAAATATTGAAGGGGTGAACCATAAAGCTCTTAAACCATAAAATGCCCCAAACAGACCTACAGAATTAAGTAATTTGTGTCATACATATAGAAACCTTTAAGTGTGTGCAGACTACAGATGAAAATGAAGGCTATCGAAGCTCCACCAGGGGGTGCACAGACAACACCCAAATGCATCCAGACACACACACACACACACACACACACACACACACACACACAATATTTTCATTAAACGATTAGGCTAAATAAAACTATGTCTAAATCTGAGCCAAACAATGACTTTAATGCCAGAAAATCCAGTCGTGTTTCCTATTTAATCTCTTAAGAGGACTAGTCATGTGCGGAATGTATGCATAAGATCGCACACACATTTGGATTTCGTTCTGAGGAGTATTTTTATGTATCTATGTACTATAGCTAAGTGCTGCCTTACTACTTATTCAGCTGATATTTCTTACTTTTTTATACCTCAGCTCTTATTGTTTTAGAGGTGAGGGAGACATCCCCCCAGCTAACTGTCCCTATAACGTCGTGGTCCCCACGAATTATGAAAACATGCTCATATCCAGACACAAACTAAACTCGCTCTCTGTCTCTCTTTTCTCTCTCTCTCTCACTCACACACACACACACACACATCCACACAAACACACACACACACACATCCACACAAACACACAGGATCAGCTTAGAATGAGCTGCGCGCTCGAGACAGTGTGAGATAGATGAGTAAGTAGAGTGGTTTGATTAGCTGACACTCTAACAGGTCATCTCATCCAACAGTACAGGCGAGTCTGGTCCAGTCCGATGGGTAAAGCACCGCGATAGGCCGTGCATCGCCCTCATCACCTCACCTAACCCAAACCAGAAGGGTTCACGGAACAGGACTCTTTTTCCCCAGTAAAAGCATTTTGAGGGACTCTGGGCTCCGAGGAGAAGTGACCGGGCTGGAGTGTCCAGCTGTGTGTTTTACAGGCCAGTGTAGTTCCACCCGCCTCACTTGGTGAACAGAATGGGGGACTTCTCTCAACTACTGCAGCTCCGTCCAGTCCAGCACCGCTCCGCCCAGTCCAGCCTCACTCTATCCTTTCCAGCATAATTCCATTCAGTCCAGCGTCACTCTGTCCAGTCCAGTATCGCTCCGTCCAAGTCAGCACTGCTCCATACAGTCCAGCATACTCCGTACAATCCAGCATCACTCCATCCAGTCCAGTCCAACATCACTCCTTCCAGTCCAGTCCAGCATCACTCCATCCAGTCCAGTCCAGAATCACTCTGTCCCGTCCAGTCCAACATCTCTCTGTCCAGTCCAGTTCAGCATCTCTCTGTCCAGTCCAGCATTGCTTCATCCAGTCCAGTCGAGCATCACTCCATCCAGTACAGCATCACTTCGTCCCGTCCATTCCAGCATTGCTCCGTCCAGTCCAGCATCACTCTGTCCAGTCCAGCATTGCTTCTTCCCGTTCAGTCCAGCATCAGTGCGTTCAGTCCAGTCCAGCATCGGCCCGGTACACATTTCCACTCTCAGAACCGAAACCACCACACCCCCGCCCCCAACACACACACATACAAACACACACACACTTCCCCCGAGCATCAGACCATCTAAAGAAACTACGAGCAGAAAAAGCGGGTAAATTAGCAAGTGGTCTTACCTGTGGTGTTTTAGGAGCCGGGTTTTTTTTCCGCTAAAAACGCTTCTTCTCCGGCTGGAGAGAGAGGCGCTGCTGAGACGAGCTGTCCTCCACGGAGAGAAGAGAACGGACCGATAACGAGACACGAGCAGTCAAAAACAACACAAACAAACAAAAAACAAAAACAAAACAATAAAAACAAGAAAAACTCTTTATGGCTCTTCAGTTAATCTGAGCGTATTTTCCCCCGAGACGCCAAAGACGCGAGGCGAGCGCGAGCTGTGGAAAGAAAATCCGCATCCCAGCACAGAAGCCCCTCAGTCCGGAGACCCTCGCTCTGCCCGCCGCGTCCCTCGGATCAAGTCCAAAAAACACAAGAACAAGAAGAAAAACCCTTCTTCACTTCGTCGCTCCAGCGATGAAGGAGTGATCTCCTCCTCCTGCTGCTCTCCTCCGGTGAGGAAGATCTCCAGCTCCGCGCGAGGCGAGCCTTCCACTCCTGCCGCGTGAGCCAAAAAACCTCCCCCGTCACGCGGGGACTTTGGGCCTGCTGTCAGGGAGACACATTCTGGAGCTGCGTGGAAGTGTCCGTGGGGCTGAGTCCGTCCGGCTGCGTGGAAAAGTGTCCTCCAGAAACACACGGACAGTCTGCTGCCAACCGTGGGCACGACTGAGCGCGCGCGAGAGAGAGAGAGTGAGGGAGAACGAGAGACACACACACACTCGCGTACACACTCACACAACGCTTCGTGTGCAGCACCACAGGTGTGTGTGGAGCCACGGAGCAGCGCTGCATTAGTAGTGTAGAACGGAGCTCCTATGCTAATGTGGGCAAATCATGAGTCACACTCAGCTCCCTCCCCAGAGAGAGGAGACACACTCCCAATGTCCAACCTGCCTGTACCTGGATCAGCAAAGGAGGAGATAATGATAATCTGGTGTGTGTGAAGTCCCGTGGGTCTTATTAAGACAGAAGAGTGAGGGGACAGGATGGGGTCACGGTTAAAACACTGAGTGTTTAGTAGCCCTGTTACTCCTCTTAGGTCCCATCTCAGCGGTGTGTGTGTGGGGGGGTGTAGTATATGGGATGTCTGTATCGTCGTATGCAAACAGAGAGCAATTTTCTCCAGGCCATTTTGTCTCCTCAATATTTTATGGGTGCGCCTGAATAAATATATGAGATGAGATGAGGACATGACGGGAATTTGATAGCGCCCCCCTCACCTGTGTGAAACGCTTACCCTCTGCTTTTCCATTAGCTTTTCCTCCCAATGATGGGATGCTTGTCACAGTAAAATTCACTGAAGCACCACAGCTTCATAAAGCACAGAGAGAGAGACCAGACTTGATTGGAACAAACAAGCAATATCTCTAAGACCAGACCACAACTCGGGGCAGTGAATTGTTAATGAAAGCCAGTTTCCATCTGCCTTCAGGCCGTAACAACTTGTAGTGAAATTTTAATGCACGGACTAAAGCCCGTACAGTCAGACGGTCCAGGGCTACTCCATACACAGTGTGTCAGCAGGACTGGGAAATAGCCTGTGAATCAGCAAGGCTGGAGCATCGCTACATAAGGACTAAATATGTCTGCAAGAAAAGAGAGGGCTGGATTCGGGCTAACGGAGTTCACAGTCTTGGTCTGAAGATCCACCATGCAGGATTATGGCAGTGGTGCTACTGCCGTGAACCCAGCAAGAGATAATCCGCCGGGCATTAAGTTGTTCTGAAGTTCTCCAAAGTAGCCTTAAGGGAACAGGTGAAGTCTTCCAGGGGCCAGATCTTATCCAAGTCTTCCTGACATTTGGGTGCAGAGAGTCAATTTTCGCTCCCAGATAATAAGGGGAATAGATGTCAAGCTCCGTGACCTTTTCCTCCAACACATACCAATCATGCGCCTTGTCATTACAATGGATTGGTGCGCACAGCACCCTTTCAGATATGTGGGTGGAAAAGAAGACAGCATCACCCAACCCATGAGTGATATCCGACGTCTAAAATGCCAGTTGAGAGCTTGTCCACATCCCTCATAAGCCTGTCCAATTAATCAATATACACAAGCAGGTAGCCAGACTGTTCAGATTTCAGTTACATGGAGGACATATGCAGTCCCCCCATTACATTTTATTTAATGCACAAATACTAACTCAAAACCCCATGTACAGCACTGCAAGGTTTAGCCTTGTGCTCGTCTTGTCATACAGCTGTAGCTCTATGGAAACTGTCTTCTCACCCTCAGAGTTGTTGGGGCATCATAAATGTGGGTTTTATACACATCCTGTGTGCTTAGTTTAAGCAGATACATTAGCATTCACTGTCCCTGATCATAATGAGGGCTAGCTTAATAAGATCGCTCAGTTCAATAATGGCATCCAACATTCCCTTTGATGAATTTCTTATTCATTTCTAACATGGCCCAGGGTACAAACAAGACACAGTGTTGAATATTAACTGTAGTTAAAGTGTTTCATTTCAACAAGACCTAGACAAAAGGTTGATCCAGAACTGTACTGAAGCATATCATAAATGATGTAGACCCTTATCTGCTGAAGCCACATTCTAGGATCACAGAGCAGGATATAACGATCATCGATGCTCTGGACAAAAGACAAACCAACAATATGCTCATTAGGCTTTTTAGGCCTAAGAGACCTACCTATGCATGGTCTGCTCACAGGTGCATTCTTTTGTAGCTATGGTTGCAAGGACAGCCAGGCTTTAAAGGTTGTTTTTGAGTTTATTTTAAGCTCATGCCTAACAGTGGGGAAAAATGAATACATCTGGTGGAAATTGAGACCTTAAACTGGTGCTTAATGGACAATGAGTGATTTGGTCGATTCTTCTGTTCTGATTAATATCTCCTGTCTGGTGTATCGTGAGTAGGCAGAGATGTTCCCCTCCTTGTCCAGAACACAGCTGTTACACTGAGGACTCGAGTAGCTCTGTAAAAATTTCCTTCATCAGTCACACCAAACAGACTATGCTCTGTCCTATTTCACTTTTACATAAGACTTAGGAACCGCAACATGAACTCCGTAGCTATGAAGTTGATTTGTTTGTAAATTGGTTGTCATATCCAGAGGGCGTCAGTGTGGGCATGTAGGTGCGGGCGTGCGAGTTGATGACAGAACTGAAAACACTTATTGTGGAATAATTCCAAACATAAACTACAAATCAGCATGCAATAGGTGACATAGTAATAGAGAGCAGTGGGTGGCTGCACTGATGCAAGGCTATTGATTGAGTGTGCTCTTAAAGAAACAGTGTATTGGAATGAAACACTGAGATGTGCCAGACTGCAGGCCGTTACCAATAAACTGGAACCATATTACAATATTCCATGGACGCCGTTGGCAGCACCGACCAGATGAGACAGACACAAATGGGTCTGCCTTGAAAAATACATCAGACAGAAGAGGAAGCCGTCATATCTGTAAAACAGATCTCTTCAACACCAAAATACCAGGCAGAGACGGCCTTGTCAGGAAATCACTTTTTAAATTGCACTGTGAGAGCTTGATCATAGAACAGTACTTGCCAAAGCGACAGTGTGGCTCAGCTGATATTAGAGAGGAGATTCTTGTCTAGTGCTGCCTCTCTCCAGACTGAGCACAGATCTGAGAGAGAGGAGGGCAGAGAGCATCACGGCTGACTGAGTCAACAAGGCCTCCATGGACTGTCATTTTAACATGGCGCCAGGAACACACACCTGATGGTCCACGTGTGGGGCGAGCTGCTGTCTCTTCACGGCAGTAACACCAACCTATCCATGCTGCTGTCCCTTTGTGTGCCCTAAACACACACACACACACACACACACACACACAAACACACACACACAGAACAAAAGCCCAGCTCTAACCCTGTCAACTCATGTACAGAGAGTGATTTACAACATTCAGTCACGGCTGGTTCAATAGTTCCAGTATGCCAGTGAACCTGAGCAGGCCCGGATCAGGACAGGGCTGGTAAATATTCATTAGCTATGAATCAGAAGGTGCTGGCCACTCTCTGGAGCCTTCGCTGTGTTGCTGCATTTTTTTTTCCACCGTAGCCAGCAGTATAGATCCCTGTCTTCTCGTAGACAGACAGCTGCCTAATGGCTCTGGCGCTCTACCAGCCTTCAGCTACAGAAGGCCTTGTGTTCTTGGTGCCGCAAAAATGATGGCCATTCTATTTCAGCAGCCCTGGCCTTTCAGGCACAAATTACAAACCATTCCACAATTAGACAATGCAGACGGTATAAATGACTCGCTGGCAAATGGGCAGAAAAAAAGTACATATCACTTTCCAAGAAAATGTCAGTGCAGAACCCTGAGGCAGGCGCCTGACATACAGCTAAACCACAAAGCAACTTGTATTGGCAGAAAAATGACTCCAACACTGGCAGATCTTCAAACGAATCTAAAGAGAAGAAGCTACTTCTTTAATTGTGTTAAATAAGCTCTGCCTAGCTCAGAGGCTAACTAAAGCTCCACAACAATGAAAGAAAAGAACAAACAAACACACTAACAACGTTTCGAACCGAAAACTTCCGCCTTGGGTGGACTGATTGAAATAAAGGGCTATGGAGTTCCTTCCATCAGTCATCTGTCAGTAGACAAGTTCAGTAGGTGCTATTCTTCCACTGAAAGTGTGAAGTGTGAGCAACAGCAATACAGGTCAGGTGCTGTTACCAACATAAGAGGGTGAAACGTAACACTTAACAAATTAATCTTTGGTACTCTTACACCAGTACTTTACTGACCAAGTTAAACTATTTATACAGAAAATACTTTATTAAAGTACATGCAACTGAATGAATAGAGGTGCCTCCTACGGACCTCTACACAAACCCCTCACACTCACTTTCTGTAACTGCTTATCCCTCACTAGGACCAGGATTCAAACCCCCAACCTCGGAGGTATGAGGCAACAGCGCTACCCACAGCACCAACACGTGGGCCCTACACAAACCCCAGTGAGCACGTCCTGGTGCCTGTACACCGTAACTGCAGCTTCCCCCCATCCTCCCCTGGTTTACTCAAGGTCTACCTCAGTGTCAATCAAAGGCCCTGGCTTTATTAGGGGCTAACCAGAGTAAACAGGCACTTTTCCCCTCTCTCGGGGATTGAATTTGACCCAATAGCGTCTGCAATCAGGCAACTGCATCTTACGCTTCGGCCAGTGGAGCCATCAATTTGTCCCCTCTTAAAGAGGCCGAGATGAAAGCTCCTTCAGGGTCAGCCATTACCTAATAAGACCTTTTCGGATAAGCAGGGCTATCACTCATCCACGAGGAAGGGAAGTGTCTCAGCTGGACGTGATAAGATCCAATGGCATTTAATAGGCAGAAGCACTCCGACATATCTGGAAGGTTGTGACTTTTTCTTCGTACATTAAATGCATAACCGGGCCCATACCATGACATACAGAACTAGTTGATCTCTCACTTTCCAGTAGAAAATCCATGTTGCAAAACGTTGACGTGCCTTGAATGAAAAGGAAAAAACAAAGCTTGACACAATAACACAAAGTACAAAAGACATGCTGAACTTTTCACAGGTGGCACGAGGCTGCTGACCTGTGCCGAGAAGAGCAGAGATCCCATACTTGCAAACTGGGGTTTCTTTCTTTGTTTCGCCCCTCCAGAAGCCAGGCAGCTGTCAACTGTTTTATAGCAGCAAGGAGGATTCCAGGCCGACTGGGTTCAAAGGCCTAGCCCACTGAGGTTACGGGAAACGGCACAAAAGTCATTTTTATTCCAGTCAGGCTCTTCTTGGCCACCTCTTCCTCTGGCCTGGGAGATTCTCTCCGCCTGTTGGCAATAGCATAGGGATGGTATTGATCTGAGCTCCATGACACTGCTTCAGGTGGATTAAGGCACCCGATATTTGAGGTTGCCTGCGAACAATTCACAGCTCCCAACTGAGTAAACATCAGCGCTCTTATTTCTCACCACACATCGTGGCGCCTGCTCAAATGTGTATGGAGTCGCAGCAACCGGTGAAGTCATGACTGGACTCAACAAACACTACAGCCTGGCCTTGGAGGAGAACCAGGCCGTGAACTCGGGGTGGTGCTCCGCTTGGGGTTTGAAAGTAACGAGAACAAGGCTGGCAAAAGGCTCCCAAATATCTCAGACTGCACAAATTTCACAGGACTTTAGAAATGCTTGTGGGTCCAACATGACCTGGTCAAAGGAGACAGGGTGGATGACTCACCACGGTGGTCAGTCTGAGTTTGTGTGTATAATTACGCTCTCAGCGCACACACACACACACACACATAAAAACAGCATCTTTGCTTTCTGTACCCTAATTACACAGTGCTGAGTCCAGCCAACAGGATGCGTCATTGATTTCTCCCTCTGTTTGAGTGTATGGAAATGCCTGCAACTAGGCAGTGTCTATGCAGGTAGCCATCTCATTCCTAGCCCCATTCTCTCATAGTGGTGCAGGGATCAGCTCTCACCGTTACCCGTGGGCAAGGTGCCGGTTAACTGCAGAGCAGCGAAACCCCAGGCCCTGCCACATTCTCACAGCAGCTCAATAAGAACGCCAATGTCATTGGCACCCTGCAGGAGACAGAAGTGCTAAAACGCACCAGGCCGTATTCATGCAAGACCGAATCCAGCACACACATCCCTGTGGACTGGCCGTCGTGACATCAACACAATGAGAGTGGGGAGAGGGACAACAGAGGGGCTGAGCAGAGCTTCATCCCTGTTCCATTCAGTGGTTAAGAGCTAATCAATGCCTCTGCTGTTATGCTGGCAGCAGTCATAGTATTTCCCAGGTGAATGCCATTTACCAGTTTCCCTATGCATGTCGTCATGGTCTTCTAATGGCATTTTTAATGTTATTAAAATGAAAGAACACTTCATGATAAAAAGTCCAAGTGAAGAACATTGTCTTCTTCTATAGGCACCAGTTCGGTTTTGATATCCATTGTGTGTGTGTATCCACAGTGTACTGATTTTTATTTATATATCCACTCTGGATATATATATACACATTTTTTGCAATACACATGCACATTTTTTTTTATTTTTATCCTATTTTTATATTCCTAGATTGTATACTGCACATTAGTATTTTTATTCTACTTTAGTTAGTTTATTAGTATTGATTTTCATTTGCTCTTTGCTTCTGTCCACTTTCTGCCATGACAATGCAAATTTCCCACTTGTGGGACTAATACAGGTTTACCTTAATCTTATCTTACCAGTTATATGTGACCAAGAGTTGCATAAACACAAGCTGTGCTCTACAGAAGTGTTCCTTGAGCGGTCTGAGTGATCTCCGTGTGTTAATTTGTTCTATATTAAGAGCCGGTTTATTACCTCATGATTAAAGCTGAGTGATGTTCCAGCAGCACGTGAAGGAATGTTCTACTCAGGCAAGTCAATATCAAGAGGCTAATTACTTGCAGAAACATTAGCAGGGCCACATTCTCACATGGCATGTGGTTGCATCATTGTAGTACAGCTCTGTAATACAAATGAATGATCTTGAAGAGTCAGATATTCTGTCTAAAGCAACTCAAGGGAAATCTAGCTATGATAGGAAATTATTCTAAAAAATAAATGCTCGGTTGAATGAAATATAATTTGATTTGACATCACTGGCCATATTCCCTTCTATTCAGGTGTTTCAGCCTTCAGGTGTTGTCAAATCTGAGGTTACAACCTGTTAAAATATCGAAATGTTGCTTACACTTTATCTGTTTTTGCACCCCATACAGTGCAAGGTTTTCTAAGACACCAATACTTGGCTGGAGCTTCAGAATCTCTCCCTCCTTCATCACTTAGAACTGAATCGAAGGTTTTTTCTGATGCTGTCAACCATAGTGAAACAAAGGATGAGTCCATATTCCTGTATTACTGCTACTGATAACAAAGACAGACACAAAAGAACTTTCTGCCCATTAGGGAACTTGATTTTCATGTGTGAAAATCTTTGACCCTAAATTCAAACGGAAATCTGAGGAAAAAGTGGATCTTAGTAAGTGATTGAAATGGGTAGTGTAATGAACGAGTAACATACAAACGTACACACACACACAATCAGTGCAACACTAACTGCATATCTCTTAGCCTATAAACATTCAAATGTGATTCATGCAGTCAAATTACCAAAATATGCACACAGAAAAAGAACAAATCTGGAGTTATGTGGGTACAGCTTTTGTCTTGCCTCTGATAATGACTTGGATAAGCTCAGGATAACAGTGGGGTGGCATTCTGGAAGCATTAGCTTGTCTTCAGGGGAAATCTGAAGCTCAAATTAGGAGCAAATGCACAAAAGACTCACTGGTACACATGGCATTGGATGAGTCAAGGTTTGCAAAAAGCCCCTTTAGAAGAGAGGACTGTTGCTCTCACACATGGCAGAATAAAAGACTGATTTGTGTGTGTGTTTACGTGTATGACTAGCATCTTACAATATAGTGAATGCGTCTGCTTTTTTTTAAGACAAGGATTAACTCAGATTAAAGATAAATTAAATAAGTACAAACCATTAGACATTCCAAAGCACACCCAAACAACTTACAGGACTTCTCAAGAGTTTATTTCCAAAGGAAATGTGAATGTGTGTGAACCGTCTCCTCAGGGAAACAGAAGCATCAGCAGTGACAAGTAATGCTAGGTGACCTGCTGGGGTATGGAGAAAGAAGTGACACCACAGTCCTCTTCCACCTTCCAGCTTCAATTTGATAATTGGCAGGTGCATGTAGAGAATACAACAATCCATTATCCTCTCCGTTCTACATGTCGCCTCTTAATTGCAGCCCATCTTAGAAGGAAGCAGCGAGGGTCACAGCAGCTGCAGATATCCAGAGGTTACACAGCTCTTCACATTCCTTCTCCAAAAATATTTTAAATAATTGTGGCTAAGGCTTGAAGCGTTTTACTGATGAACACCTTTACAAGGCTTTTCAGGAGGAACTTCGCTTCGGAACACTTGTAAGCACAGAAGTAATGTGCTCTCCCCAGGAAAACAAAGCTTGTGCCGAACATGCTTCTATGACTGCTTTTGATAAGGTAAGCCTCAGGAAGAAACAAACTGAACTCAATCCACTCATGTCATTGCAGCCTTCAGTATTGCTAGCAGCCTCTCAGCAGAAAGCAGTAGCAGGCTGCCCCCTACTGGCCTGCCACAGAACCAACACTGACAGCATATGTATGCTGGCATTAAATAAGCATCGATAGTAGTAAAATACATGAACATACTCCTGTGTTGCAATTGTGCTTAAAAGGCACATAAACTAGGACACAACCAAACAAATCAAGCAGGCACCAACAAACTGCTGGTCACAAAGTTTGTAGGCAAACTCTAGGCGCACAGGTGGATGTTTTGTCAAAAACAAGTATGCTGATAAAACACAAACTGCGCCCTAAACTGGGACAGCAAGCTGCAAATTTCCCTATGGTCTGTGCTTGCTGGCATTTATAGGTCACAGGCTCATGGACTCTTGATGATAAGTGTAGCATCCTACACATCAAGACACAATGGGGCATGAAAAGCTTTGATCACTGAACTGCATTAAAAAAAGCAACTGCTAATTACACAAGAAGGGTTTCATTGCATCTTTATTTCCACGTTTTGCATCACTTGCCAACTTAATGGTTATATATTCTGCTTGTCCAGCAGTTATTACACTGTGCTGCGCATCAGGAGTGTTCGGGGGTCCATGCTCTCTTCATCTTCTCAGCTGGAGCTCTGGTTGTCCTCTTGTGATAGAGAAAGAAAAAAGAGGAGTTCTGTGCAGATTCTGTGCAAAGGGGCCAGCTGGCAGGGAGAGGACAGGATTTCTGCTGTGGATTTGCCCACCACACACAGGCCCCACCAAGTTAAACCCAAGCCCCTGTTCCTGGCAGAGTCGTGACATGCTCAAACCCGTTTAGTTAAGCTGAGAGATGCAACAACCTAGGAGCTTGGTCCATAAAAAGCATGCAAGCAACTTTGGAAAGAAATAAAATAAATACATCCAAGATTTAAAAACAAACAAAAAAAAAAAACATCTTACAGCATTACTTAAAAATCTTGTCTGTCATCTTGTCTTGAGTTATACACAATATGTGTGTGTATATAGTGTGTATATATATATATATACACACACACACACACACACACATACACGCACACATATATATGATAGATTTATTTTTTTAATGTACTTGTATATTTTGGCATCGTTCGCTTATGTCTGGCTAGGGCTGCTGAAAAGGGTAGAACTAGACAGCCCATCCTGGCTAGACTAAGGACATGCTTCAGGGACAAGAAAGGCTGAGAGAGGACCGTCCATATTCTCTGATAGTCGTGCGCAGACAGAGGGCTCCAAAAGACCTCCTCTTTCACTTCATCATTCTCTCTTTCTTTCCATAATCTCTCTCTCTGTTGGGCAGAGGTGCTGAGAGGCTAGCAGGGCGGACTGGGGGCAGAGTGGAGCACAGCACAGCCTGGTGATGTGCCCTCAGTTATAATGGAGCCAAGGAACTTCCACAGCACTATTTCTTATCTGGGGTGGAGATGAAGAAGGATAAATGAAACATTAAATGGGAAATCATAATCATATAGTGACAAAAACCTTTAGCTGTGAACATATATAAAATACATCAAAATACACTCTCCATTGCTTTAAAGCATACAAAAGTCATGTTTGCCCCAAGTAATGTTTGTCCATGTAAACATGCTGTCTTTCCCTCATTCTGTAGCAGCTCATTTTTTCGATGATTGTTAAACAGATAAAGCCATGCTGAACAGAATGTCTAGTAAAACATGTAAATGACTTTGATGAACAGAAGACTGTCTTCTACAACAATACCCAAGATGCCATTTCCACACAGACGTGGCAATGGAGTGTGATTAGATGACTGTACAGTGCCTAGGATTTCACAAGCATAGTATTTACCAATATTACTGTATTCTCACATGCGAATGTTCATGTCAAATTTAATGTACTATACCTCTGTTCTCGCCAATGTCTGCTTGCCTTTGCCGTAACAGGCTGTAATACCTGCTCTCCACCTCCTGAAAAATCAGCACAGAATTAATACCCTTCTCATCGCTTTTCAGTTTTCCTTTCATCTTAAGGCTGAGCTGCAGTGTGTGTGGACAAACCTTGAGGTGGTTGAGGTTGGCCTGCAGGGAGCGTAGGTGTGTGAGGACCTGCCGACTGATGCGGCATGTGCTTTCCACGGAGGCCGAAGAAAACCTGAGGCTGATGCCTGAGTCAGCAGCACAGCCACGGGACAAACCCAGGTCCATCCCACCAACCCGCACATCGTCATCAGTACTGCTCTCCCCAGAACCGCCATAGCCCTCCAGCACCATATAACCTGCTGTGTCATACACATATACACACAGACAGACAGACAGACACACACACACACATTCAGTGTACAGCATAGTTTTATCTATAAAAGACAATATGCCACTCACAGGGGCAAGGCTGGCAAACTAGGCATGCATGAAGCTGCACTTGAGGAAAAGTGGCAAATTATTCTCACTTGAACGAGGAACCTGATTAAAGAGCATGTAATTTTACCAAGTCTTCCACAAGTTTGTTCTATAAGTACAATGACTGGCTGAGGAATGCTTCAGTTGCTGCTTAGACTGCCCTTAACCCCGCCCACACATTCACTAAAACCCACACCTAAAGACCGACTGACCAATCGAACTGTGATTAGGTAAACACCAGCACATCTGATAAATCATCATAGTGCAACTTTTCTTGTGGTAAACCTAAAAATTCTGAGGAGTGAAATTTCCTATTTCATATTTCCTAAAGTAAAGATGCTTTGGATTTGCTTTCATATTGCTAATAATGAGCATTTTCATAATACAAATAATGAGAGAAAATTAACATGAAAAAATCTTTGAGTTGAAAATCACAGATGCATTCAAACAGGCACACTTTTTTTTGTGAAGTCTCAAGTTTCTGCCTCTGTCTCTTACATTTGAATCTACACTCATTTCCTAAACAGTGTTATCATTAAAATTCCTACTATCTATATATCTGACTATGCTCCAAGACAGAAAGTGAGCTACTGTTGTTTCTTCATTTCCAAGGATCACAATTTGATGAGGGTTTGCACTTTTCAAAAAATAGTGTTAGTAGTGCCCACTCACCATAGTCCTCTGAGCCCTCGTAAAAACCAGTGTCACCTGATGCAGCATCCTGTGCCCTGCAGGCTGAACGGCCTGAGCTGTGCTCCACAGGTGTGCGCAGAGACGTAGTCCTGAGGAGACGCCCTCCGGGCGGCCGGCCCAGCCGTTCCCCGTCATCCTGGGCCATCAGCTGGGTCACTAGCACTTGTTTCAGTGCAGCCACTAAGAGAGCAGATCACAACATGAATAACACTAATATCTTCAGCATAAGACACTGCGAAGCACTTTCCCATGCATCCTTAGAGCACTCTGTATCTTGAGTTTGAGGCTTGTGCTTTGTTCCGTTTCCATCTGGAGCTGTGCTTGCACTCAACCTTTTGTTGTGTGCAAGGTTCAGCATTTTACATTGTTAATAAAAAGAGTGGGTGGCCAAGAGTGTTGTTTTATGCCACTCACAGGTTTTGAGGGCCTCTTCAGCTCTGCAGGAAGAGGACAAAGTGTCTGCGTCATGGCCATCCAACAGCACTGAGTCTAGATAAGAACCTTCTTCCTGGGCAGTGTCATGACTCTGCTCTTCTTCCTCAGTATTAGAAGCGGGTCTGGGGCCGTGATGGGCAAAGGTCGTCTTGCCACAGCCTTTATCTGCAAACACAAGCCAGAAGCAGTGAGTGTAAATGAGAGAGTTGAGGATTAGCACCATAAACACAAATATATGAAGTAGCAGTTACCTGAGGCCTGCATGCTTCCAGAAGATGTACGATCTGGGCCTTTACTGAATTTCCCAGCCTCAATGTTTTCTCTTTCACCACTAAAAAAATAAATAAGTAGGTTCATATTTACTTTACTAAATGTAACAAGTTTGCAGTAGACAGGAGAGGAGGAGACTTACGCAGATTGAGGCAGAGGAATGATGCTGTGGGGTTTGGCCTTCATCACCTCTGCTCGCTGAGTTATCTGCCTCTGCCACCTGAGAGCGACAGAGAGAGAGAGAGAGAGGGAGGAAGAAAGAAAGAGATGGAAGGAGGAAAAGAGAGAGGGAGACAGAGGGAGAGAGGGAGAGACAGAAGGAGGGAGGAGAGACACAGAGGGAGAGAGGAGAGATTGAGACAGAGGGAGGGAGAGAGAGGGACAGAGGGAGAGAGAGAGAGAAGGAAGAGAGGCAGGAGGGAGGGAGAGGGACAGAGAGGGGTTGGGAGGGAGCGAGAAGTAGAGAGAGGGAGAGATGAGAGAGAGGGAAAAACAGAAAATGAACAAAGCAGATACCATCAGGTAACCAGAGTATCGGGAATTAAACGCTATTTGATTGCACTGGCAGCTGGTAGGATGCCCGTGGGCTCTTGATCTAAAATTCCATAGATTTAGTGCAATAGATAAAAAAAGGAACCCCAGTGCGGGACAGAAGACAAGTGAAAGTGTGGAAATCATGGGGTCAGCACTTACGTTCTCTGTTCGGACACAGTCTGGGCCATCAGCTCATAGATCTGGGCTCCATTGTCCGACATGGAGAGCACAAAGAAGGACCTGTTGTCTGTTTGTAAAGAGATGTGTTAACTGCTGCTACTTGCCATATAGATGTTGAGTGTAGCTGAATGTGTGTGTGTGTGTGTGTGTGTGTGTGTGTGTGTGTGTAGGCGTCAGCTCACCTGTAGCCACAGAGCGGACAAGCACAGTGCTGAGCTTGATGACGGGGCTGAAGATGTGCTGGGTGTCGACAGTGCCTGCACGGTTCTTACTGTGGCATTTCAGAATTAGTCTCTCGTCCTGCTTCTGCAGCAACACCAGGATGTCCTCCAGGAGCAGAGTGTATAACTCTAATTCACACACACACACACACAAACATAAAGGTTCAAGGTGACATTATTGTCATCAGCAGCTGTGTACACGTACATAGTGAGATGAGACAATGTTTCTCCATGGACCACAGTGCAACATGTAGCAACATACAACATTCAACAGTCAACAGAGCGCAGGTTACAACAGACAGTAGACAACAGACAAACAATAAATAGACAAGTTTGGACATTATGTAAACCTTCTAGAATGTTAAATTTTGCACTACAGGTATGATAACTGCACAGGAGGCAGTTAGCAGCACTGAACACGGTGCAAGGGATGACAGAACAGTACAATAAATAAGACAATGCAGCAGTGTAACAGTAATGTGAGTGGGATGTGAATCTTAGACAGTCTACCAGAATGAAACTATCGCACCATATATACATATTCTTATTACTGTACATCACATCATTACCAGTGTTATTGTACATCAGTCAGTAGTTTGCATAATAAAGTCTCACAGAGACTTACCAACACTCTTGTCTTTGTTCAATTTCCAGGTCAGTGGACCTTCATGGATCAGTTTCCTCTTTGTTAGATCCAGATTCTGATGAACAGAACGAACAGAATAGATGTGGTTAGACTGTGTGGAATTTGTCCCATGTAAGACACTGCATTGTACAGTAGAGCACACAATGGAAAAGAGTCTCATAAAACTCAATGATCTTTTTAAGTGGACCATTTCCGCACACATCTCCCAGCTGTGTTTCTAGCATGCGCTGTCACAAGGCTGACCTTGAACTCAGAGATGAGTGGATTCTCACTCTGCTTCAGAGAGGAAAGGTCCAGGCGTCTCTGGAAGTCCTCCAGTCGCTGAATAATAAATACCGGCACACAAAGAAGAGATTTTACCATCAGTGACACATCAAGCAGACAAAATGGGTCATCACGTTATGACTTGATTTTCTTGATGAAAATACAATTTAAAAATAAGACCAACCAACAACACAACAGCAACAAAAATAATCCATTCACAGCTACTTTTACAGATGGTTGCACCAAGCAAAGGTCTGGACTGGCTCTGAATGGTTTCTCTGCTCAAAAAAAGTCAGAGATTTCTTACAAAGTCAAATACTTCAAGCTTTTGTTGTATAAGTTGCTTACCTGGGTATTCTCTGACTCTTTCACTGCCTGATTAACATGGTTGAGGATTTTTCGGCAGCAATCAGCTGCTCTCCTCACCTTGTCTCTTTCCTCACTGTCATCTGTAGGAAAGCATACACACACACACACACACACACACACACAAACAAACACACAAACACACACACACAGACAGACCCAGGATAGATATGGCGTCCAAGAAGAAACAGTCCGGCCAAATGGCTCATATTTCCCAAGTGCATGAACAGATTGCTACACCAGAGTTCATTGCTGGGCTTAGACAAATAAGACAGAATTAGCGCCCCTTAATTACAAGTAATATTTGAGGTTTATTTCAGTTCTTTCTAGGGGCTGATCGATTATCAGCCTGGACAATTATCAGAGCCGATATTCAACATTTTTATAATTACTGGTGTTTTACAAATTTTGCATAAAACACTGAAATAACTTGAGAGGTCTGTTGCCTCCAAAAGTGTATGGCAAAAGTGTATTTAATCAAGTTTCCACCATAAATGGATCTTTACTTTCCAGTCCATCCTAAAAAGGGCAACATTACATAAAAATTCCAGCAAAATAATGGTTAAAAAAAACCTGGAGAATCATGTCAGCAATGGAACAGAAACTTGGTAAACAGAAGCAGCTAAACTGACATTAAAAACCTAAATTTATGTCACTGCTAGCTAAGTCAGCAAATATGCAGTCAGACACATTTATCTCTAAAAGGAATATAAATCTATAAAAAATGAACATTTAATATAAAAATGAACTATAATAACTATAATAATACTGCAAGCCAACACTAAAATTGTTAAAACCTACAGTGGTTTGGGAGAAGTTTAATAAGTTTAATGCTATTTGGCCCAGCCCTCCCGAAGTTACAAATTCTCTTCTAATTATGTACATGAGCGATCCTTCAACAATGTTTTGTTCTGGAGTTTTCTTTTTTACCAGCAAATGTGTATCGGTTCCACATGCCTGTTTTTGGTCTCCTTGATTACTCGTCTCATTTTGTACTGCAGAAATGAACTTTCCATTAACATTAATACTTATTTAAGGCCACTAACACTCATTTCTGAATGTAGAGGTACAGCAAAACAGATTAATGTATTAATGTGCTTGGCTTGAAACAGATTCATGGATTCAAAACTAGTGAGTTGAAATAGAAAACACTGTGTTTATGCCACAGTGCATACATTAACAATCAATATCAGCCCTGGAAAAAACATTTTGGTGAACCAGTAGTCCTTTCATAATGTCTAGAGAACCATAATAAAACATAAAACATAATAAAACTCCTTGAAACCTAACGCTCCCAAATATTTCTCAAATTGTGTATTAGGTACTTTCTGAAAAATTTGGGAATTATATTCTCTATTTAAGCGAGTCCAGCTGCAATTCGGCAACAGCTGGCTAATTTCCAGTGCTGGCCACCTGAATTAATTACTCTGAGTCGTTTTGGAAATAGCTGTGCTTATGCTGGCTCCCGCTTAGGCCGGGATGGGTCAGGAGCGTCCTCTGGCAGCCCTTGCGGAGTCTGCCACAGCAGGGCACGTGGGCAGAATAGCGCCGCAGCAGGCCAGAGGAAGGACAGAGCCGTCAGCAACGCTGAGCGCACCACATTACACCACCAGGGGACCTCTCAGAGGAGCAGAGGGTGCAAGACTAGGTGAGAATGAGGGAGGGCATGTGTGCTCATTTGAGAGAAAGAGAGATCACTGCAGCTGGCACAAGTGAGAATTAAAGTGTGAATGTGTACCAGGTCATCATTTAATATGGGGTGTCTAGATAAGAACATGGGTTAGTGTGCAGGTGTGTGTACAGGTGTAAAGACCAAGTGTGAGTTTACACTAGGATCAACACTAAGTAAGTACTGTGAATGTGTGTTATCACTACTTGTGTGTTTTTGCAAAAATCGTAAGTGTAGATTATGTGTGTGACTATGTTTTTAATGAATCTCGACTAAAAGAAACAATTTCCAAGAACTGTACAAAAGGGGAGTCCTCTATAGTTCCAAGTGCATGCATGCCTACATTGTCCGATATTAAATTGTGAAACAATTTGGCTTAAAATTGGTTGTCTTGTGCGGTACTGCAGAAAAGATTTGTGCCAGTTCACTGAAGCGATCAGAGCATTTACTTATCTAAATCTATCTTGAAAGGTCTGGTCAGTATCAGCCCGGACCACATGTTTTGACAGCTCTAAGCTTAGGCTGAAAAAGACCTTGGCCGAACCATGACAAACGAACCATGCTGTTTACATGATCCTATCTTAGACTGATATCAGACCACTGGTGTGTGTAAATGTGTATTAGACAAATCTGTTTGTTTGATTAAGAAGAAGCACATGAGTGAAGGGCTGTTAGTGTGTTTGGGTAAATATAACATGCATGTATGGATAAACAACGCATGGCTACATGTGTAAATGAATGACAACATGGGCGTGTCTGTGAGTGACAGCTGCTCGTACCAGTGTTCTTGGCAATGTTCTCCAACAGCAGTGGGTACTTGGTGAGTCTCTGCATCTCAGCTGGAATGATGTCCTTCAGCTGCAGCCTCCGACACAACCGATTACTCTCTGCCTCCTGAAGACAGAACATGCACAACAGCACAAACAGGCCACTTAGGACAGAGGACGCTAATGGATGACAAAAACCCCACGTCGCCCCACGTCACACCTCCTGCTCCGCAGAGTGCCCCTGGCATCTCAAAATAAAACTTAAATGCACATTTTGTCCTTCACTCAAGGAGAACTCTTCTGTAGCTATGTCTCAGTGATGTCTCTGCCCCGGTGTATCTGGCAAACTATCAAAACAGCATTGGTGAATGATATAAAACACCATAAGCAAAATGTTCTCCTGCTTTTGACTGAATGTCCTTATTAGTGATGCAAGGGCTTAAATGACAAAAGCACATAGAACTGAAAATACTTCCTCCTCATACACATCTAATGTGTCATTTTGTACTGCAGAGATGAACTTTGTGCTTCTTTCCATTAAAATGAATACATATTAAGGAAACTGACACTCATTTCTGGTCGAAGATGGACGGCACAACCGATGGTATTATTGTGCTCAGCTTGGAACAGATTCATGGATTCAAAACTAATATGTCAAAAGAGGAAAAACGTGTTTTTTCATGCTGCATAGACTAATGGATTTACATGTCAGGCAAGAGGTTTCTTGTTTTTATTTTTCTTCCATATCAAATGAATGAAGCACTTAGCTAATTAAAAACAGCCAGACAAAGCAAGAACAAACAAACACTAACCACTTTCCATACTGCTCAGTACAGAATAATCCGAGGCTGAATCTAAACTAAGCAGTGCACAGAAAGAACTTTTTCCTGTTCTCCAAGATCAAAACAAGCTGGGTTGTTTTGAGTTCTTTTTTCAGTTTGACATATAAAAGTCACCCATGACTGCTTCCACTTCATTATGGCCCAACAAGCTGGATCTGGAAGCAGATCAGGGTCTTCTGCTCACCTGCATAAAGGTGGTGAAACGTTGGTCCTTCTTCTGTCGGCTCTTGATGAGCTCTAGAGCGAAGGGTTGGTTGCTGCAGAAGGTGCCCACCGCCCGCTTCATCTTCTCCTCCTCTCCTCCACTGAACTGGAAAAGAAGTGGAAGCCAGGTGGAAAGAGAAAAATCACACTTCTTGGTCAATAACGAGAGCTTAGTATTAGGTATGGACACTATTTAACAAGTTAACACTTAAGGCATCAGCAGTGAGGTACAAAGCAACAATACTGGAACGTACTTCTGTGCTTTATATGTGCAAAAACAGCAGTGGTTTAAAATAAATAAATATACCCTCAAACTACGAAATATACAGTAACTCTGAGAATCACACAAAGGTATTTATCTTTATGTTCTTTGACTACAAGAACAATATATTTTGCAGTCAGTGTTGTGAGAGTTATTGTCCTGAAAGCCAGAACACAAAAATTGACTGATAGATATAATAAACTAATGGTAATCAGTATCTATACAAAAGTCAGGGATTTTTGTTCTCAGGGATACAGGGATATCTGATTAGGTCAAATGCCAGTTGGTACTTGGTACAGCTCAAGCATCAACACTCCAAGTGTGCAACATGTTAAAATGCCACTTACCCAACACAGTAAATCGTCTCCAATTTGGTCAACGACTGATGACTCATTTCTCTTCCGTATGGCTGCCATTTGCTCCGATATTGTCACTGAAATTTATTACAGAAGAAGATCACGTGGAACTATTAGTAACTACTAACTATAAGTAAGTGCATATACAGATACACAGTGACATATACAAAGCAAGTACGCTTACCATGAAGCTGAATAATTTCTTCTAGGTTGGTGAAGATGTTTTTGATGTCAGCAGGGGGCAGTATATTGTCTCGGCTGAGTTTCTGGTAGAAGACGCTATCCAAGACCTTCAGCATACGGACATGTGCACGCTCAGTGTAGAACAGCTCTGTGAATATTCATGAAGAAAAAGAAATAATTCTCTCACCCAAAGGGCTACCATTTGTGGTTTAACAGAAATGTTACATGTCATATGAACAGTGTAAGCTTTTTCATGTATTTTTAATTTGGATGAAGTTTCAGCCCTCGCAGAACAAAATTCTGCATTATTTTTATCCTCTTTTAACCCTCTTCCCAACATTTAATTTGATTTGACAATGAGCATGACACTGTCACTGTAAGAGCTTTTTATTTATTTTTCCTCTGGTAAGCATACGAGAACCTTCCCGACCAAGACCTGCAGGTTAATGCAGCACTACTATCCACCACTACTATCCACCACTACTATCCACCACTACTAAAAATCAGGTCTATTAGTCAGTAATTAGTGCATAACTCATCTGCATCAGTAGATAAAAGATAATGCTTGTTAATGTAAGGTTTGAATCTGCACTGCACAAATTTCGCTGACGTTAGGTGCAGTCTTTTGCTAGTCTTAATGAAACTTATTATTTAGCATTTTATAATATTCTAAAATGCATACAGACCAAAAACCCACTTCTTCATATTGTCATCTTCAATAAATTGAAATTAATTTTGTTTGAATATCATCAATGCGCAGATATTTGCAGACATAATGGCAAAAAGTGGGGGTTGTATCTGATTTTAGCGGGGAAAAAAAAAAAAGATGCTTGTGCATAACTCTGTTTCTTACTGTAAGAGAGATGTGGAATTTAAACCATGGTGAGTATTACATGGATTAATAACTGCTGATATTGCTGATTACTTGAAAATGTTAATTTGAACTGATTTTCTCAAATTCTAAAATGATGAATTATGATAAGACTGTGTTCTCTTTGCGCATCATCACATCCTAAAGTTCTGTAGTGAGACTCTACCGTTAATGACTTCCTGTCTCTTGATCTCGTGAGGAGTCAGGCCAGCCAGTACCTCACGCCCCACCAGCTGCTGCCAGTTCGGAGGATCCACATCAGAGTAAATGCCACCACCGCCATCATCCTCACTTAGCACCTCCTCCTGCCTGGAAGAGAAAGAAGAAAGCAGAAGATGGAAAGATAGAGAAAATGAGAGAGAAAAAACAGACAGAATGAAAAGTGATAATGAATCCCAGACCATGAACTAATTAGATTTGTTTACTGAGTATCTGACAGACACATTGGAGAGATCTGAAGGATGAAACACTGAAGGAAATGAAAAAAAAAGAGCAGGCATCAGCCTGTACCTCCTGCTCAGCTTAGGCGTGCCCACATCCACGAGTCTAGAAAACAGTACAGATCTATTCATTCCTCTCACACACAGGTAGCAAAAGCACAGAGACTCAGTCAAAACCATCTGGACATTTACTCCAACTTAGCAAACACAGAACATCATGCGCTGTTGTATGTATTAGAAGTACAGGAGTTTACATTAGCAATGAAGAATCTATTTTAGTGCAGTACAGGCTGAGATGGCAAATGCACAGCGGCATTAAATTAGCATCAGATAGATTTGACTGAGCAATGTTTTGACTGGCATGCTGAAGCAGAGCGAGGATCTTGGCAGTGTACCTGTCCCCATCTCTCTCCTCTTCCAGCTGCTCCAGGCTGTAGGGAATGTAGTCACATGGAGGATAAGAGCCATCCAGACCCTCTCCGGCCTGCACGCCCTCAGTCTGTCGCGGGCTCCCACCTGCAGAACCACAGCCAACTCAAGATCTTCAAGACTGTTGCCTCAAAGCATAGTAAGGAATGTGCAGGTCCTTGAGTCTTTAACAAAATCAGTACTGAGGTATTCATTCTACTGACTCAAAGAAAATCAATGAGAAAATTACAGTTTTGTTTATGTTTGCATGTGGTATGTTATACATTTCGCTACTTTCATGTGTGTGATTTAGAAGGTAGAAATAGCACAGAAGAGACTAGACTAACTACTAGTGATGTGCTGGTCAGTCTGTGGCTCAGGTCGGTTTTGGTCTGAGCTAATCAGAAAAATTTGGAGTGTGTGGGCGGGACATTTCAAAAAGTGACAAAGCAGGCATTCGACTAACTTACAAATAATTTACAGAAACACTGTGGGTCGAGTTGGGTTTGAGATGTAGATTATTGAATGTTTTTGAGGGTCAAAAAAAGGTTGTGAGCCCTGCATCACTACTAACTACTGGCACTGGGGACGAGTAACAAAGGTGATATTTCTCTGTGCCCCATTTATCTATTCAAATATTGTAAATTGTACTTTTAGGTGTAGAGCAGAGGCTCCCAACCATGCTCCTGAAGTCCTCTTTCAATGTTGTTCCCTGCTCCAAACACTCATGATCCAACTTATCAGCTAATTATCATCTCCTTCCTTAGCTGACGCGGGTGTGGCAGAGGAATAAAACATTATAGCATGGAGGGTTATTCCAAAACCAGGATGGGGAACCAAAGCCATACAGAATTTGGCTGGTGTTAATTAGAACCAAAAGAGACATTCGTCTGTTCTCAGCTTTACCTCAACAAGCAAACCACAGAGGAGAAAAATACCTGTGCAGAAGCACATAAATCATCACCATCGACTGCTGTGCCTGTTGGGTATAGAGTCAGTGTCTTACCTCATCAAGGGAGGATATCTTCCCTTTATTCAAGCCTTATCTGACACGACTTGCCAGTGGGGAAAAAAAAAAAAAGATTTCCATAGGCCGCGTTTGAACAAAACATACTTCAAAATGTATGCCTTTGTTTGCTGATAAACCTTCCACCATGCTGTGGATTATATTAGCCAGTGATTCTATGATAAAATAAATATCAGCTTGATGTAATAAATATCAAGCCTTACTTTTTAATTGTAGCCAACATGATACTCATTGGACACAACTCTTGGACACTTGGATACTTCAATGTCTAAATTAGCATGGAGCCTGCTCTTGCAACAACCAGAACCCACATTCTGTAGCTAAGGGTGATCTTCAGTGATCTTCAGTAAGAAGTGTGGTATTTACCAGAGTCAGGGTCTCTGAAGGCTGTGTCTGACGCAGGGCTATAAGAGTTGCTGCAGGGGGATGCAGCAGTGAAAGAGGGGTTCTGGGTGAGGTCGGATCCCTCGCTTGATTGGCTGCCACGCAAACGCACACCATCCACCGGCTCGCACGTCCCCATCACTGGCTGGGACAGCTGCTTCTGAGGTCTCTGCTTGCCACCGTCCACAAGACGACCCGCTGCTTACACACACACACACACACACACACACACACAAAAAGCCAAAAACTGTAAATTCAGTGGCTCCAATGCACGTTCCTGCACACTGTTTACCTGCTATATCACACCTAAACCAGATAATAAGCTTAATATAGCCGTGAACGGCAATGAGCGGGGTCCAAGCTGTTTGTGCCCAGTCCTCCAAACCGTAAAGCTGACAGGTTAGAACGCTTTAAGCTGCACAGGCCGTTAATGAAGTATATAGAAGATATCCAAATGTCCTGTTGTCCTACAATAAATTCCTGTTATTGTAGTATCAAATACATACACATGTCTGAATTTGTGCCAGAGGGCAGAATTCAGCCATAAAAAGCAATTGTGAGTATCGCTCATGGTTCATGAGTTATGGGCAGAAAAACACTGCAATGTTTGTGTTAAAGCGCCCCACAAATGGGCAATGTGGATCAAAATAGATCTGCATCATCCAAGCGTGTATGTCAACAAATGTACCAAGTTTGAGAATCATCGGCCTGGGATAACCTTTTTTTTTGGCCATGTAGAAATTTTTGGCGCCCCTTTGGCTGATATCGGCCATGTATTTCATATTATGGTCGCATGCGGTCACGTAAATTCGAGAATGTGCTAGAGCAGTGGTTCCCAACCTGGGGTTCCCCTTAGGAGGGCGCTAGAGATCGCAGGGGTTGCGCACAATTTTGTCTGCACTGAGGTTACCAAAATTATATTTGTACATTTGTTATTATTGTAATTAATAACAGGTGTTGACATGATGTGCATGTGAATATCCACAGAGTTCCCCTGTTTAAGTTAACTGTCTGAAGGAGATTTTTGACAGAGCTGTATATATAGGCCTAGGTGTGCATACATCTCTGAAAGTCTATCTTTATTCCCTATGTAAGGTGTGTGTGTGTGTGTATATGTATGAGAACAAAACTTACATATGCCGTTTATTTTTTGCAAATAAAAGTTTGTAATTAATCACTTTATTCTTTTTGTGCGTCTGTGCGGGTAGGAGTTGGTGTTGGGGGGGCCTGGCTTGTCTTGGTCACAGGCAAGCACTGTGCTAGAGCAATGTCTTCTGGTGTGGAATGCAAATTTGTGAGCTCACTGGCCACACGGCTGGAGAGATAGAGGCAATGTCATGCTAACAGTGTTTTTTGACCTGTCATAGCACCACCAAGTGGTAAATATGGACACAAATTGGGGTACTGCTGTTGAGTGATGCCTTGCATGGGTTTACAAAGGTTGGTTGTCTTCGGATTCTAAGACTAGTTTGTAAAAGTACAGTTTTCTAATAATGCAAATTATGCGCAAAGAAAGAAAGTTATGAAAACAATTTCAAAGGTTTTAAAGCTGACATCCATCAGGGGTGTATGCAAGTCAGTTGTTTTATTTCTATGTCTCATATGTCATGATTTCGGTTCGAAAAATCATTGTCATGTTTGAACATGTGCTATAGCACCCCCAATGGACAAGTGGACCAAATTTGAACTGCATCATCTAACCTTGTACGTTAACAAAATGTAACAAGTTTGAGAATCATCAGCCTGGGATAAACATGATTTTTGGTGTCGCTTTGGCTGATATCGGCCATGTATTTCATGATACTGCCGCATGATGTCACTCACATTCCAGAATGTGCTAGAGCAATGTCTTCTGGTGTAGAACGCAAAATTTTGAGCTCATTGGCCGCACGGCTGGAGAGATAGTGGCAATTTCGTGCTATAGGCGCTTTGTGGCCTGTCATAGCACCACCAAGTGGTAAAAATTGACAAAAATTGGTGTACTGCTGTTGAGTGATCCCTTCCATGGGTTTACGAAGTTTGGTAAGCACTGACCCAAGGGCTTATGAGTAAATGCAGTTTAAGTCAAAAAGCTTTAATTTGCATATGGCGGACATGCTGTTTGCAAATTTGCACGTTTTTTTTTTAAATTATTGGCAATGAGTGTCTTGCGATTCCAACAAGACCACACTGGTGTAGAATTGTGGAAAAACTAGGGACCAGTTCGCAAAAGCTGGTTTTGCATATTATGCAAATTAGCAAAAAATCTAATTAGGTGGAAATGAATTTGATTTGGCTGATGCCAAGGAATAATATGCAAAAAGAATTTTGAAAATCGGACATACGGTTCAAATTTGCTGAGGCTCAACCCAAAAGTGCTCTTGGTGCCTGAGTAGCGGTTGGAGTACTGCATGTACCTACCAAATTGTAAGGCTGTGTGCCTTACGGTTTTTGCTCCCTAATGCATTTTGAGGCAGAAAAATAATTTTAAAAATCAGCACAATTACAAAAGGGTTCCAGCACTGTGTGCTTGGCCCCTTAATAAAAATCAGCATAGATACAATAGGGATCCTTGCACTGCGTGCTTGGACCCCTAATTAACATGCATTTCCTGAGTTTTAGTTTTAGAGAAGTAAAAAAACTACAATGAACAGGGTAACTGCAGAACCAGGATGCAAAACCAAAGGACAAGCAGCAAAGCACTTTAAACTAGTTTTCTCTAAAAACCTATAAGCAGTTTGTGCCTCTGAGAAAAACGGCAAAATGACCGTTATCAGGATTACCAGCTGGCGCATCGATGCGGCTGGGGCGGCGCGGCGGTCCCAGGATGTTGAAACGGGGTTTCTTTACTTTCTCCTCTCCCTCCTTCTCTGGCTTGCTGCTCTTCTGCATAGATGCAAGAGAAAAAAAGTGAAACTTGGGGCAATTAAAAAAAGGGTAAAAGAGGGAGAGATGGAAAAAGCAATACCTTTATTTTGGGAAGAAAATTGATGCGCACACGCTTGGATTCCAAGTTGCGTTGTTCCTTGCTCCTCACGCCAAGGTGCTTCATGTAGGTGAATATCACATCCTGTATCGTGTTGCTGGAAAAATTCAACAGAGCCCTTTTCACAACACATTCTCCTCTGTTTCCTCTGACTACTCAACAGTTCAGAAAAAGAAGCCCAGCCTGGCAAACCCCTTAGAAAATGAGGCACGGGGAGTTTCTTCATTTACGCTGCACACACCACTAGCTTCAAGCCTGTTGAGCATTGCAGGCTCCATGTGGCCACCTCCTTCTGCTCCACAACACTCCTGCCTTACTGTGCCTTCTGCCATATGTCAGAATCTCACACTCTGCTCGTCTCTCTTGCCCTGCACGTGTCCTGTACATTCATAAATCATATGGACTATTGTGGAGCCAGATGGCATCTCAAATATGTTTGAGATCATTCTAAATGAGGAGGCATAGATGCATGAAGACTGGGGCTCTCACCGAGCTGTTTTGCAAACTGTGCTTCATTTACAGCCTTTGATATCCTACACTAAGGTGTAAGTAAACACCTTTTGACTCCAGATTTTAATTTTACACTCAGTTGTTTATAGTGTTTGATGCTTGGCTCATTACAACGTGTCATCACAATGGAATCTGGATAGTGCCAGGGAGACGGGATAAAAAACTTTATCCTCACCATTTTTCTTCTTCTGTGGCTTGCGATGTCAGTCTGTCACAAAACACAAGCAGATTAAGATTAAAAGTAGTTTTTAAGAAGGATCTTTAGGGTTGGACAATATGGCATATCATGATACGAGATACACACCATAGGTGGTTGTTCTAAAGCCAGAACAGACACACATGTACAGTTCACATTTAAATGTCAATTTTGCACGATATTTTGTCTATCTTTCACAGAATCTTTTTATTTTATTTTTAGTCTATTTGTTATTATTTTGTCTTTATATCTGTTGTTGTATCTCGATTTGCACAGTCTTCGGTGTGATTTGGGGTACATTTCACTGCACGTTCTACTTGTATAACTGCATATGTGACAAATAAAGAATCTTGAATCTTGAACACAAGGCAAAACAAGTTGTGCAATATAATAAACAATTAAAAGAAGGTTCCGTGTTGCATGATAAATTGGTGACTGATATTTTACATTCTTTCTTCTTATTATTATTTGAATTTTTTCTTCTTATTATTGCTCCAGTGTTGACATTGACGGCTGATAATTGCTAAAGCTTGCACTTGCACTGAAGCCTGGCCGGTCCAGCATGTGGTCAATTGTATTTAGAATTTCCCTTCTTCAAGACCCCACAGCAGCCTCTGCTGGTCACCTGTCCTTCCTTGTAACAGCAACCAACAGCAGCCAGCTTCTACTGGCTATATTTCAGTAAGTTAGATTTTTAGTTTATTCAAAAACGTACTTCAGTTTTTGGTTTAAAATTGTTTTACATTATTTTCATCCCATTATACAGTGAATGCTCCAAAAAGGCTGTGACATACAGCACTCAAGAGTGTTCAAACATAAGAGTTAAATGAACCTTTATCAGGAACAGAGACAGATGATTTGTTGATATTGACAAAAGTAAAATAGTGATTTGTTTAGCAACGTATTTTGATAAATAACTTGTTTAATAAAGACAAAGCTAATTTCCTGTCTGATCATTAAACGTTCCGGTTCCATTATGGGTGTAATACGGTAACAACACAAATCTCTTTCAGGAATGATGGCTTGGCGAGGCTTCCTGGTGAAGTTCATGTGAAGTATATTTCTACAGACCTATAGAGAGACATTTCATATTCTATACAATTCAAATAAGCCTATGTTATGTTATTGCCATAACATAACATAGGCTTATTTGTCTCACTCTCATGTTTCTGACTGACAAAACCCATGTTAAACTCTTTGCTTGTAACAATTCATCCAGATATAACCCTAGTCTACTAGTACACTGAAGAAATAATTGACTCTTACAGGACGTCGTCTATCTTGGAGAGGATGTTCTCAGCACAGGATCTTTCCCTCTCCAGAGCAGCGTTGTCTCTGACCTGCCCTGTGTCCAGATGAGCCAGTTCCCCATCAGCCAGGGTCAGTCCCATATTTCGCTTCTGTCTGTATGACCGCAGACACAAACAATTTGAAGTACCTTCACTACTGAAGGAGCAACACACACTTTTAGGACTAAAGTATTGGGACTACTGGCACTGATGTTAGATGACGCTGAGGTCAGGATTCTGTGTGGACCAGTCAAGTTATTCCACACCAAACTCTTCCAGCCATGTCTTTATGGACCTTGCTTTGTGCACTGGAGCACAGTCCTGCTGGATTAGAAAAGGTTCTTCCCCAAACTGTGTCCACAAAGTTGGAAGCATTGCATTGTTGAAAATGTATGCTGAGGCATTATGATTGCCTTTTAATGGGTATGATTAAAACAGTTGTGTCCCAATACTTTTGTCCATACAGTGTAGGTCAATGGTAAGACAATAGGTATGTCAATGCTCTTACCTAAAGTCTTCCAGAATCCTCTGGACGTCAGGAACAAGTGCGTCCTGCATTGTCTGAACAAACTGTCTGTGCAAGTCCTCAGGAATCAGCTCTGGCCTTCGCCGCTCTATGGACAAGCAAAAAACACTCAGTATTTGGTATCACTTTCTGAGCACACATCCCATGCTTCCAGCTCGTATGGCATGCAGTCTGAATGATTAAACTCCTAATAGGCTAACATGGTAATTATGTGAACTGCAAGACCCTGTACAATTATGACTCCTCCACAGAGGGCTGAGAAATGATTATTTGGACTGCAGTTTTTAGGAATACACAAACACAAAACATCTGAATGCATAACAGGAAAAGCTGCAGGGTAGGGAACAATCTCTCGCTGGCAAGAGACACTTCAAAAACGTATGACAAACAAGGAACCCACGACTCCACAACAACTAATTACAACCTCAGCTTATAATGTTTATTATTATTCCACATTATTCCCTGTTCAAATGAAACCATTCAACTTACCAAGCTCAGAGGAGATGGAGTCAGGCACTTCTACTTTTAAGTTCTGTTAAAGAGAAAACAATTTTCAGACCAAAAGGGAAAAGTGACTGTATAAAAACCAATTAGCGTCATGATCTGATACAGCTAAAGTTTCAGCAGGCACACTGTTTTCATTCAGAAGCCAGGTACTGGCAATTAAAAGAAGGTTCCGTGTTGCATGATAAATTGGTGACTGATATTTTACATTCTTTCTTCTTATTATTATTTGAATTTTTTCTTCTTATTATTGCTCCAGTGTTGACATTGACGGCTGATAATTGCTAAAGCTTGCACTTGCACTGAAGCCTGGCCGGTCCAGCATGTGGTCAATTGTATTTAGAATTTCCCTTCTTCAAGACCCCACAGCAGCCTCTGCTGGTCACCTGTCCTTCCTTGTAACAGCAACCAACAGCAGCCAGCTTCTACTGGCTATATTTCAGTAAGTTAGATTTTTAGTTTATTCAAAAACATACTTCAGTTTTTGGTTTAAAATTGTTTTGCATTATTTTTCATTATTTTCATTATACAGTGAATGCTCCAAAATCTGATACAGCTAAAGTTTCAGCAGGCACACTGTTTTCATTCAGAAGCCAGGTGAACAAAATCTAGTCAAACAAATCAGTGTAATTAGCTTTAAATATAGATGGACAGGGAGGTTGTGGGTGAAAGCTAACAAAGCTTTAAATATTTTTCTGAACCCAACAGGACCTGACTACTACTATTTCACTCAAATATTTTTAAGACCTGAGTCAGGTTTTGGTCTGCTTCAGATAATAAAGCTATTCACTTTACAAGTGATCTAATGATGGCTATGTGATGACTCACTGATGCTATATGCTAACCTGCCTCACTGATGCCATGTGGTGGTGGTCAGGTTCCGGTCACATTTGACCCGATCTGTTGGACTATGGACGGTTTAGAACTCAAAACTGAAAATGTGGAAAAGCTAGAGTCAGGCTCAGGCAGAATTTTCTGACGCTATTATTTGGATTTAGTTAAAAATATCAGCCCAGACTACATCTCTAAACGTTATAGGGATAAATGGACATAAATCTCATCTGTGTCTGAGGGCACTGCAGCTTCTGGGATTACTTAAGAGAAGAGAAAGACATAAGGTTTGGAGGAGAACACACGCAAGCGCACACACCTCCCTGGACAAAAGCTACATGCATATGACATAGGTAATGACAAACAAACTGTGAATATGAGGACAGATAAAAGCAGAGAGGCAACTCTACTCACAGCTCCTCGGTCAATGAAAAAGGTGAGAAAGTCCGAGAAGATGCGTCGGGTTTCTTTGGAGTTGGTTTGCTTGTAGAGGTCAGTGTAAAGGTAGCACAGCTGGACAAAGACATTTTGATAAGATATGCGTCAACTACAAGTGTCTGTAGTGTTGAGTTCATGCTAATTGAATTATTTCATGGCCTGCTAACGCTAGCATTGTTGACCAAACTGGTGGGCTTCTTACCACAGGAGCAGGGTCGAACTGAGACACCACATGATGCAGAAAGGCTGCCAGGTGGGCAGGCCGAGACTTAAGGAGTTCCATACTCTGAAAGCAGCTACACTGGCCATTCATCTGGAACCAGGCATGGAAATGAATAAATTACAACTGCTTACGTAACCTCCTCCCTGTGGTCCTTTTTTAAAATCATAGTTGCTTTTACTTGTATTCATTTCAAAAAAGGATTCACAAAACTAAACTTTCAAAAGAAGGAAGCTCTTAATAGAATAGCCAGGGATTCCATTCCATTTTAGTTAGACATTATATACACACACACATACACACACACACTCTATTATATATATATATATATATGTAGAGTGATTTATATATGATTTATAATTGTATTGCAGCCAAGGCAGCAATTACACACATCTGTAGAGAGGTTTTAAAATGACTGATATGGGAGGCACAGGCCAAATAAGATGATCTGTCAATTTTAGTCTGTCAATTTTAAAATAAAAAATAATGATAAAAAAACACAAAAGATGTTTATTAAAGCTACATTTGTTGCTCATGTTCAATTTGGCCAGTGTTAAACTATTTAATGCTGGAAGCCAATAAACTTGAGCACTGGTGAAGATGAATATAAAGTAATGCAGTTCCTGATAAACCTTAACATTTCTTTTACATTTACATTCAATTAATGCCTGAGGCATAGAGGAAGAGCAAAACTCCACACAGACTGGTGAGGGGAGACAATTCAAACCTGCTCCTGCTCCGAGTCAAAGTAGTCATCCTCAGCTCCAATGATCTGAGAAACCAGGCGGAAGGAAGTGCTCCCCACATTGGAATGGAGGTGGGAGTCCTGTGAAAAGAAGTTATGAGAGCTATGAGAACTTTTATATTTTTAAGTCATTATTCTGTTCTGAGTCAGATTTGTGCAATACGCAACTCAACTGTTTAATCTGTGAAATGACTGACTGTTATGGAATGTTAACCTCATTACCATATGACCTGCTGCTATTTTCATTTGCTGCTATTTTATTGCACTTATTTTTAACACTAAGCCACATTCATAAGCCATTCTGCACTACTGATCTACTGATACTCTAAATATTACACTAATGTTCTTGTCACTGTGTTGCACTATTGTTTTTACTTTTTATTGTTATTATCTATTATTCTTTCTTGTTGCACTGAGCATATTAATGACACAAGAATTTCCCTTGAGATAAAAGAAACGTTTTTCTATCTTATCTTATGCCGGACCGTGATCCCTTCTGTGTCATAACTGTTTGAGTTATAATGTCTGACCAGGTCTGTGGTGTCCTCCGTCTCAGGGGAAGGACAGGAGTTGAGGCTGTTCCGCGGTGTGCTCTTTGGGCTGCTTGAGTCTCTCTGACGAAGGCTCTCTGGAGAGGCTGGGTGGTAGCTGCGCAGCACCTGTGAACCAGCAAGAATCACACCTAAACATACTTATACTAAAAACAGAAAGAAAACTTACAGCCGTGGCTCTTAATTCCAGTACTGCGTACCCCACACTGTGCACATTTTTGTGTTTATGACAAAACTAATACTGTAGAAAGCTGTATTAGGCCATCTGACTATCCTATTTCCTTCCTTTCGTTCAAGGGTTTAAAGCAAATTCAGCCTCTAGATTGAGCAGAAAATTTAGAATACACTATAAAAAAGATTTTTTTTTTTACCTTAAGCCATTATTCACTTTATTCGTGGATGAATGGGAATTTTGTAATAAAATAGATCCTACTTGTGTTTGTTGCAGCTTTATGAAGATGATGTCTGCATATTCACTGATTTCAAAATAAAAAGGATAGCAATGCATGAGTCACCTATTGCCTGTTTATTGCCTAATTTCTCTGTTTTAATTGGATGGTGATGCAAGGCAATGGTTCTTTATTTATTTTAATGGGTCAATTTTATACAATGACTCCTGTTTAATTGTGTGTTTAAACCGTGTTGGATTCATGCTGCTATCCCGATGAAGCCCTGTGTGCCAAAATGAGCTTTCCTGTTGAAAAGGGTTGCTGGTTTTACTTTACCTACATGTTGTATCTTTAATCAAGCATCTTTTTGGAAAGAAGTTTTTGCATTTTCTCAACTTTAACATAGCTTATTTACTCATGAAGACCTCAAGTGCTGTGTCAGGTGTGTTAGAGCACAAATAACACAAAAACTGCAGAGTATAGGGTCTTGAAGAGTGGGTTTAGAAAACAGTGAATAAAGGTAATTCTGTTCTATATGGTACATCAGAAGTGGATACATATATTCCCAAAAGCTACACCTTCCAGGATAGCGTAGCATGGACTTACAGAGTTCCAGAACCCATCCGAGTTGGCCTGGTCACTGTCCACCACACCACCATCCTCACTGTCCCCCATATACAGGCCATCCTGGAAAACATTTTTACAGTCAATAAGTAGATAATACCTACAAAGTTTGTCCAAAAAAACGCCAGTACATAGACAAATCATCAGTATTGTGGGAAGGAATGTGAAATTTTGCAGGGACTGTGGGAAACTTAGTACCTGTGTCGTTTTGGTGAGCTGGCCCTGCAGTTGTGAGATGTGTTTTTTGGCTTCCTGGATGTCCCTCAGTAGTTTAGGCGTGGGGTTCCTGCTGTAGTCCTCCTTCATCTCCTATAGAAAGGTTAGAAATTCATTAAATACTGGAAATGTGCCAAATTGTATGTCATGTTCCAACATATCTAGCCTTCTATGTTTTCCTTAGAGTTTAAGATCTATAACAAGAGCCCAATGAGCCATCTCAACTAAATGTGCAAGTCAAGTCAGTAATACATCCCTTCATTAACAAATGCTTTGTAAACTCATTAGGAGTCGCAAACAACAGACACTGATCTGCAGCTGCACCATAGTTACCAGTTTTTACACAATAGGAAAAGTCTCATTCCCACCCAAAGGGCACATTTTTCAGCTATGTGGCTTCATAAAATTAAGACTTAGTACAATAGACAATAAAACATACTAATGAACTGGATTACAAGCTAAAGTGAAAAGGCAGGAGTTCCAAGACCAAATTTGACTCCAAATCAATGGTGACATGCTAACCTGTAACTCCTGACGCTCTTTAGCCAGCATCCTCAGCAAGATGTCTGCTTTTAAGTTGTGTACAATGTTATTCTCCTCCTGATGGACACAAAAAGGCAGTAGGTAAACAAGCCAACATGCAGGAGATGATGAGAGGGGTGAAGGGCTGATTGTTCAAGGAGGAACAAGAAAAAAATAAACAATTTCAGCAGATTGGTTCCTTACCCATGTTGTTAGTGGAGATGATGAGCGCTTTGTGGCTTTAAACTCCCGGTCGCCCATGCTCTGGGAGTGAGGAGGCAAAACGGAGGATGCTCCATGGCCATCTACGGGCGCTAGATTCAAATCAACCTCAGAGAGCGGGATCTGGGGCAACCCAGGCGGCCGCCCCAGTACCGTGAGGGCCACATAGGAGCCCGCTATTGGGAGATGAGACTTAGTATCAGTGCATATTACTAGGCTGTTGCTTTAGAAATACATGGAACGTATACAACGCTTTAGACTACAAACAACAAAAAACCTGAACCTCACATTTGATTAACTTCACTACTTCAACGTGGTTAGATTGCGTCACCAGGGTTCCGTTAACCTATGGAGAGGAAAAAAAAAAAAGACATGGGGTATAGTTCACAAAGCCAGATTTATTGCTTGGCCAGCTTAATTCAAGCTTAGTTCAATCAAATGCTGGATTTTCTGTCTTATGACAATAGATCACTCTTCATCACTGTGGCTACTCAGGCTGCCTGCCTAACCTGCTCCAATAAAGGTTAAGTTCATAAACAGCTCTTGGAAAGGTCAGGGCTGAGCTTCTGATCACTCAAAGACAGCATGTTGAGGCGAGTCCTGTTCAGGCCAGATGTGGCTTGGCAAAAAACGCCCTTCAAAACGTATGTGGCATCAAACACATAGTATCACACAATAATTTTGCAGTTATTTTTATATAAAGATTAATTATCTAATAAGCATTGGCACATGGCTAGCTGGCTGCCAAATATCATGCTTTCATGAGCACATATACAAAGATTAATTACAGTGACAGCTTCTAAACTCCTCTCCAAACTATATATCATCACTACCAAACACTAAAATTCCACTCAGAAATTGTCCACAAATGCTAAAAGTTTATCCGACATCCTGCAGCTATAAACACAAAACTTCTTGGCTATGCAAAGTTGTGGCCAGCAGGTGGCGGCTTTAACAGTTGAATCCTATCATACACTTACCTTAATGATCCTGTCCCCAGTCTGAACTCCTGCACGCATAGCAGCACCATCTAAAAGGGAGAGGAGAGTCAGTCACAGATTTCATAATTACATTTCTTTGCCACTGACAAAAATGCTTTTGTGAAATGTAACTACATCAGTGAAGGCCCTGTCCTTAAACGAGATGGAAAGGGACATCACATTCTAGTCGATTCCCAATGAGGGGTTAAGAGCAGGAGCGGCTGAAAGCTCCACCCTGCAAAGACTGCTGATTATGGGATAACACTGAGAACAACATTACAGGGAGAAGGATTAGAGTGTGTCATTAAAGAGAAACACATACACACAATTCCTGCTCCCTGCCGCATCGGGAACACAACAGCGTGTCAAACATGTATCATGCCAATGTTAAACAACACCTGTATCATAACAGGAAATAAAATGGATCACAATACTCCCTTCCTCCCCTCCCCTAAAGTGGTTCCAAAGTGGCTGGGACAACAATCAATGTGACCCTGTGCTCCATGTGCCATGTTACATAAAGGGAAAGTCTAAGTATTGAATGGATTTGGAAAAAGCGTGTTAATGCCGGCTGTCATGGCACGAGGGCTAAAGATCTTCCACTGCACTCGATTGCTCTGCTTTTGCTCCCCCTGCGCTGGGTTTTCTCTGACTCCTCTAATTGGCAGTGCTCACAACACATCAGCTCCTGTGCTGACCTGCTGCCAAGCCACATCAGCCTTCAGCCCCAGAGCTGCAGTGCTGAGGGTACAGTGCAGTTCAGCCGCAAGAGACAAGCACGGCAATCCCCTTATCTAATACAGCGGGGATGGGAGAGAGGGAGAGAGAGAGAGAGAGAGGGAGAGGGAGAGAGAGAGGGAGAGGGAGAGAGAGAGAGAGAGAGAGAGAGAGAGAGAGAGAGAGAGACAGAGAGAGAGATAGACAGACAGAGAGAGATAGACAGAGAGAGACAGAGAGAGAGAGACAGAGAGAGAGAGACAGAGAGAGATAGACAGAGAGAGATAGACAGAGAGAGAGAGAGAGAGAGAGAGAGAGACAGACAGAGAGACAGAGAGAGACAGAGAGACGGTAAAAGATTAGCAATCTATAAAAAAAAAAAAGAATAAAGAATCATATAATCTGAATACATGAATCCACAAAATGTAGCCACTTCACTTTCTCACTTCTGAAGTTTCAGCTTCCAGTTTGGTTTAAAAAGTGCTGGGAACAGAAGATGAAAGTAACCATTGCAAAATGTGGGAGGAACATTATGGTCCATGACTAAAAGTGGTGGTAGTGTGTTGGGGCGAGAGGGGATTGCCACTGTATTGGGGGGTTATTGGTGGGAATTAAATGGCAAAAGCAAAAAGTGGCTTGGACAAAATGGGCCACGACTACAAGGGAGTTTGTTCAGGTCTTTGGTGCTAAAAACAGAAGCTGCTCGTTCAAATTTTCTCTGTTTACTTAACATACTAAATCAAACTAAAAAAAATAAATACTAACACCATTCTACAGTAAACAGTGATGTTCAGTATATCAATGTGTTCTTGTGGAAGTCCAGTATTACTGTAGGTTAATCAGAAACCTGGTTGCTCCTTCATTAAATTAAATCAGGAGCTGCTGGAGTTTCACGATCCAAACAACGGCTGGAGGAACCGAGGAGGAATCTGGAACCAAACCTGTGTTCTCCTCACCAGCTCACACACTATC
>JBBPCY010000001.1:20688231-20711778 GCA_037974405.1 Brachyalestes nurse | reverse complement strand
TCTATACTTCACTTGGGTTTTTCAGTAGGGTTTTTTTTTTGGAAACTTTCACTTCCCTACATTTGAAAAACAAAACCGTACTTTTCACTTCACTACATTTCTGTCAATGGTCTAGTTACTCGCTACCTTCAGTTCTGAAAGTGGGTGTTACTGTCGCAGTTTTCTAAAATGTGACTGGTTTTTTAGCAGATGACAGCCTATCAGAAATCACCAGTAGCCTTACGTCACGTCGAATGACAGCGAGTGGGGCCGGTCTCGGCCTAAAATGCCCGGGCCGATTTTTTGTCCCCGTCCAGTCCTGTGCCACCCCAAACATAATCACCGATCCATTCGGGCCACCCAAAAATGACTGACATTTGTTTTGATGTCAGTTAGCCTATTTGTCTGCTTAAACTGATATTGCTGTTTTATAGCCACTGTTATGGACCTGTGATGTAAAATTGGTTGGATGTGTTCATTGTTTCCATTCCAGCTTCATTTACAGTTGTTCAGTTGTCAGCTTCGTTCAAATATATAGTACATAGACAAACCTGTTGTGTAGGTGTGTAGTGTACAATTCATAAAAAAAGACTTGTTTTCTTTATCAATTTGGGTTGTGTTTCATTCTTTAACATTGTACCTTATTCCTTATGCTACACCTTCTAGGATTAGGTACTGTATGTGTGGCGGCAATCAATCAACAATGCAGTGAAATATATACTTATAATACTTACGTATTTTTGGAAACAATTACTTCTGTACTTTTACTTAAGTGAAATTTGACTGTATGACTCACTTGAATTGGAGTAATATTTGACTAGTGGTATCTGTACTTTCACTTAAATAATGATTATATATAAATGGTCATATTGCCCGGTTCTAGTAATAATGCATAGAAAAGTGAAAAATTTGCTACTTATGTAAACTTCTTTCAACTTCAGGACTTTTGGAGCACCCCAGCCAGGGTGCATGAAGCATGAGATGCCATGTGTGCAAAACAAAACAAAATTCATGTGAGCATTTGTACCTTTGAAAACAATAAGAGAGAGTCTCCGGTTTCCCCGAGAGGCTCTGACACTGCTCCTCATGCATCAACTACAATGCAGACCATGGCATTAGACCTTGTAGGCCCTGAGCAAGACTGCCTCTGACTCTGAAAAACTGAGGCATAATGGAGGTTGGATAGCTAATGCTCTCGATCGACTGAGCTGTGCACCCATCTATCACTAAACAATACTGAGAGGAGAATTTTCACTCTCAAAGTGAGCCTACAAGTCATTTTGGGACAGTCGACTCTGCTGACTCAGACTCAGGACTTTCTAAAAGAAAACAAGTAGCTACATTTAATAGCGGCAGTAACAACGGCAGCCCAAAAACAGAAATGTCTCTACGTGGGCCCACAATTTCCAAAGAACATCATTCCATTTAAATCACTGGTATTGATGTTACAAATAGTAACAACTGAGGAAACCTAAAAGTAGGAACCTAAAGACAAGAACAAGGCGCCTTCAAAACAATAGTCAAGTCTTTAGCCAGTGAGTTAGAGTCTGTCTCAGACAGCATTCTAGGCTGCATCAGAGCCCTCGCTGGTGACACAGAATCCCTTTGAGAGCGGTCAGAAGGAGCTGAATGGGCCGTTTATGAGTGTGCACGTAATAAGTTCCATGGTGTGTTCCCCCTGAAGTCTGTAGCTGAGCAGAAATGGAAAAGTAAGCACAAACAAGCTATGTGGCTAATAACCATACCTTTTACGTCTGTTATTCTCTTCCCTCTGAATACACAGTGATGAGGCACATTCAAAAGAAGAACTCTGGTTAGCTAAGAGCAAGCATAACTTATTGACACACAAGGGACTCCAGGAGCAAAGTAAAAATTGCAATCCCAAGAAGCAGGAGATCACAAATGCATGTGAGTCTGTAGATACAAGTGAATGGTTATGAAGTATTTTTGATGTATTTTAGTTTTTGCAATATCATTTGTAGGCATGAACCGTATATTCGGCCTCAATTTTTTTTAACACGACCGAAACAGTGATGACGCAATCAACAACCGCAGCCTGCATGGGCCAGATTGGATTAGAGTCAGCATGTCTGCCGTGTGGGTGCATTTCGATATATCTAAGAAAGACACACAGAAAGCCGATTGTAAAGCGCGCAATGCCGAAATTTCTAGAGGGTGTGCATCCACAAAGACTCTCAACGTCAGGATTCATTTATCATATAAAATCAAAACATCCCCATCAAGCACAGGCAAGAAGGTTTTCGAGTGATTACAGTTAATATATGGGCTATGTCTTTGTTTTGATACACTATTTTGTTATAGGCCTACAGAGAATGTTGTTTTATCTTTCAGCAGTTTTTAAAGCACTTGTTCTGAATGCACTTTGTTCATGCACTTCATTCAGAATATTAAAATGCACTTGAATTCACTAATTTTGTGAGAGAAGATATTTAATTGTATAATATCTTGCTTTTAGGTGATTCATGAGTGGGGCCAAGTAAAATATTTGTATTTTATATTGTGCATTGTTTGAACGTTAAATAAATATTTTCATAGTTTTGTAACAGATTTATTCTTTGAACCATGAATATTAATTTATGCGATTGCAATTCTTGACTTTAGTGAGGTAAGTACACAAAGTTCCAGCCATAACAGCAATATTACAAAAAATTGGTACAATAATTTCTTTCAGTTTTCGGTTTCGGTTTTCGGCCAAGTGTTTCCTCATTTTCAGTTTTCGGTTTCGCCCAAAAAAAAAATCATCTTTTCAGTGCATCCCTAATCATTTGTTGGCAATGAATTAAATTTGATAAAGTCTGTTAAACTACTTTAGATTCACTGTCAATGAGCTGAAAAATAATTTTATACATACTTAACCATACAACACAAGCATAAAAAAGCAGATTATATCACCATACACAATATCACACATATTTAAAAAAAAATGCTGTACTGTACAGTGGTGTGGTTTTGTACTGTACAGTGGTGTGATTTCATCTGATATCATCTAGTGACTGACACCTCTAACTGATAGACTGAGTGAACTGGCAGCCAGTCAACACTGGAGACAGAACCCTTGCAGATTTAATATACTGCATATATATCTGCAGCAAATGCTCAGCAAAAGTGATTGGAGTGCACACAGCTGTGACAAGATTTGTACCAAACGCAATAAAATCCATGTAAGTAGCAAATTCGGCTGGTCTGGAGCCTGTCAAGCTGCAGCGCTGCTGTGGAAAATGGGCTGTTGGACAAATACACAGTACTAAACACCAACTCCATTTTCCAGCACACATGTGGGTGGACTTCCCAGTCGTACGTATACCCAGTGTTCTGATGGAGACCAGTGTAGGCTGGGGGGAGGGGTTGGCCTGCAGGGCACAGGAAGTGTGGAAAAGGGAGTACCCTGGAGGGGAGGTTCCACCGCTCAATTGAGGTTTTGTGTGACTATGGAAAAAAAGCCTGGACCAAGTCAAAACAGTCTGAAAGAGGGATGCACTGACCACGGAGCTCACAACACTGTCAGAGAAACCTCCTACAGACACTGCAAAAAGAAATCCTAAAACCAAGAGACAGATCATCTTCTAAAGATTCTATACCTAGTAATGTTTTTCCAATCTACCCTGAAACAACACACCATCACACTGTGTGATATCATGTTTGGCTATGTATTTCTTTCTTTGGTGTAGTGTTTGAGTAGATTGATCATGGTTGCCTACACTGAGATAATCATCTTAAGTGAAGGGCTTCTACTAAAAAAGTATTTTAAAAAATTTAAGCCTGGTATAAGCCCCAACCGATCAAAAACTCGACACACATGCACAGCAGGGGATATTAACTAGGGGTGTCGATGTTGTAGTATTTTTTTTTTAAATGCATTATTTTTTCTGTGTTTAACTGATTGAAATTAACCCGTTAAAAAATTGTTGATTTTACGCACCACGTGACTTTAACCTGGCCTTGTTCTGGCCACAGGTCCTCTGTAAAATAAAGAATGCGCTGCTTGCCCCAGTGAATGGAAAGTTACGATGTTATTATAACAAATTTTATTTAATCTCATGACACCCCTAATATTAACAGATGTTTTGACATTGAAACCATGCGTATATTACAAAAACTGTGTGAGAAGAAGAGGCATCAAACTCAGAAAGAATAATAAAAGTATAACTTAAGAAGAACAGTAGCGGGATTGCTTATACGATCATACTAAGTATTATACAATTAATTAGCTATTTTGCAGAACATTTCAGAAAATAAAGCACTTCAGAATTCCAAAACATGCTTGACATCTGATCATTTCTGCTGAAGGAGGACATACTGTGTACATGAAATCCTGCTGCATTTGTTCTGGGACTGAAATGTCCTTGTTTGTGTTCAGTGAGCCTAGATTGTTTAACTCTGATATGAGACAACTTCCAAACAGTATCTCAGTTGTCATGAATCTTGTAGCTGGGGCAGCGATGTGGTGGATATGAGCAGTACTTCATTACAGAGGACGCGGTAAGATGCTTTAATGTTCACATTACAAATGTCATTTAGTTACATACATCCCTGACCACGTCCGCAGGTGGTTTTTGAGTTACTTAATTAAAAAGCCTGTATCCTGTTGACAAGTACTTATGACCGCATGTTAATGCCAGAGATTCCTGGCTATTTTCAGAGTTAGAGGCTTATTGACTGTTATTATCCCATTAACTAAACTTTTTATCAAGGCAATTACAAGTTGATCTTAATGCACAATTTTAATGCCCTTCTAATACAGCTTTATAATGACCTGTTTATCATAAAAGCGGTGATCAAATCTGATTTATGGAGAATGTAATTTTTTTCAATGATTTAATTTTTTTCCAAAAATAATATTTTTCAATATACAGGAATATTAAATGAACTCTATAACATTATTTAGGGCCCCTTGAAATACCACTGCAGCAACTGTATTTCAAACATACAAAGCAAAGATCTGTTACCTGAATGATTGTGTGGAGGCAAGAACTGGGCAGTATTAAATGATTAGCCTGATACTTATTTACCAGAGTAACAATTAAACAAAGCTAGTGTATATTAGCATTATAATAGCTGTAAGCGCTTACTTATAAAAGCTCACACTTACTCAAACATGCACTGTACCCTGTTGTTGACACACAATCATAATTATGAATAAAAAAGTTAAAGAATTAAGCATATACCCTGCTTTTTATTATTCTGGAGCACCTCCACAGGTCACAGTGCTTGAAGTGCTCTGCTGTATGGGTTGCAGTGGGTTATGTTACAGGATCTTAGCTCCAGTATTAATTGAGTCAAGGTCTATATGATATTTATACTACACAGAGTGCACATGAATATATAGAGCTTTTTTGGTTCATAAGGATAATTTTATTATTTATATTTTACATGCATTACTACCAACACAGTGCTGCTATTTACAAAAGGACAAAATACATCAATGATGTATAAAATACATCATTCTGATAAACTGAAAAATATTCAGGTAATTATTGCTATCACTGTTATTATTGCAATTATTGTAATGTGGTTGTTATGGGCTGTTTTGTGGGGTAGTGGTCTGTGTAGTTTGATCATGATAGTGTATGTTTAGACAGTTAGGAGGTTTTCATAAGTGACGGGGTTGAATTTAAGAAAATCTATTTCAAAAGTGTAGTAGTTTTTCAATGTTTATCTGGTGGCCCACATGATCGCTGATGAGCTGGTGCCTAACCCAGATAGACCTCATCTGGCCTCAGTGTGTTCATCACATGCTCCAAAAGCAGCTGTAGCTGTTACTCTCAACGTGGCTTCTACTGACGTGCAGGAAAAAACCAACCACTTAGACCAAATTGGTTTCCTTTCACCAACGTTTGCAAATCTGTCAAAGCACAGCGGCTGTGCCAATACACTTAGCTTAACCAAAGCTCACAGTAATGAAAACAGGTTGCGTAGAGAAAAGAGTGAACAAAGAAGTTACCTGGATGTTGAGTATGGGTAATTCGACAGGTGAAGTGAATAACATTGATTAGCTCTTCACAATAGAACCTGTCAAGGGGTGAGATATATTGGGCAACAAGAGAACGGTCAGTTCTTGAAGCTGATGTCTTGGAAGCAAGAAAAATTTGCACAAAAAAAAAGAAAAGAAAAGAAAAACAGGATCTGTGCTAGGAGACTTTGACGAGGAGCCAAAATATTGATGGTTACATGACTGCTTGAAAGCATCAGCAGGGTTTGTGGTTAGTATTAGGGATGGGTCATAATGATCAGATATACAATAGTCAAACTTTACTACTGTATTGTATTAAAAATGGAATTTTGGCTGACATGTTGTAATACATTACTACTGACAGAAGGTAATGCCTCTAAAAGTTGTTTGCCAACAGCCATTTAACAGTAGAAGATGAGTAAAAGAATTATTGTGTGCACACCCTGGGAGCAGGGGGGGGTCTTTCTCTCTCGCTCTGTGCACCCATAGTGCAATCTTCAAGGAACAGTCCAATAGTTCTCAGTGATTAGGAGTTACCAACCAAACGTGGTCCAAGGAAGGAGGACTGATTAGACTAGCGCATCTGGTGTCAAAACACTCTGTGCATAGCAACTTGTTGCTTATGGAGGCAGTGTGATGCTCTGGTGGAAACCTTTGGCCCTGGCATTCATGTACATGTTACTTCAACACTACCACCTACCTAAACATAGTTGCACACGCACAGCACTCCTTCATGGAAACGATTTTCCCCAACTGCCATGGCCTCTTACTGCAGGCACCCTGTCACACTGCCAGTATTATTCAGTAATGGTTTAAACACAACAAAAAGGTGTTGACAAGGTCTCCTAATTCATTAGAGCAATATGATCAAAAATCTGTGGGATGTGCTAGCCTAACTAGTCCAATTCATGAAGACTTCACCTCACAAAAGACAGGACTTAAAGGATGTGCTGTAAACATCTCGGCCAGGTGGTTTTATTGTTATGGCTAGTTGATGTATATTTAGCAATCAATTACTAACAAAAAGCTGTCAATCAAGATTAATCACGATTAATAGCAAGCACAGGAAAACTACGTCTCTTTAAATCAAACAAGAACATGCTGGCCAGTTCATTACTTGCTCAGCTGATATCAGGCTTTTTCTGAAGAAAAACAAGATAAAAACAAATAAATTTAAAAAAATAGTTTTTTATTTCATCCTCCGTTACTCCAAGTTCTATATTCTACCAGGCTGTTTCATTACTTCTCAAATGCCATCTGTCTCAAATTCTGTCTCACTTACTGTCTGTTGACAATCCAACCATCACATTTTATACTCTCTCATTAGATACACTTCTGCTACGATTTAACTGCTTAACATGAAAAAGATTAGCATTTTAAGTTGTTACAACAAATTCCTTTGCAAAAAATAAAAATAAGTCGGTTTTGTCTATATTAAAAGGGAAATATTGATAAATAGATGGATTTCATACATAAATATAATTCACTGAGAATTTTAACAGCAGACTTCTGTCAGATGAGAATTTGACAGCAGACACCATTTTTATCTAGCTTTGAATGGATGATTCCATTTTGGAAGGAAATACATTGTTGGGATGTAAAAGGTCAAGTCCAGAGGGCGGCCTCTTCTCTGGTGTACTTTACTGAAAGCATGTGATTAACAGCTTTATATTCAGAGTCATGGGGAGTGTCCTATTTGAGTACCTTATTACTCAGCCAACACTGATCTGATGCAGTCTTTGTGTTGCATAACGTCGACAAACAATTACTTAGAGATGTAGAAACCACTGATATTTGAGTGAATACATTTACTGTCTAGTTACCATGTAGGATATATTAGGCAGCAAGAAAACAGTCAGATCGTGAAGTTGATTTGCTGGAAGCTGGAAAAATGGGCAAATAAGGATCTGAACTACTCTGATAGAGCCACAATGTGATGGAGATGCTCTGACCCTGTCGTCTAACCCGACAAAGCAGGTGAGGTGTTCCTGATATGAAGTGGTTAGTATCAAAAGCTTTTCTCTGAAAGACAACAGTGAACAGGTGACAAAGTCATGATTGCCTAAAGTTTACTTCATGTGGAGACTGAAGGCTTGTCCAAGCTTGCTGCAAAAGAGGTTGCGGCAGACCAGACAGTGTGTCCATGACGACCCATCTCCACCACCAAAATGACCAAAAAGAATGTGAGCATCAAAATTGGACCATGGAAAAATGGAAGAAGAAGGTGGCCTGGTCTGATGATGCTTTGTTTTACATCATATGGACGACTGTGTGTGTGTGTGTGTGTGTGTGTGTGTGTATCTGGAGAAAAGAATGCAAGAATGCAAGATGGAAAGAAGGCAAGCTTGCATAGGAAGTGTGACATTCTGGCCAATGTTCTGCAGTGAAACTTTGGGTCCTGGCATTTATGTGGATGCTACCTTGACCTGTACCACCTAAACCCTAACTAAACATCGTTACAGGACATCTTAGATCCAGGAATTTAAAGAAAGTTTAAAAATCTTGAATCACATAAATGAAAAATTCCATATGAATTTCATCACAGCACTGAAACAGCCCTAGTAAAGAATTTTCCCTGGCCTTGCTTGACCTTAAGTGTGGCATCTGACACCACAGATCACTATTTTATGAGAGAGTAGAAAACCTGGTTGGGGGTCAGGGGTATATCCCTATTCCCATTGCTTGTAAGCATGAACAAAAGAATCCTCAGAAGAAAAAAAGAAAAATATAGAGTTCCACAAGGTTCTGTTGTAGGACCTCTACTATTTACATTATATATGGTGCCACTGTTTACAGTTATACACAAACATGGAATCAGTTTCCACAGCTATGAAGACAAAACACAACTGTATACATCAGCTAAACCAAATGACAAAGCTAAGTAAGACTGAATGTCTCAACTTTTACCAGGCCTTCTTTTGATTCCAATAGCTGCCTAAAACAAGCCGTCATGTTTAATGCTAGACCTTGCTAGTTTTTGTTTACTTCCATTTCAACATCACTCTGATATTATCAAGGCTACACTGGCTTCCAGTCAAACTCTGAATGGATTACATAATTTGACATAGAAGGTCCTAAATAGCCTCCACTCTAAGTACCACTGTGAATTTATTTCCCATTACAAACCTCCATGTTCACTTAGGTCGCTAGGTGCTGTCTTTTTAGTAATTCCCAGAATAATAGCAAAGTAGGGGAAGAGCCTTTTCATATAAAGCCCTCCAGCTTTTAATATTTGGGACTCAGACACAATCTCAATTCTCAAGGGGCAGATCTGGGAGTCCATGAACATACAGAACTAAAGTAAACTGGGATGCTGGGACCATCATCCCACCTCTCTCATGCCTGAAGGGAGCTGCTGCCCACTTGTTTGACTCAACCATCAGGGTTTCCTGCACACCTGGACTGACCATAATAGGGACTCTTGCTCACTTGTCCTCCAGACCGGTTCAACCACTATACACCACCTGCCCACTCCCAACACATACAACTACTCACAAAAACTCCAAAAGAAGCTGCTGCTACTATAAACTCCAACTGATCCTACTACTGCTCATCACAGACGCTACTGGTCATCAGTGGTTAAGCCTACATACTTCCTTCTTCTACATATTGTTACTTATCTCCATATTGATATTCTTTTATTCTCTCTTGCTATCTGTAGATCGAAGAAGGATGAGTTTCCCTTTTGAGTCTGGATTCCTCCAGTGGTTTCCTTTATTTTGACTTTATACTATATTTTATATTGTTCCTGTCATTGTGTCCCTGTGTCTATGCAGTCATAGCATAAGCAATATTTCTTTTTTTCAGTAAAGTAGGAGATCATCTTTTATGTGCAGTTGCTTTGCTACAATGTCAGTTGTAAAAAGTCTATATAAAAGTGTATACAATACATTTGCATTAATATTTATCTTTACACAGAACATTTCAATCGCAAATGTAAGCTGTGTATGGTCCCACTTCAATAGGTAAACTAATAGTTAGCAACTTTAGCAACTAATTATATATATTCAGCTGACATATCATTCACAGTCGATTTGATTAACTTCTATCACATTTACTGTTTGGCCAAAGAAACCAAATCAATGAAGAACAAAATTAAATACATTTATTTCATTCTTTTTTTGGTCCCTTTGTTGCTTCTTTATCATCCTTGGAAAATAACCTCCTAGAGAGTGAGGTATCATGGTTGGATTATTTCTAGCTGTGAACAGTGCCGTTTGGTCAACTGAAATGAGAATAGCCCTGAATAGCCTTTATGGTCCTGAAGGCACCAACTGGCACCACCAGGAGCCTACATTTGCTCCCAGCATCAGCTGTTAAAACACATTAAACAGTGATGACTGAGTAACAACAACATCCAGCGAGACCAGAGCGAGCATGTGTGTGTGTGTGTGTGTGTGTGCGCGCGTGTGCGCGCGTGAGTTTAGGCAAACCACGGCAGAAGCGTTTGCAGGGGTGCTGTCAGTGAAGGAGAGAGGCCAAGAGACAAAGAAAGAAAAAGTCATTGAATGAGGATGTGTCAGTTAGGGTTATGTCAGATATAGAAAGAAAAGCGAGGCCACCAGCCTGAGCAGACCCTGCCCTCCTAATGACATCAGAGAGCGGGTTTGTGGGGGGGGGAACGAGCGTGGGGCCACAGTCGCAAGCCTGAGGAGATTTTCCCTTTCTGCTCCAATAAGCCCAATCCCCACTCTTCACAAGGCTCGGGGATGTACATTTCTTCACGCTAGATTGTCTGCTTCAGTTTTTTTTTTTTTAAACCCAAACAAAAAAAAAAAAAAAGAGGTGACAAAGTCGGAGGGAAGTGGAATTTAAAACTCTCTTCTTCATCACTCGGCTATAGTCAGAGGGAGTTCATCACACGCGACTGCAGCAGTAACCCACACACAAAGCATTGAGACCTGCGGGGCATTTCTGCAGACACCAGTTCAGTTCAGCAGGCGTGTAAACATACAGCTAGGGCTGAATGATTCAGAGTTACTTTTAAATCATTACTGCATTAGGAAAGAGTGAAGTCAATAGCAGGTATGTGAGCAGAAGACGACAGATTGGGTGATAAATCATTATAATTACATGCAATATCTCATTATGTGTCATACTCTTATCATGTGAAGTATCTCTATGTTAATTTTACGAAGCTACTGCTAATCACTATTATGTGCAGTAACTCGGTACAGAGAACAATTCCAAACCACTGTTTATGTTACTAGTATATTACTTGTATACTTGTTATTTATGCATAGTATTTACACCACAGCATTTTGTGTATACAGCATAGTGTATTTTTCAGATTATTTCTGCAGAGGTTTTATTCTACTTTTATTTTAGACATATTGTTTTATATTGTTCTCATCTCTGTGTGTCCGTGCAGTCATAATATAAGCAATTTCCTCCAGGATCAATAACGTTTTCTGATTCTGAAACTAACCCGCAGTCTCAGCAGTGCCGGCTTTTCTAGCTTACAGCTCGAAACACCACAAATCCCAGTTAAATTCTCTCTCTTTTGCTGTACCACTGACTGAAAAGAATGAAGTCTAAATATAAGAGTGTAAAACCAAAGAACTGGTGGTGCTGTAGCATTCTAACCTGCTCTGCAGTGCATAGAGCTGTTAACTACGTTCTTGGAGTCATACATATGTCTGATATGATTTAGGTTACCAATATAGGTTTAAAGCTTGATATGTAGAAAATAATTAATTCAACATTTCAGTTATTTGTTTATTCCCATGATATTTAGGACAAACTTTGAATTGTGTATGACATGAACATGCTGGACTGGGTTGTTGACAGCTGCTGGTTGTTTGCCAGGTGTTCAAACAATGTGGCTGCATCAGCTTTCATAATTAACAGAATGCTCACTGCACATGTCCAGGGTGCATAGACACATTTTTGCATTGCAGTGATTTGTCACAGCACCATTACAATTCACCGCATGACTTCTTTAATATATAACTTTATTGTGGCAGCTTCATTTCCATTTAAATAATTTGGCAGACGCTTTTGTCCAAAGGGATTTACAGTTTAGTGTATCACAGACGTAGACGAAGGAGTTTTGCCTAAGGACTAATAGGTGCATCAGCTTGGAAGGCAGTGATGTTACCCATTTCACTTCACCCATCATTCATGAAACGTTGTGCCCAAACAAGGTCTTGCTACATCTGTAATATGGGACCGTTTCGGTTTTGTGCCTTCGGACACAGACCAGACAAGTCCTGTGTCCAACAGCTTAAGCAGCGCAGCCACTCTCTGCAGTGCTAGCGTTAGCCATGTTAGCTAGCGGTGCCGTTTCACATGCCGTTCAGAACACCGGTACTGTCACACTGTACTTTAACACCGACTTGCAGTTTGTGTGTCTAGAGTGAAGTACAGTAATGTTCCAATATCTCTCTCTCGGGAAAGTCCAGAACAGCCATTCTGCAGCGCTGAATTTAAATCTCTCTCTCTGTCTTTCTCTCTCTCTCTCTTTCTCTCTCTCTCTCCCTCTCTCTCTCTCTAGATTGGTAAGGCTTTACAATAAGATACCATTCGTTTACATTAGAGCTTAGATCGGGCCCAAAAAATGAAACCCGACCCTACCTGAACCCGTGCACCTTGTGTCCGAGGCTCAGGCTGGGTTCGGGCTTGGGCAGTGAAACTGAACTCTAATTTACATGACTTCATATGTTATCTAACATCAAGTTACAGTGAGTGAACGTTAATTATTGTGTGTGTTACATAAATTAATGTGTTATACACACTTGATCGTTCATGTTCATTGTGCATTAAGTAATGTCAACAGGTACAACTTTTAATTTAACAATAATGTATTGATACATTTTAAATTAAGAAGAATAGTTGCTGTTCAATTCATGTTTTTGTGTTTTGCTTTGGTAATGAAGTTGGTACCGAGAACCATGGATTTTCACTGATATTGGTACCGAATACTGAAATGTTGGTACCGTGACAACACTAGTTAGAACTGAATCATAAACTTCTTCCTTCACCTAACAAGATACATGTGTAATGAGTATGAATATGCATAAACAAAAAGGAAAAATAACGTATAGTTAAGATGCATTATATCGTTAGTTTGATTCCTGAAAAGAGATACGCCAGATTGACGCCAGATAGAACATGGTTTAAGCAAGGGCTTCCCAGAGGTGGAGATAGTGGACGCAGTGATAAGAGCTATTGCTCCTGGCATGCAACTGCGTAGCTACCTTGAAGGGAAAGCTGATCTTACATTGCCCACACTGAGATGCATTCTCAGGTGCCACTTTCAGGAAAAAAGTGCGACAGATCTGTATAAGCAGCTAAGTTCTGAGGTGCAAGGTGCCAAAGAAACTCCCCAAAACTTTGTCATCTGTGCATTGGACTATTTGCCTCACAAGAGTCCAAGTCAGGATTGAAATATGACCCTGGGCTTGTCCAAAATATGTTCCTCCACACAGTGCTGACCGGCTTGCACAGCGATAACGATAATGTGATCTCCAACTATATCTTGAGCTACCTAATGTTCCTGATGAACTGTTGCTGGAGAAGCTTAACACATTGTGCCTAAGAGAGTGAGAGACACGACAAGAGGAGAATGTTTACAGCACAACGATCAGCAACCATCCATTCTGCTCAGGCCAGTGACAACCCTGCAGAAAGGAAAGAAAAAATACCAGTTCAACAGAACAGCAGTAAAATGCAACCAGATGTTCTATCTGATCTCAAAGAGATTGGTTTATAGTATCAAAACCAAGTAGAGGGCCCACAAAACAGTGTCACTCAGCAGATGACAGTTCCCTCTCTGCCACAGGGGTCCACACAAGGACAGTGGTCCATGTCAGGTTATGGTCAACGAGGTGGTCACAATCAGTACAACCACATGTTTGCCACTCAGTCCTCATTCCCTGTACCGGCCTTGCGATGGCGAAGAAGATGTTTTGCTTGTTGGCAAAGCAATAACGAAAATTGCATGCATTGCTATGGGTGCGGCAGCAACGAACACTTCCTGGCTGGTTGCAGGATGAGAGGAGCAAGACAGTTCAGAGGTAATCCTTTAAACGGACAAGGGTTGCTCCAGCGGGACAGGGAGTGACTCATCTCACCACACTGTCCCAGCACTGTACTCACTGTCGCAGAAAAGGTGATAAAACAAAAACTCAGACAATGTGCAAAAAAGTGCTTTACTGTTCCAAGTCCTGCCAAGCTGAACTCTGGACTGTTCATAAGAGTTACTGTGCACAGACGTCACGTGAGACAATCCAAGGCACATAAACAAAAAAAGTGAAAATGGCTCCGCTAACTGGAAAAAAAAATACCTGATTGACTGTTACATCCAAGACCAAATGACCAGAGCTCTATGGGACTCTGGAGCTCAAGTGACAATAATAGATGAGAAATTGAGGAAGGAAAACTTGCTAAATATCAAACTCAGAGATATTCGTGAAATACTGGAGGCAGACAAGACTCTAGACATCACTGCAGCGAATGGAGACAGTATCCCATATGTCAGTTGGGTCAAAGCCACTTTCAAGTTAGCCTCTGACGTAGTCCCAGCAGCAGCGGTCATTGTCCCCATACTTGTCATGAGAGGTGCCAGTCTTGCCAGACCCATCATTGGGTCCAATGTTATAGGAGTCATTGTTGACACAGAGTTAAAACAGTCCAACACAACTGATAAGCACGGACTGATGTTGTGGCTACTTTTCCCGGTTTTGAGACGAGCGATGTTCTAGCCTGTGTGGAACAAGTGAGTACCGAACAAACAAGTGAGTATGTAGTTAAAAGTACAAAAGAGAGACTAAGTATACCTAAGCACACTTCGGTAAGAGTAGAATGCCGTGTGCAGAGGACACAACTCTCATTTGAGCCTGATGTAAATCCACAGTGGGCAGAGGGGTTGGAGTTCCGTGACACACTTGGAAAAGTGAGAAAAGGAGGAAAGCTATTCATTGTTGTTGATGTGCAGAACCCCACTGACCATGATATCGGTCTAGGTGGGAGAACAGTCATAGGAACAGTGCAACCAATCCAAGCCATTTTCCCTGCCACAGTCTTTGCACAACCCCGCCCTGCCACCTCAACCGCAGTGAGTAATGTGGATGCGGAGAGAGATAAAGTCTCCAGTGATGTTTGGGACCCCCCAGTTGACTTGAGTCATCTCTCTGAATCTGAGAGGGAATTGGTACAAAAAATGTTGAGGGATGAATCATCTTCCTTCTCCAAATAAGAAAATGACATTGAATGTATTGATCAGCTGCAACTTTCCATCTCTTTGAAAGATACAGAGCCTGTTGCCAAAACGTATCTGTCTGTGCCCAAGCCATTATACAGGGAAATGAAGGACTATCTGCATGACTCGATTGCACAGGGCTGGGTAAAGAAGTCAAATTCACACTATGCATCTCCAATCGTCTGTGTCTCACCAGTATTGTCACTACTCAGCCTTTTGAACTAGTGTCTGTTGATTTCCTGCATGTAGACAGATGTTCTGGAGGATACGAGTACATATTAGTCATCATTGACCATTTCACGCGATTTGCACAAGCTTACTTCACAACATCAAAATCAGGTAAAACAGTGGCTGACAAGGTATTTAATGACTATGCCTTGAAGTTTGGATTCCCCTTGAGGATACACCATGACCAAGGAGGCGAATTTGAAAATCAGCTGTTTGATCAGCTAGCAAAGAACTGAGGTATGGCAGACTCAAGGATGACACCTTATCATCCAGAAGGCAACCATCAAGTCAAGCGTTTTAACAGGATGCTCCTTCAAATGCTGAAAAACACTCATAGAGAGGGAGAAAGCCAACTGGAAGTTAAATAAGTTAATCTACTCACACAAAAAAGAAGTGAGGTCACAGGGTTTTCCCCTTTCTACCTGTTGTTTGGGAGAGCCCCACGACTCCCCATTGATTTACTGTTTCGACCAACACTATAGAGACTGGAACCTCAGACCACCAACAATACACGAAAAAGTGGAAGGATGGAATGCAGGAAACATATGAGATTACCAGAGAGAAAGCACAGAGATCTGCAGATAGAGGCATTATGACAATAAAGTCAGGAGCTCTGTCGTGGAGGAGGGTGACCGCGTCCTTGTCAGAAACATGACTCCCAGGGGTGGAACAGGCAAGCTTCGCAGTCGCTGGGAAGACTGTATCTACAAAGTTGTATGCCAGGTAAACAAGGACCTCCCAAGCTATGAAAAGGAAGGAACAGCAGAATTCTGCACCCTTAATCTTCTGCTTCCATGTAACCACTTACCACTAGAGGTTCCGCTCAAGGGGAAAGGAAGGGAACTATGTCACACAATCTGAAAACAGCAGTGATGATGAAGATGACTGGTATTACTACTCAGCAGTACAACAGTCTCAGGCAGATGAAAACACAGGCCTCGCTGAAACGGAGTATGTTGATGAGGTAGTGGACTCTGAGTCCAGCGATGAACCAGTGCCACAGAGGGATGAGGATCAAAATCAATCACACTTGTTGGATCAAAGTGGCAAACTAAACTGTGGAAACTGATGCTTCTGCTGTGGAGGACAGCATACCAGCACCCTCAGCAACTGGTCCCAGTGAAAACTACAATGAGGCTTTGCAGACTTACCGGCGGCCAAGGAGAGAGAGACGAGCACCAAAAGTCTTCACCTACCATGAACTGGGTAAACCAGTTTGTTACAGCATTGGGCCACCAGTTCATCACACATCCTGGAACCAGCTTCTGCCTTATGGACTCAAAATGGAAGTGACACAGTGGAGGAGAACTGTGCCGTTCCTCCACCACCAACCAGTGCCTGTACATGGTTTCTAACACTGAACACTGATTGTCACACAATTCATGGACTGTTTCTAAAACAGCAAACTCACACACACTCACTCACACATTTCATGGACTCCTGAAAGTGGAAACTCTGGAAAGACAAAGCACATACTCACACTTCCATTAATTCAGACTGTTTCTAGAACAGAATACTTACACACATTTCATGGACTGTTGAGAACAGTCACATACAGACATTTGAGATATAGGAGTTCATTGAAAAAAAAAAAGCATGAAAATAGTGTCACAATGTAATGGAGTGTCAAAGTACTCATGTGTTACAGCATAGTCAGTCTGTATTGAATGTAACTCGTACATGTGAAGATTACAAGTGAACTGTTATGGGTGTTTACAAATCTTTAATTTCTTTGTTAGTGAGTGTTGACATGTTCATAGAGGATAATTGACTGTGGTTTTGTAGGGGGTGCGTGTTACTGACGGTTTTTGTTTTAAATTACAGTCTGAACCTGAAGCCAGCAACACTGTCTCGCTTCTTTTCTTTCTATTTTCCCCTTTACATGGGGCGTAACACATGTACACATTGAAATGTTTGGCCTGAAACATATTACACCCCAACTGCAACTGTGAATACTACTGTATTTATTATATACTGCACATTCTGTGTCCTGCCATTTTTTTTTCACACCTAATGTTGCTAAAATACAGTATCTATTATAATACTCTTCATTCAAATGTAGTGTAGTGTAGTGTAGCTGCTTTTGTTTTGTCCTGTTGTTTTATTTTGCATTTGTGTTTTTCTCTCTTGCTCTCTTTGCACTCTGCATATTGTCCTGTTTGCACTTATGTAGTCTTGTAGTGTTCTGTTTTTGTTCTTGTGAGGCACCATGGTCTTGGAAGTACATTGTTTAATTTCACTGTGTACGAAAGCCTGTCCCAGGAACTAAAGTTGTTGTTCATGTGGACTGATTTAGTGTGACACAGGAAGACCGTTGGGTGAAGGCTCATCTCTGTCTATGTTCTGTATAATGCGTTTTATGCCTTGATGTAAGTACATCTGCATGTGTATGTTCATCTATACTGAGTTATTGATCCCCATGATTGTTTGCGGTTACAATGTACAACGAGTTTTAAGAGCCGTAGCGGCCATAATTTCCGCGAGAGAAACCCGCTAATTAGCATTAGCAGGGTTATTATACTGCATCACACTTGTATTTACATTAATAATGCATCATTGCACAACTATATTATGCCTATTTGCATTGGATAGGTTGCTATAAATGTTAAGGATGCAGACTTGATTGTTTAATCAGTGTTTATTTGCATATGTTTGATTTAATGTGAATGTGTAATGGTTCTCAGAATATGGTTGTGATTATATTTCTTTATTGTTCTTTTAGACCATTAATACAGATATCACTGCTAGAGAATAAAGCATCTTTGTGAAGAATCTCTTCTCCAATGACTCCCTGATTCTCTTACCGGAATCCTGGCCATATTTGGCCGCCTCAACCAGTGTAATATAGAGTTGTAGCGTGACACTGCTACATATTGTGTACTGTGTATATGGCTGGACTAACAATAAACCTACCTAATTTGCTTGTGTTGCTTAATTTTGACTTCTCCATATTGTTCATTGTCTAACAGTATATTCAAATATAGCACTGAAGCAGTCATGACTTACCATGTCTCACACGTTGAGTCTCATAGAGCTGCACTAGTTTAAGCACCCATGGCTGGTGGGCAATGAGACCTGCCTCCTCAGCCTGTTTGCAAATAGCTGCTTCTAACTCAGGGTAACCAGCTTTATCCAGACTAATTCCCGGAAACAAATCATTAATCAGACTCATGAACAGAGGCTCATCCTCATCCACCTAAATAAGGAAACAAATTTAGCAATGAATAGAAAAAATGAGCTAATGTTAAATGCTGTTGCATTGTAAATGTTGCTGACCAGTTGCTAAGAAGACAAATGTTAATAACACATACAATACAGGGTACTATGACACTTACCAGTTTAAATAAATCATGGGTAAATAAACATTTATACCAATTTGGAGATGTTCATGTCACGAAGCACCCTCATGACAACAGTCTTCTCTGACTCAGAGGGGTTGGATCGCTTCACTGCTCCCAGAGTTCTCAAAACAGATAGGATATTACGAAGGCCAAAGTCATAATGAACCTTAGACATAATTAAGCACAAAGAAATCATAAAGATTTGCAGTACAATGAATGCAGTCTGAAGAATTCCATATTTTGAAAATAAGAAATAAGAGCTTTTAATAATAACTCTCTACATGCTACATTTTAACTTGTGATGAGGGTATCCTTTTAACGTCCATGCAGCTGACATTTCTGCAACAGAAGCCACGATCCACGCAAAGTAAGGAAACGCTTTATTAATGCAGGGATTGTATTGCTGGACAAAGTATGAAACTGATGTACTGTATTTGCCATCAGAAAGGCAATGCAAGCATCCCATCACAGATTAGCTGGACTGCTTCACACTCCGAATTTCCATCCAAGTTTCCTCAGAGGCTTTGTGAGGATGATGGACTGAAATTTAGATATTTGCCAAATGTCTAATCACATGAGGTTGAACTTTATATCTGGGCACAATACAGTATTTCATGACTTCAGAAACAAATGCTGTATAACTTCTGTGAAGTTAATGTTTTAAATGGTGTTTGAAGAATCTAAATACATGCTTATATGCGCAGTGAAACTTATTTTTGGCATGTGATTTCATAGCAATTCTCAGCACTCCTGAGAATTTCTAGGCTCAGTATTTATTCTCAGTTTAAAATGCACATTTTAAACTCAGTCAGTATAGACTAGATAAAAGCTTTGCTGCTCTTGTGAACATACAGTGTAGTTCACTACAATGTCATGTTAAGAAATAGATGCCATTTTTCCCACGCATTTCTTCTGCACTCACACAAAACACCCGCAAGCAGCATCTTTAACATTCTCCTTCCCTGTCTGCACACAGACACCTCTTTTTTGACCGTGCGTGTGCCACAGTGCTCAATCTCTATCTCTCCCTCTCTCGCTCGGTCGCAAACACACAAAACCACGCTCAAGCAAATCGCACAAAAGCACGCTCAGTCACCAATTCATTTAATAAATCACTTAGTCACTCTTTCCCTTAGAACTGTAAATATTTTGATATTAGTTTGATCTCTTATTTGTATTTTAGACTGTGTTTCTAAATTATTCATTTATTTTCACCAAGTTGTCTTGATTTCATTCTAATGCTGGTTAATGCCAAACTCTAAATCAATAGAATTCACATTTGTTAAACAAACTTCAGAACTCAAATCATTAATATATACCTTCTTTACAATAAATTATTGTAATATTTGTGATTTGATTATACTAATGTGACTGATAAATTAATGAGACTGATTCATTTGATTAATGAAGGCAGATCTCACATATACTTGAGTAAAAGTAAACATATTGTTGGTAAAATATTGCATGAGCAAAGGCATAGCTATTTCAGTGTGAACTCCTAATTACTGAATTTTGAGATTGAGTCTATTTGAGTCTATTGCTAACAGAAAATTCAGCACATAGCCATGCATCTCCTCAGGCGAATATATACAGCATGGATCATGCTGAAGACCTTAGTGACTTAAAGTACTATTAATGCAAATTTTAAACATCTAGGAGCAAAACAGCTTAACCACAATGTGGTAGACCATGCGCATTCACAGAGCAGGGCTGTTCTAAAGTGAGCATTGCATAACATTCACCTCTGTTCTGTTGGATCACTCACTACAGAGTTCAGAACGGTTCATAAAGGTTATGTTGTTGCTACAGCATTGGGGATTTAAATTGGGAGGCAGTTCCAGTTGAGAACTGGTTCCAAATTGTCAGACCTATCAGCGCTGTGTGCCCACAGGTTTCTTCCATGTAACTTCTAAAACGTTTTTCGGGCATCTGAACTGTCTACAGGATAGCTGGCCAATATAAACTGAGTGCTTTATTTCACAACAGATAAAGTAACACATAATGCCAGATGTTTCTGACAAGATAAATCTGCTCTACTAAAAGAATCGATTGGCCTGTGAAGTTACATTTTTTCCATTTATAATGCAGAATGGTTGCTCACACAACAAAAATCCCAATACTTTGAGATAATACTTTGAAAAATGTTCTTACCTGTTTAGAAAGTTGCTCCTCACACAGTTTGTAGAGGGTGTAAAATTTGCGGCTGAGAACTTGGTTGTCTCTGAAACCAGCACTGGCAAGTTTGACTCTCATAATGATGGCTCGATCCGGCACCATCATGGCTACTGTACGAAACTGAATTTTCAGGTTCTCTGGCAACTCCTGTCTTCCAGCATATCCGGGATTCTGTTACATAAGAGTACAACAGAACAGGAAGTTATTGTTGAGAATGCATATGTTGACGGTTTCTTAGTGATTCAAGTGCTGTTCTTAGTATCAAAAGGTCGTAAGTTCAATCTGAACTAGAATCAGAATAAGAGCACTTTACTTATCCTGGAGGAAATTATTTAAATCCCTGATTTAATCAATGATGATGTGGCTTGGTGTGATACATTTGGCTTGGGGTGCAAGAGAGCCTTCACCCTCCCCCATCTAGCAAGAGAGCCTTCGCCCTCCCCCATCTAGCCTTCACCCTCCCATCTTGGTAGTATGGTGTGATGGGAGACATTGAGGTAGTCGGGCTAAGTGGAAATGACTAATTACGGAAGGAAATTGAATGAATGCACAATGTGAAAATGTAATGACTTTTATAGTACATTCCACATCAACACTGACAATGGACAATGCAAGAAAATTAGTAATTATTTTAATGTTTTGTAACAAAACAATTTGTGCATACTGATTGGAGCTGTATGATAACAAAGTGAGGGCAACCTGTTAATGTCCACGCAGCAAATATTTCTGCAACAGAACCCACAGTGCACACAGTGTATCCTTAATTTAGCTTTTTTTTGCAGGGATTGTACTGTCAAATCCTTCTTTAGTCAAAAGTTTAAATACATGCATGTAAAATACATAAGAATCATGAATATCATGAACTGTTTTACTAACAATGTAAATTTAGTTTTTTTTCCCCATTTTCTTCAACAAGTTAGGAATAGTGTGGCAGGGCAGCCAATCACAATTGCAATTAGTGAATGCATAAAGTGAATATGTAATGACGTTTACAAAAAGTTCTATGTCAGCACAATGACAGTTGAAACACTGGACTTCTGTAACAGTCTTGCCAAAGCTTGTCTTCCTTACCTCCATTTCTCTCTGACTCTGTTTACGTTTGCACATGGTTTCTGTTGATGTTCTGCCATGTTCTGTCCCCCACATGCTTTCTGTTTATGTGTAACTCCCGCATCATATACACCTGTCTGCACATTTGTAGTCCCACCTTGTACCAGCTGTCTTGTATTTACCTTCCCATATTTATACTCTTGTCTTTCAGTTTGATATTTGTCGGTCAACTGTGGTTTCTCCCCGTGTTTGTCGCCATGGCTTTCCTTCTGTTTTGCTTGTGTGCTACCCCTAACTCTGTGTTTTTTCCTGTTTGCTTTTCTCCATTTTGTTTGTTAATATTCAGTTCTTAATTTAGTGCTTGTTATATATTTATTTTAATCATGTTTTGTTTCTTAGTCAATAAAGATCATAATACATAATAATAATACATTTTATTTATAGGCGCCTTTCACAACACTCAAGGACACCGTTCAAATTTACAAAGTAAGAACATACAAAAAAATTTAATAAATACATTTTAAAAAATTCAGTAAGAGACAACAGAGCAAAGGAGATTAAATGGAATATGCAATTTTAAACAAGTGGGTCTTGAGTTTGGATTTAAAAGTAAGAAAACAATTAATATTTCTAATGTCAGGGGGTAAGGAGTTCCAAAGCTTCGGGGCAGCACAGCAAAATGCTCTGCTCCCCATAGTGACCAGACGAGTAGAGGGGACAGTAAGAAGGACAGAAGAAGTAGATCTGAGGGAGCGAGTGGGAGTGGCAATGTGAATAAGGTCAGACAGGTATGGAGGAGCAAGGTTATGGATGGCCTTAAATGTAAAGAGAAGAATTTTATAATTGATTCGTAATTTATGTCAACCTACAGTCCTCAGTTCCACATGAAAACAACTCAGCTGCATAAATTCATATTTTTGGGAGTGCAACAACAACCCTCCAAATGGTAAAGAAACAGCAAGAAAAAAACTACTTAAGCTAAAGGAAGACACGCCAAGCAGTTGAGGAGAATCAAACTCAGGGCCTTCTGGTACATTGGACAGCACATGCTAATTTGCTCTTTGGAAAGGTCCAGATTTTTTCAAGTCGACTCCAGATTTTTTCAAGTCGACTAGTCGGTCAGCAAAGTCGAAGTCGAGACGACTAGTCATTTGATGACATTATCACACATGCAGCAGAGTAACACGGGCATTCAACACTGAGCACTGAGTTCTCTGTAACATTAACAGTCAACATGACAATTAAACTAAACAAAACAAAGGCTTATACCTTGAATTTTCTGGTAAATTTAAGTGTCCAACTGAGAGTGGGAACAGTTTAAGCGGCGGCAGGACGACTCCCTGCAGTGCAAAATGCGGTACTTTCACTGTACTTTAACACCGACTTGCAGGTTATCCAGGTCTCCGTGCTGTTTGTGTGTCTAGAGTGAAGTATCTCCACACATGTGATGTGTGTCTGTTCTCTGCTGCACGTCTCTCGTCTTGTGGTCTCGTGTTTACATTCCCTTGCACCAATGGTACCGCGCCTTTTATGAAGGGACTATAATAATTGGTTAAGTCACGGAACGCGTGTCAGCATCAGCCAATCAGAGGCAGAGACTG
>JBBPCY010000001.1:20677648-20688131 GCA_037974405.1 Brachyalestes nurse | reverse complement strand
TGTGTGTGTGTGTAATTAGCAAAATTGTCACAGTGCTGGCATCCGTCCTTAAGCATAAGTTACGTCTAATTAAAATAACATTCATTATCTGCCCTTGTTCTTATTTAAAAAGTGTTCGGAGATTCTGTGCTCCTGTTACTTTTTATGGCGGTGTTACGCCTGCAATAAACGGTCTGTAACTTTTGAAGCGAAAATATCACCATTGATCAATTATGCAGTGAGTGGCTGTCTGGGCAGGCCTGCCACCTCGTGGGCCTCTAAAGAGCTGCACCTTATTATTCTTTATTATAAGCTGAAACCCTTATGAACAGTGTAAGGATACATCTGAGGTCTTATAATGTGGCCAGGAGTAAAAGTAGAATAGAAAAAATTAGAAAAAGTAAAAAAAAAAAAAGTATTTTGTAGACATTTTGTAGATTATTAGGCACAGTTCCTGATGATTTGGGATCCATCCAAGAGTGCTGGAGCCTCACAGCGGTCACAGAGAAAAATACAGAGAAACACCCTAGACAGGTCACCAGTCCATCCCAGGGAAGAAACACACACACACACACACACTCTCTAGGAGCAATTTAGCATTTCCAGTTCACCTGACATACATGTGTCTTTGGATTGAAGAAACCAGAGCACCCAGCAAAAACCCAGAGAGGGACGGGAAGAACCAGGAAACTCCACACAGAAGTGACCCTCGGCAACCAGTCCGGGAATCAAACCCAGGACCCTGGGTCTGACTGTCACTGTGCCGCCCCTTATTGGGATCCAGTTAGTATAAATAAAAAAGTTACCTTGAAATGGAAGCAAAGATCTGATCATTGGAAAATACTCAGAAGCACAGATCTATTCAAATGTAATTTCAGTGTAGTTCAGTTCTATTGAGCCTAATGTACCACCCTTTGGCCCAGAGACTGATCTCACTCACAGCTGGAAACTATAACACGTGTGTAATACTGAACAAAATAAGTTGTTTTTTTTCCATCAAAAGTGTTGTGCAACCGCCTCCTCATAAAGTACACAATGGCTTGATCATTTTTGCTTTTATTTGCACTTTCAAAATTAGTTTTAGTCATCCCCATTTTTTTTTTTTAAACGAATCACATTTTGTGATGACTTGGAAATATTGCACAAGTTAAAAAAAAGTATCAAAAACATTTCAGTGCGGCTTAATAACAATTAAGCAATACGAGTACTATGTATTTACCACAGAAAAAAAAGCCATCGTATGGCATATGTGTATACATAGTCATTAAAAACAATCACTGTTAATCAAGTTAGACGGAATCATGTCTGAGAAAAAGTAAACATCTAAGGGCTGCAGAGGTGTATTCGCTGGTGGAAGCGACAGCCGAGTTGAGAAACCGAGAGGCAGTCTCTTCAGTTTGAGGGGACACTGGTGGATCTCTTAGTCCCTTTTAATATCTTGGCCGTTGACATCAGCCTGCACCCGCTGGCCCCTCAAGCGCTGGTACTTCACGCTGGTTTTATGGTAGGCAAAGCGGGCGATGTCAGCCACGAATATCCAAGACAGGACGTACATGGCCACACCGCCGCACTTGATGATGAACTTTGGCCTGGGTGAGATCAGTTCGCAGTACAGCATTGCACCGCCTACGAACACTCGCATGAACACAAACAAGAGCACGAAAAGGATGTCCACCAGGTCCCCCAGGAAGGTCTTGTAGCGGCCAGAGTGCTTCAAAAACCAGCGTGTCTGCAGCAGAGGGTTGGTGATCTCACTGCCAAAGATGACGGCGCACGCCTCGATGCCGGACTCGCCCAGCCACAAGGTCAGCAGCATACCCAGAATGCTCATGGTGTGGTGGGCCAGCATCACCAGACCTTCCGTCTGGAAGTACACGCACCAGCCCATGTCGAAGATGAAGTAGCCCAGACTGAGCAACATAGCTGTGATTTGGAGGCTGGTGTTCTTTGTACCTGCAAATTAGATAAACACACAAAATAAAAAAGTGGACATTTAAAAAAAAACTGTCCTAAACTTTCTCAAAAGAAGTCAATTTAGTCAACTTAGAATCCAGAGTTCTCCAACATCTCTACAGGGGTTTAGATCACCAATATCAACAATTATGATGGTTTAGGATACTATTGAATGCACCATGAAATATCTGACTTTTTCATGTTTTAATTCAACTGGAGTGTTTTAGTACATTTAAGAATTACTTTAAAATACACTGAACGATTAAAGCTATTTAATAGTGGGCAACAAGCAATACAATAAAAAAAAAAAAACACAGAAAACAATTCACCAAGCTTTACATTCTCAGCACATGAGGCAGCCTCAAAAAGTCAACCTAACCAATATCAATCATCAAATTCCAAAAAAGGTTCCATAGCAATTTGTTTTAGAAAAAGCAAATAAGTCTCAACTGAAGAACAACTAACCCTGCAGTCATTAAAATGATGTAAAAAAAAAAAGAAGAAAAGAAATCTGTGTATCAATCTTTGTTTCTTGCTGTAACACCTCATGATAATCCATTTAAATTCTGATTGAAAAAAATGTACTTTTTTTTTTCATTACACAAGTTATAACTGATTGTGATATTCAATAACTGATCCAGCTGAACCAGGATCTTCGGACTGATACTGTGATTTGACTAATAGGCTTGTGACCCTAAATGTCTAATTCTTAGTGTCAAAGTCATCAGTGGATGGCTCAGAATCAGAACTGGGCTGTGTTTGGCTAAAATCAAAGATACATTTTGTTTACCTGGGTGGTTGAAAGGCCAGGGTCCATCTATATAGCCTATGTAGGCAGTTATGCAGACGGCCAGGATGCCGTGGAAGAGCGTGACCAGTCGACAGTTCCACTCATAGCCACAAGAGCCGTTTGTGTAGCAGAGCAGAGCATAAAGAGCAACCCACCCGGCGAGGCAAGCACCAAGTCCAAGAACCAGAGGAGACATCTTTGAGCTGTGGGTTGAAAGTGGGACAATCGCATTTCAATGGTCTTTTTCATGGCCAGATCTAAATATGCCGCTACTCCAGCAGCGCTGGAAAATTAAAAACTTAGGAGAATACTTACTTTTAAACCCTCAGAGCTTTCAGTGAATCAGACAAATCCTGCTGTTTTAGGGGAAAGTTCTCACTCGGGTTCTCTACTTGCAGCACTGCTAAAACCACTCCCATGTATGGAGGAAGACAAGTGTTGCACATCACACATTGAGAAACGGCTCAAGCCTGGACCACCACAGCCCATGTCAAAACTGGGCCAAAGGTACTGGTGACCAGTAAGTACTCCAAGCCAACAGGGAGGTTTCCCTTCGTGCATTTTTAAAGCACGAAGCAAGTCAGGCCAGCAACAAAGCATGTGGGACTACTTCACAAAATATTACCATTGATGAATTCAACCTCAAAAAGAACTACACACAGAGAGAGTCTACACACATCCTTGTTTCTGTCACTGCTTTTACTCACTTTAAACTGTTGTTTAGCTCTATATATAAATTACAGTGAAAAAAACTATAGCTAAGAGAATACACATATATTAACTGTCTTTATTCTTCAATATCAATGAGCTAAAACCATTTTAAAGCATTGCTGTGCTCAATATCTGCCTATTAATGCTTGTAGAAGAGCACAGAATTCTGCTGTACAAAATAGTGCAACAGATTCAAGCTCAATGAAAACTCAAGTCTACAAATCTCATGTCTGTCACTGCTTTCACTCACTTTAAACTGTTGTTTACCTCTAAATATGAATTACAGTAACCGATTTAGGACGTTTTGCGCTCAATATTTGCCTATTAAAAACAAAGTCGATATTTTAAACATCCTCAACAGACTTAAAGTCTACATACTTAGTTCTCATTGCTTTTACTTACTTTAAAATATCGTTGACCTTTACATATATAAATTACAGTAAAAAAATAGACTATAGCTTAGAGAAAACACGTTGAACACGTTGAGCTGTATAAATAGTGCAACAGGTTCAACATCGATAAAGACTCAGACACACATTTAGTCCCCATTTCTGTCACTGCCTTGACTCACTTTAAACGGTTGTTAATATCCAGTTTACACTAAATGGTTACACTAATGACTATAGCTAAGATAATACACGAATATTAATGTCTGTAACATTAATATCGAGGAGGTTAAACCGATGTAGAGCATCTGTGCTAAACCTCTGCCTATTTATACAAAAACATTGTCGATATTTGTTTATAACTACACAGAAATCTGCTGTATAAAATAGTGCAACAGATTCAACCTCAATAAACTCAAATACAAAAAACTTACACACTAGTCCTCGTTTCTATCGCTGTTTTTATTCACTTTAAACTGTTGCTTATATATAAAGTACAGTAAAATTGTTATACTGATGGCTATAGCTCAGAGAATACACGTCTATTAATAGCTGTAACACTATCAATGAGCTAAAACCGCATTTTTGTGCTCAATAGCTGCATGTTAATGTTTTTGGAAGCAGAAAACCTGGTCGATATTTGTTATAACTGCACATAATTCTGCTGTAATAAAAAGAGAGGTAAAGCAGCCCTGAATGAGCGTGCTATGAGAGAAAGGTAAAGCAGCCCTGAATGTGCGTGCTGTGAGAGAGAGAGAACCCACCCTGCAGGGCTGGAGCAGGGGCCGGTCCTCAGCGCGCTGCCCCGGGTCCCGGCTCCCGCAGTCCCATCACTGGAGACGGCGCGGAGCTCCACAGCAGAACAAAAGACACATTGGCATTTTCCTCCCACAGCTGCTGCTCGACGAGGAGGAGGAGAACACAAAAAGGCACAGAGAAGAGCCGTGCTGATGGAATCATCCTGTTGGCACCGCGACCACTAGTGGTCTGGACCTGCAAGAGACAAGATGGAGCTCCAACCGCAGGGTGAAGTAACGAGACCATTGGTCATTCGTGAACACACCACAGCACAGTGTGAACGGAGTGAAATTCTTTCTCAGCACCCAGGCACCCAGGAACACCGCGCCCGTGGAGCAGTGTGTGGGGAAGGTACTTTACTCAAGGGAACCTCAGGGGTGCCTCTAGCAATCCTGGGATTCAAAACTACGACCTTCTGTCACATGCAGTCCTACCTAGTAAAATATACAGAGGAAGGCTGTTCCAGCAATAACCACAGGCTGTGCTGCACTGAACTGACAAGACAATATCCAAATAAAAATATAATTTATAAAGTAGGTTTGTACACATTTATTAAAATTAACAAACGTGTAAAAACTGCAAGTGTGCAAAAAGCTATAGGAGTTGGAGGAATAGAGACTCTGTCTCTGTGTATGTGGTGTTGTCCATGTTCACATATATGCTCACAATATCTAGACACAATATTTAGCTAGTCACAATATTCTGATCTGAAGCAAATCTCACCCCCCAACACAAATTAACTGCTTCTGTAATACCCTTCTATTTATTACGCATTTTCAGTCCTGCTACTACTATATTTACCCAATTACATGTATTGATTTCTACCTCAGCCCTGCATTTTGCACATGTAACTCTCTGCTGCTAGAATAGACGATCTGTCATAATACTGTATTCATTCAAACTAGTACAGTAGCGGCTGTCAGCTGCATTAAAATGTTGCTTTGTCCTGTTGTTTTGCTGTTCTTGTGTTGTTCTTGCACTCCCTTTTGTCCTTTTGGTCTTCTTGTGTTCTGTTTTGTTTTGTTCTTGTGTTCCTCCATGGTCCTGGAGGCAAGTTGTTTCGTTTCACTGTGTACTGGGTGTATGGCTGAAATGACAATAAACCTACTTGACTTGAATAGAAACCACAACAACATTAGGCCTTTGTTTTGTGTAATATAAATTTTATTTCAAATTATTACTTCACATTCATATTCATATTCATAACCAACACGTTCATAGAAAAATATTTTAACACTTTATTTCTATCTTTATCCATAAAAGAATCAGTAAACACTGAAGCATTAAGGCACTTAAAATCATTTAAGGTCAGTATAAGTCAGCCAGGCAGAGAGCTTTCAGCACTGCCACTTTTTGTGAAGGGATTCAGACTTTTTAGTACCGCAAACAGCTACTCTAACACCAAATAGGAGTTACGTTTTGCAGAACCTCTTGTGATAATCCTGTAAGTTTTGGTCCTGCTCCAAGCTTGAGATATCTTGAGAGGATGTTATAAACTTCACTGAATAGCTTAAGATTCACTAAATAAACATCACAGTTCAGATGGCAGTGTGCTGAGCCTGGCACAGTGTTCTACTGTATAACCAGGAGATGGCAGCATTGGGTGCAAAGTAAAACTGCCTACCAACAGCTACAACCGGTAAACTGTAATATTGCCATTTGTTTTCTATAAAAATACACAGAGCTGCAGACACTACTTTGGTTTTTCATAAGGCTTTAAATGTGCTTCCTAGTCCCTGTTGGAAAACTACAGTTAGTTCATATAGAAAGGGAAATGCAGAGACTGACAAAACACTGATGAAATTTCCCCTAAAAAATGACAAAGGCCCATACATCCATGCAGAGACACCATTTGTGACTGGTTCAAAAAGATGGACACATATGTATGATCTGATGAAGTCTTAAGTCATGCTAATATAATCATAACACGGTGCTTTAGGTGGCACCAAAAATCAAAACTGACCTCAATGACAACTGCAAAACGCAAGTGTCCTCTGATCACAATATCAGAAGGCAACGAAATATTTAAAGGAAAATAAGAAACAGGCTTCTTCCCAAATATGTGCATTTGTTTCTTCAATAATTTCCCACAGCAAAACAATAAATAACACCAGGTCCTGAAAAGAAAACTGCTTGGTAACCTGACTGATCATGATCCAGCTAATCGGCAGATTCTAGCTTGTTGCATTACTGTTGACTGATTCACAGTTTTTTTTAAACACTGGTTCATGCTGGTTCTGTAGATCCAGTTGCGATGTGACTCGGAGAGCTAATTAAAGGGAAAAATCTTAAGATTTCCAAATAAAGCACAATGTCATCAGCATGCCTAGCTGTCCTGGAGGGACATGATGGCACCGTGTGCACGGAGACAAAGCCGCATCTTATCTCGAGCAACAGGCGTCCGATTGGAGGAGCTACGCGTAATCTCAGCGGTTCATCTCAAACGGCCCAGGGCTAATCCGAAATCCGAAAAGATCATAAATAGGAGGATTTCATCGGAAAAAAAAGCCTGATACTGGCTGTAGAAGCAGAGCTCATGCTAGGTTTCTTCTTCCCACAGACAAAGGTGTTTGTGAGGGGTGTAGTAAGTAAAGTTGTACCCCTTACTGCAGCTTTTGATGCCACATTTGTAGGGTGTGCCCCGGCCCGTGGCTTCCCGGTTACGGCAGTATTTGAGCATGCACGGGTACCACTCCAGTCTGAGATTGTAGCTGCAGGAGCATGGCTGCCAAAGATCCTTCACCAAGCGGCAGCTCTGCAGGCCAGGAACCTCCATGTCCTGTGGCAGGATCTCAAACATGGAGGCTTCCACACCTGCACACAGGCAATGCAGCACTCAGACACACAGCTTGGACAAAAAACAGTGGTTTGGTGAAAAAAAAAACGTATATATTTACTGTCTGATAACTAAGGCTTTCTTTAATTTTGCACTGGAGGCCAATGTAGCTAGCAAGAGCTAATAGCTTAGAGTCTCATTACACACTTGCTTCTAACTTTACAGAGTTAAGTAACTTCTAACAGGCTTGCTTATGTGGTCACTGCATGACAATGTTACTAATAGGAAGAGAGAACAATCTTGGCATATCAGTTTGAATCAGATCTACATGTACTGCGTGACAAAATAACTATAAAACCAGTCGGCCACATATACAAGTATTTGCCCCTGTGCATTTGCTATATGTAGTAATGACTGTAATGCTGACTCTGTGGAACGGAAAAGGCTGTGCCTGCACTATACTTAAGACATAAATGGCAGTATGTTGGTGCTGTATTAGAGTGTGCTGGTTTAGGCAGGGTGTAATTAGAGGGTGCTTGCCTGTGTCCAGCCAGTGGCGCACGTCGGCCTCACGCGTGTACACGGCCTCGCGGGCTACGCTGCACATGTTGTAGAGGTGGCCACTCAGCTGCCACGCCCGCGTCAAGTTCACCGCCACGTTCATGCTCAAGGTCTCCGTCGCTTTCCTCTCCTCGGCTGCCCGGATGGTGCGTGGGTTTTTCTGCATGCAGGGCCCCAAAGAAACAGTGTTCCATTATTCACAACACACTTACCGACATCCATAATTTTAGTTACAAAATTATCAGCTTGGCAAAATGAATGTTTCGTGTCTAAAGTTTGTTAGTTTTCCACAGTACAAAAAAAATAATGCAGGTTTCAAGTTGGCTGCTACTGTTTTTAGCTATGTAACCTTCTTTTTTTCTTAATTATTATAGAGAACAATGTCCAGTGTCAAAAACCACAAAAGGAAGGCTATTTGAGATGACTTAACCATATGTACCAGATATTCCACCCACCCACACACACACACACACAGCATGTGATATGCTAAGCTATCAGGATTTTGTCTTTCAGATTTAAATAATGGTTTGTGGCGAGTTATTTTGCATGTCACTCAAATGGCAATGTCCTGTCAAAGTAGGGGTTTTTTCCATGTTAACTGACAAAAAGCACCAGACCATACATATAGGTTTCCCAGCCTAGTCCAAAATGACTCAAAATATGTCTTGGATTTGGAGTAAGGGGAAACTGTTTGCATTTGGAGTTGATTTTTTTTCAACCCAAACTAAACATTTTAATTCCTCAGCAATCTAGCAGGTCCAGACTGATCACAACTACTTATTATGTTTTTTGGTTACACAAGGAGTCCTGCTGGGTCTGGTGGACCCATTGCATTTTGGGGCTTTTAATTCAACATACCTTTTTTGTTGAAAAACATCTCAGCAGATGTTCCCTTCATCCCATTTGCAAGTAATATCAACAAAACATGTCAAATGTGTTCCCTTTACCTTTGTTAAATCACATTTATGAATAGAAATGCCACTCACTTTTCTTACACTAAAAAATGAAAACGGGTCGAAGACCATATAAGGGTTAACAACTGAATCATTTACTGTACAATAAGACTCAGGGTGTGGACAGGGTGCTTAAGAGGCTAAACTGTGACATTTCTTTACAGGTTCTCAATCTACAGCCTACAATTTGCAAAGACTGCTTCCCTGCTTGCTTCAATGGTCTCACTCTGCCCACTGAAAGGTTTTAGACAAAGTGACTGACCTGACGGAGTCTGGCCATAGACTCGCTGGGGATGATCTCATTGTGGCTGAGGCGAGAGATGAAGCACAGAGCCTGGTACTGACTCTGCCCTCTCTCCAGTTCACCCAGGATTAATGCCCGGAATATCTTCACATCCTGCAAAACACAGAGAGACACCATTCAAAGAACCTCCACATATGCTGAAAGCCAGAAAACTGGTGGGGGTGGGGGCGATTCAGCTTCATACCTCATATTTAAAATCATTTAAGGATAAAAATTTAGATCTGGTACTGTCCTAAGCATTCATATTAGTTATGCGGTACTGTTATACTCCCTTACTAATGAACAGTACACAATGTGCATGGCCTCATGGCTTCTTTGGATAAGAGAGAGGCCACTGGTGAGCTTGTTTTCAACTCCTCAGGCTGTTAAAATTCCAGTTCTGTCTTTCAGGAAAAGACTGTAGTTGGGGCATGAATTAAAGATTTTGTAGTGAACTGGGCCAGGACAATGAAGAGACACTATATTTGACATTACTAGGTTACCATCAGCAACAGGACAGGAATTCTGGCAGAGCTCCCACATCTAAAAAGAGTTCCATGTGACGGTGAGATGGTAAACCCCAGAGACGAGATTGAGACCACAGACCTGTACCCATTCAGCTCAGCATGTTGTTAACACACACACACACACACACACACACACACATACACACACATGTTTCAAACGCAAGCTCGGCAGAAGGAGAGCAGCTTCAAGGGCCTCTGGTCTTCCTGAAGGATCAAAACAAATAGAGACAAACTGTCTTTGTTTGCTCTGGAGTGCACTCATCTCCAGCTTTCCATCTGGTTTCTAGAACTGGACAGTGTCAACACGAAAACAGAATGGCAGATGTCTCACTTTAACTCTGACACACAGATCACTGAGAATTCCTCTGTAAATTTGCCGCTTCATTCCAGTGATAATGAAAGAGTCACGAACAGAGAGGGACATTTTCAGTGTTCATCAGTAATTACACAGTAAATTACAAGTAATTTGCTTAAGTTCAAATAGTGAAAGGTCACTGCAGCCCATGCAACAACACATTACATAAATACAGTGAGCTATCCATGTATATATGGTTTTGTTTATTTTAAATAAACAGCAGTGTATTAAGCAGTAAACACACACTATGTAGTTTTTCAGGGGTGTGTTTAGTAGTGCGGGGAAGTTTCTCTGAGTTTCTTTCCATGGCTGCTCCGTTCGCGAGTGCTTTTTACCACTCGAATGCTGTTTTAGACGAAAGGAAATAAATTCTCCCGTTCTGAGGGAGGAAAGCACAGACCTAGCTCCCCG
>JBBPCY010000001.1:20650744-20670961 GCA_037974405.1 Brachyalestes nurse | reverse complement strand
CTTATGTGTCTGAGCAGATCATTCTCTAAACTCCGTATTTGTGTTTCTCCACATTTTGTCGCTTCATGGCAGCTATATCCGCAACATCACAGACTCCCTCTCCGACCCACATTTTAAAGGCAACTCAACCATCTTTTCGCTTTCCCCATAGAGGGGACTTGACCACAAAAATAGATATTTCTTTGTGTTCTCTGGACAGTACCAAAAATGTATAGTTATATTTTAGATGAAATGTTGCTGAATTTACATTAATGTTTACGTTACAAAATTAGTAAATTATATTTTTCTTAATTTAGCACTAAAATGCATAAAAATGTATATATTGCCACAAAAAAAGCTGTGATGTCTGGGCCTTGTCCGCCACGCCCACTCGTCCTCGTGCAGGGTTGTTTATGTTTGGGCGCGGTGCTTAGCAAGGCGATCAGAAACAGTGGCGTGGCGGACTAGGCCCAGACGTCACAAAAGGAAAAAAAAAATACAATAAAAAATGCGGAGGATACCTGCAGTTTCTGCACATCTGTGGCAGATTCCGCGAACAATTTGGTTCTTAGATGAAATGGGAGACTGAAACCGCTACTGCTGTAATAATAAAGCTTAAGAAGAACAATAAAGTGATTTGCAATTATATACATGCAAATTTGTACCTAAAATACTTGCATTTGAGACGTAGGTTTCATTTGTAGGTTTCCTCGCTTTTAGTGATGTGCAGTGCTTACAGCCTCCTTGTGGAGACTGTGCACATGGCACAGAATTTCAAAAAAAGACAAGTGAGTACAAAATTTGTCTGATTTCTTATACCAAATAGCACATACCTTTTTCAAATATTTAAAGCAGTACTATGATAAGTTCAAAAGCCCACATATTAAAATATCCACACCTCTACTTTTGACCTTTTCCACCACATCTGTCAGCAGCAGCTGGAGTGTGTGCGCGCTGGGCTTTGGAGTGTGAACACCTCGCTTCGCTGACACAGAATCCCCCTTATCACGGACAATGCAGCTTTCTGTCAAAGGTCTCCAGAGAGCTCAGTGCACTTCCTGTTTTCCAGGCTCCTCATAGAGCAGGTCTGTTTGATGGGGCCTGCTCATTCAAAAGTCCACCACAAGTAACAGCCACGGTTCTACTCCACCACTGAGGCAGAGTACAGGTATTTCTTTATCAGGCTGTAGTTTAATTTACCCAGCGGAGCACAGATCAGAGAGAAATTGCCGCACTGCAAGAGTACAAAGGTGCTGTGGCCATTGGAAAGCACTTTACCATACAAACTGAGAGAAGTCTAGAGTCTAACCGCAAAGGAAAGTCAAGCACTAATGCAAACAAACTGGCAGGCGAGCAGGTTTATTCTGCAGGTTTATGGTTAAGATGGCTTCACGATCATGCAGAAATTAAGAAAATAGAATTGTCCAACTTTTCTCTCTCAACAGTGAAGGGGGATTATGGTTCGTTCTGCCGTGGTGGAGGTGTTTGCACTGGCAGCTTAGTGAAAAGGCACAGGTGCACTGCAGTCTTTTAACCTCTTGCTGTAAAGACCGGCAAACCCGAACAAAAGAGACAAGGGGGGCGTTGGGGCGGTCAAGCTGTCGATTAATGCACGAGTTGAGACCAATTACACCAGGAATGTAAAGGCCCTCACACCTGGAGCGAACGTGTTAAAGCATAAACCTTCATAATGCTGTTCTAAAAAAGGTTTCCTATAGGTGATTAGAACACCAAATAGCTTCTAACACTACTCAATACTCCAGCATTTTTCAACCTACTCTCGATCACAGACAATCATTCCAGCTCATTTCCCTATACTTAGAAAAGAACGGAAAACCTGAAGTATATGTATAAGAGAAGCCTCCGGACAGTTGCTACATTACTTCTGTAAACCTTTATGTGACGGATTTCAGCAACTGCCCGACGGCTTCTATTTTAAGCAAGTCAGAGTGGCCAAGTTGTCTGAGCTACAGAATATTGCATAATATAACATAACTCCATGGGTTGGAAACCTTTTTTTTTTTAATAGACTTTGATTATTGAATGGAACCCCCTAAAAATATTAAAAGTATTTCACTGTTAGCCAGACAATTTCAACCAAAAATTAAAACTATCCAGTAAGAGATGATATACACGATATAGACAAAAGTATCTGTTTTACAGAGTTCGGGCAAGGCCCCTTACCTCCAGTGAAGGGCAATATTAATGCTTCAGCATACCAAGACATTAAAGGTGACATACTACTTTTTAAACAGGTTCTAATAGGTCCATGGCTATACAAAACATGTTCATGAAGTTCTTTGCACAAAATCACTCTCACATAAAGAGATATGACCAGCTTTATTCTTGACAGCTTCAGTCCATTTAAGGGTTTTGTCCTTTTTATGCAAATAAGCTGTTGCTGGCCACGCCCCACACACCCCAAGCTTACGCTGCGTTTACCACAGGTGAAAATGTCAGAAAACATAGGCACTATCCAGCCCTTTATGTTCGACCCCGAGTCGGACTAAGAGCAAGATGAAAAACACCTCATGTGTGACTTGCCTTTGCCTGTAGCCATAGCGCTTGGGCGTCTTATGCATGCTTGTAAAACCAGCAAATGGCGGAACCTGCAACTAATCTAGTGGGTGGGGGCTCGACAGGTGAGGGGCGGTTCTATGCAAATTTCCTCATCCTGACATCAGAATAAGGGAGCCGTCCAAACGGCTCATAGAAGCTTATGATTCCTGACACCAAGATCTTTCAAGTGACTCACAGAAAACAGATGGACGGGTTTTTTTCCGCAACTGGAATGTTTATAGGAGCAGTAGAGACCCAAATGGAAATACAAAAGGTACAAAACGTGAATTTTGTATGATGTCCCCTTTAAGGACAACGCCATGATTCCAACTTTGTGGGCATAGTCTGGGGAAGGCCCATTCCTATTCCCGTATGACTGTGTCCCAGTGCACAAAGCAAGGTCCATAAAGACCGGTTGGATGAGTTTGGTGTGGAAGAACTTGACTGGCCCACACAGAGCCCTGACCTCAGCCTCAGTATCACATAGTTTGGATTTCTACAGCGATCCTGGCCTGAGATTCCCCGAAGCAATGTTGTCAGTCGGCGCATGTATGATGCAACGTTGTCGCGCTTCAATTCTCAAGCATCGCACCCACATTAGTCCACTAAGGCTAACGGACATTCACGCAAATTGGGTTAATCAATGTTATTGTTAAAACAACAGTGCATATCACACTTTACTGTCAAAAGTGAGAGTGGATTGGGTTCACAAGCAAACAATTATAAGTAAACAGCCCCATTTCTTTTGATTGTATGTTGTAAGCAAATTAAATAAAGGGATTAACAGGGATCACTTGTCGTCCCGGACCTTTTATCTTATCTAGAAATTAGATTTAGACCTTTGAATACAAAGTTTGAGAACCCATGATCTACAGAATGAATGAACACAAATTCTCACAAAACACTTCAAAATGTTGTGGAAAGCCTTCCAAGAAGACTAGAAACTGTTGTAGCTACTAAGAGGGGACCAACTCCATATTGAAGTCTATGTATTTGAATGCAATGTCATTAAAGTCCCCGTTGGAGTAATGGTTAGCGGTCCCAATACTTTTGTCCATATAGTATAGGTGATGTCCCCAAAAAATAAACTGAGAAACCCTGAGAAAACCTTGAGACAGAGTCCACTGTAGTTAGTAATGGTATTTTAAATCACGGCCTTTCAAATTGGCGTGTGTTCAAGTATACTTGATGCAGTTTGACAGAATATTACACAGCTGTCATGAGCGAATGAGTCATTGGTGTGGCAGAGCAGGGAAAACACAATAACGTGCAGGAAGGAGACGGAGAACCACTTCTCTGAATACAACAAACACACAGAGGAAGTGCTGATATAGGTACTTGGCTAACAAGAGGTCATATTTAATGATGGCTGTCAGAAAGGACATCTATCCACCGGCCTTTGTTTGTACTGTGGGATCTTTGGCCTCTACTTGTGTGGCTGTAGGAAGCGCCAAGGCATGATGCTAGAACCGTGTTTGCACTCTACCAGCTGTCTGTTTGTGCTCTCAACTCAACGGACCATTGACCGCCCTGCTTTACTGCAACCTCTCCTCCTCTAAACAGACCTAAAAACAAAATGTGGCACGGCTAATTAACTCCCCCTACCCCCATCTCAAATCCAGCAAAACGCCTAGCCTGCATCAGTTCAGCATACATATTCACACTACTCAATGATTAATCTCATAAAGCAGGTTGCATAATAGCCACACACACACACACACACACTCTATGTTTCAACACTGCTTATCAAGCCAAAATCTATTGCACAAGAAAGGGAGAGATAACAGTATGTGGAAGAGGCATAGATACAAGCACTTTAAACTCCCAGGACAACACTATTTCTGCTAACTATATTATGTGGGATATTATGTGGTTTCATTTTTACAAAGACACTATATCTTAGGAACTAGCTTCACAGTGAATTCCAGGTCATTGACCTGGAACTTCCAATTCACAAGAAAATTCCTGTGTTGAGCAATGAATCAGACGGAATACTGATCAGAGCTTTATCCATCTTTCGTGGCATCTGAGGACAACTTGCCCTGAAAATGAAATGAAACTTCACGTACATGATGATAACAATCTAGATGATGTATATTCTTGGCCTCAAGCCAAAGAATAGAACAAGATAAGAACTAGATGGAGATCTTGCTCTCTAGCGGAAAAAATACAAGCTTCAATACATTGTATTAAATAAAGTTTCAAGACTTAGCTCACTGGGAATGGTAGGGCTGTCTGGTGAATGAATGCTGAAAGGTCATTTCACCAGCTCATAAGTGAAATTTGAAAATGTACATTTTCAATTTAGTGACGACTCACTGGCAATTTGTTTGATAATGCATATTTCACACTCACCTCCTGGTTACTCTTACAGCAAGAAGCAAATTCTAATGAAATCACCCACTTATATGCATTTTCCCATCCTGTTGTCATCTTTTTAAACATTTTATTCCTTACCAGTAAAGTTTTATTAAAGTAAAGGCTGTGCACAGTTCATTATTCCATTCAAGTACACAGATTTAGTTTGGCCTTTTTTCAAACTCTTAGTTTGACTACTTCATCAAAAAAATGTATCAGTGCTCGATTGTTACCATGATCAACAGTGACGATCCAACTCTACAGCTTTCTAACTGGGGGTTATAGAGTTATAGAGCTGCCAATCACAAGTCAGTGCACTTAGTCACATCTGCATTCATTCCTATGGGAACCTGGGCTCATTCCATTATCTGTATCCTTCAAAAGACATCTGCTTGACCCCAGTCTGAAAAAGGAAAATCAGTTTGTTTCCAAGAAGCTGTGGGACAGTCCACTAGGGGACCACTGCTGTGGATACAACAGATGGGGAAAAGAAGTCTGCACCAAACTGATTAGCAAAAAGGCCAACAGATCACACACTCTGCAGTTCCGAATGTTCAAGCTAAGGTTGAAGGTGATATAGGGCAAAAAAAAAACCCATAAAAATGTACCATTACATAATTGATCAAAGTGTGTGAATGTGAATATTTTCTCATCATTCTAAACTATATATACACCACAATTTCTGAGCATATAGTGAAAAGTATTAGTATTAACACTGACCGACCTTGTTTCGTTAAAAAGAGCGCATGTTTAGCTCTATTTAATTTAGTTTAGTGTGGTCATAATCAGAATTTCCCAGAGGAAGTTGTTTATACAACGACTGCACAGACACACAGAGACACAAAGACAAGAATAAAATAATTTATTATTTAAAGTCAAAATCTAACTCTTCAGAAAGTACTCTAAAAACCAAATGCTGTGGTCAGCAAGAGTGAAAAATGCTACTGGAACACCTGGAGGATTCTGTCTTATCAAATCTCAGAACAACAAAATATTAAGATACAGACTACGAACTGTGAAAATATCTACAAGTATCCTGATATTTGCAAATGAGCCACTACTAGAATAACACTGTCGTCTTGCCCAAGCTTCATTCACGCTGCTTCTGAAAAATAGACAAGAACGTCTACTTTAAACTGCAGTATCTATATTGCATAAAAGTTCATTTGATGTTACCTTCACTTCAGAATGTCTTTGAGAACAATAGAGGGAAGGGTCAAACCAGCCACATCATCTGTTTGAACAACCACTGCGTCACTGCCTGTGAAACTGACTGGAGGCGAATAAGCAGCTGCCAGTTGCTGCTGCCGAAGCCACCCTGTTCCCACGTGACTTGCCACAAACAAGTAGGACTGCTCAAGTCCAAGTGCACACACCTGGAATCGCAGAAAGACACACAGGGAGCACTTGTTACCCGGAAAAGGTGACACCAGCACGTAAAAACCGTGACAAGTTCCTGCAAGTGACGCAGGAGGCAAGCCAGGAGAAGCGCACATCCAGACAGTCAACCATTCAGGCAGTAAACATGTTTGTGCAGGGGGTTTACTCTGATGAATGTGACGGTTACACCACAGCCCACGTTTCCTGTTCCCAAACAAGAGCGGGACTATGGCACTGCGCCCATGAAGATGTGCTCACACATGAGCCTTCGGAGATAAACCCTCCTCAGGCTACACGGTCAACAATGAAACGATAGGGCATGCCAAGCTGTACCATGCGCCAACTGTAGTCCATTTCAAGCACAACTGGTTGCATTTGCGGTTGGAAGAGCCAAATAAAAGGATTCAAACCACTCAGAACGGAAAGTGGCATGACGGGAAATCAGAAAGTTTCAAAACGATACATCCAATAAAGTTCCCAGATACTCTGTAAAAGAAAGACCCATACAGAAATCACTAAATGGATATACATTCCTGGAGTATTACTTCACAAAACAATTAGTTGGATGAGTTGTCGAGCATGGAAACCACTAAAATTTGCAGAACCAGGGTGTATGTGTGTAGGGGGGGGGGGGGGTCTTTTAGCATGATGGTCCTATAGCATTGTTCCAAACAACCATTTGGGCCCCTTTATGTTTCAAACTGCAGAATGTTATGTGATTAAAACTCTCCAAGGTTATAGGAGCACTTGACATTTCCACATGCCTGAAGGCTCAAGATGACAACGGTCCACGCCTCACACATCTTTAAGAAATCCCATCTTCCAAATTAGCCGTACTAACATGTCTTGGGAACTGTAGAACTGACAACAACTACACTGGAAGAGAGAAAAGACACAGAGTAGTTCCAAAATAAAACAATAACGCAATGTTAAACTCATAGCTACAAATGTCCAAGTTTCCAGCACCATGGCCAAGGTTAGTGGGAGATACTGTATGCGATTTCAGTGAAAGAAGAAGGGATGGGAAGCTGCCAAGCGGGTCAAGGATATCCCAACGGGGAGATGCACAAAAGGCCAACCGCTATGTTCTTCTCCTTAGACAGCAGTGGGTGTGGGGTAAAATAAATCAATTCACATTCATCACTACTTACTGTGTGGGCTTTTTTCATAACCGCCTTTTCTTTGAAGGCAGCCTAGATATTAAACAGCCAAAGGGCAGAGAGAGAGAGCCTAGAAACACTATACAGTTATAAAAAGAGATAAAAGGGTGACTTACGACAATGCAAGTGTGAGCTTTCACACTCTCCCCCTCACAGCTTGGTACATTCTTGTTATTGCGTGTGATCATTGCCTGTTTCCCTATACACACACCTCTTTTGTTTTGATGGATCCAAAATACCTCCTGTGCGGGAGCTGGTGTTGGTGTAAGCCTTCTGCAGGCAGTTAGTTGGCATGACCAACCCCAGCCCCCGCCCCCCAACACACACACACACACCATATCAACAAAGGATAACAGGATCTTAGTGAGTGGTAAAATAACTTCCTGCTAATGTGGTAGGATATGAACAGAACTTCATATTAGGATTACTTAAAAAACAGTTTGCATAGTCATTAATTAAAAGCAGGTACATACTTTCTTTGTATTTCTCAAAGAATTCTCATTGGAAATATCGCTGCCTGGTCAGGATGCAACTGCCACACATAAAAATATGATTTGTTGGTAGATATACCATTTATAGCTTGCAGTCCTAATATCTGTGATTTCATCCAAGCCCTCTTCCCATCTATTACGAACACAAGGTTCCCGTTAGAGGGACACTCCAGCCATATTGATAAATGATAGGAATCATTACTAAATCGGCTCACTCACCTACAGTGGAGCAACAAGAGTCCTGAAAGAGAGCTTACTCATCTTAACAAGCAGGAAACCCCTTTTAGATCATGCATTCAGCCACATTCTACTGGTTTTATGGCAAAATGTTCTCTTTAACACAGTCACAAAAACAAACAAACTACCAGAATACTGAATTTAGAAATGAATAACAAAACAAGTGATTGCTCGAATATTTAAAATTATTCGGGCCAGTCAGACCAACTTCCTAGTTACACTGAATAAGCCTGATGTTAACTATAACCAGTTTATTTAACTCTTCCGGTTGCACTTGTAACATTGGTCCCAGTGCAACTGGAACTTATTTTAGCTACTATATTGCAAACGTAACCATATTCACCTGTATGAATTGATGTTTACATGTTATAAGCAGCTGTTGGCTGTCACTTATCAAGGTCACTCATACTCTCAGTCTCAACCCATGACTACTACTAACATCACTGAAAGCTGTCTCTGACTAAGCATACTCAAATACATTTCAAGAAAGTTTTTGTTACTTTTAAACTTTTATCTTTTAATTTACTGCAAACATGTATCAGTTGGTAGGGTTAACAATCAATATCAACCATGAAAAAATATATCAATCAACTCCTAGCATTGTAGTGAGAGATCACCAATGGATGAAACAAGGGCACAAAATCATGACCTCTCAACCTGACAAGGCTGGAACAGAATACTGTACAACACAACACAAACACCAATAAATGAATTTTTTGGACAGAATGCCCCTTTAAACCCAGAAAGGTCTCTGCTTCATTGAATTTGTTCCAGTTCAGCTTGGTTCTCAGCCAAAACCAGACAAAACTGAATTTTCGCACTCTGCTAAAGGATCTTAAGCTGAACGCTTCCTAGTTCCTAGATGATCCATGATTGTGGGATTGTGCTTGACAAAGCAGATCAGGCCAACTCAGTTTTGTTATGTTCTTTCACTGGTTAATAACTACCCAACTGGACAAAGTCCCAAAGAGATTACAATCGAGCCAACCACCTCAGTTTCTCAATAATACTGCTTTATACCTCCTATATCAATCTATTACACATCAGCTGCATCAAATCACTGGATTCAACCAAGTTTCAAACGTGGTTACGGGAATATTTCAGTTGACCCAGCATGAAAGAGCTCATTCTCTCCGATAAGGCCTGGATTTCTGCCATTTCTCAATGACACAGCGTGATTAAAAACATATATATCCTGAGATGTATTCAAAGGGAAATTTCTATGCAAGTTTACACGAAAGCCCAAGCCTAGGCTGGTGACCTGATCCATATGACCGCGTGCAGCAGTATCTGTCTGCATGAAAGCCTATCTGCTGGCACCAAAGTAAAAGCACTCGCAGAGCAGCGTACAATAAATCTAGGAAGGCAGCTGGAAGTCATAGTTAATTCAACTTTCCATAAATTCTCGAGATACTGCGCAACGTAGATGAGAAACACATGTGCTAGGAATGGAGACAGACCTCTGTGAGGAACTGACAAAAAAAAGAAGAAAAAAAAAGGAGGAAAGCAAGAGCTCAAGTCCTGCCATGTGCAATCAAAGTCCCGGCCTAGACAGCGTCAGTGTAGCGATCCAAATGTGCTGACTGACTACTTCCAGCATGAGTTAGGTTTCTAGGAACACATGAACGAGGGCTGTTAATCACATACAATTCTGAATCTGCACTCTGTTGTTAAACACAGGCTTTGAAGCAGTAGGGGTCGACATGACAGTAAGGCAAGTTGGATTTCCAGCTGCGGATTTGAATCAGCTGAATGACTGGGTTAAACTGATTTCAAACATGAGTGGGTAGGATGTTTGATTTCATACCCTCGACTGCTTCAAAAAAACCCATCAAATACAGATGTGAAGTGAGCTGAGCGACTGGATTGAACTGATTTCCAAAGTGGCAGGACTTCCACTGCCACAGCGGAAAGGCAGTTAAAGGCACCAGTTCTGCGGCCAAACCTTACAGCTGTGGGGACCACAGTGGACTGGTAGAGTGAGACACTCAAGTTTATTTATTTTTGGCCAAATATGACCGAATATGAAGTAATCCATGGGACCTAGCCAGCTCAAATCGCAGTCTGGCTCAGTACTCAGCTACTGAAATCCAATACTATTCCCACAAAGCCACTCGCAGTTCGGTCATGCATGCCTAGAAGAAAAAAAAACTATTTACAGTAGAGGTGATGGCTTGAGCAGAACACTGTGAGTTAATAAAGTAAAGTAAAGTGGCCTTTACAGTCACGTGTGAACAAAGCACAGCACAGTGTGAACCTTATGAACGTATTTCTCTGCATTTAACCCATTTAACGCATAGTGAAGAAGTGTGTAACCAGCGACGCAGAGCCCGGGGAGCAGTGTGTGGGGACTCAAGGGCCCCTCAGTGGTGTCAATGGTAGTCCTGGGATTCAAACACACGACTTTCTAATTCCTAACCACCAGGTCACCACACCAGCTTTTGATACAAATACATAAAAATAATACTCCTCGATACTACTGGAGGTCTGAGTCCAGTAAAGCTTTGGACTGGCAGAATGGTCAGTCCAAGCTCTTCCCTCCTTACCTGCTTAAAATCAGCCACGAAGGTTATGAGCGTCCCATCAGCCTGCTTGAACTCCAGCGTGATGGAGTCCTGCTCGCTGTCCGCCTCCAGCACCTCCTGGGTGATGTGTCCATCAGCCAGACGGACTCGCACCTTCAGCTCGGAGCAGAGTGTGAGAGGGAGCAGGGAGCAGACCACCAGCAGCACCACAGGGGGTCCAGGTGACACCAACATCTGAAACGGGCTCCCAAAGCTTCAGAAGCAGACGGCCGGACAGAGAAGACACATAGTCCAGAAGGGAAATCTAGTCTGGTCCGGTCCGGCTCATTCCAACACGTCCACCTCCAGCACCGAGGTCCTGACCCGAACACACACTGCTGGCATGCTCTCACTGCTGCTCTCTGCTTTTCTCACTCCTTCCTCCTCCATGTCCTCGGAGTGGAAGCGCGTTCATTCAGTAAACAGAGGCGCGAGAACCAGAAAAAGTTTTGGAAGTTGAGGTGCGCGACGTCTCGCTCACTGTCCGCGAGGAAAGAGGAGGCGCTAGGGCTTCAGTAGAAACACACAGAGCTCACCTCCATTCAGCATGCTTATCTCTCTCACATACACACACACACCAGTCTCTTCGGCTTCACTTTCTGTTTTCCTACCTCACTCACTTTTTTATTCCTCCACCCCCCCGCACGCTTTTACCCAGGACCCGTCACTTCCTTCATGATCCAGAGTGCAGCTCCACTCTCCACGGCCTCCAAACTTTCAGGGGCACGGCAGAGCTCTTAAAGAAACAGACACCTAAACACGCGCACAGCACAATCTCAGTCAAGCAGAAAAACACAGACACAAAGCACAGCCTAAGTCAATCAGACAAACACACACAGCCAGCACAGCCTCAGTCAACCAAACACACACGCACACAACCAGCACAACCTCAGTCAAACAGACGAACACACACAGACAGCACAGCCTCAGTCAAACAGACGAACACACACAAACTCAGTCAAATACACACAACCAGCACAACCTCTGTCAATCAGACAAATACACACAAACAGCATAACCTCAATCAATAAGACAAACACACACACACAAACAGCACAACCTCAGTCAATCAGACAAACACACACACACAACCAGCACAACCTCAGTCAAATACACACAGTCAGCACAACCTCAGTTAATCAGACAAACACACACACACAACCAGCACAACCTTAGTCAAACAGACGAACACACACAGCCAGCACAACCTGCCAATCAGACAAACACACAACCAGCACAACCTCAATCAGACAAATACATACACAGCACAACCTTAATCAATCAGAAACATACATACCCAGCACAACCTTAGTCAATCAGACTAACACACATACCCAGCACAACCTCAATCAATCAGAAACACACATACCCAGCACAACCTCAGTCAATCAGACTAACACACACAGCCAGCACAACCTCAGTCAATCAGACTAACACACAAGCCAGCACAACCTCAGTCAATCAGATAAACACACACACAGCACAACCTCAATCAATCAGAAACATACATACCCATCACAAGGGTCAGTCAGACACGCATACAACCAGCACTACCTCAGTCAAACACATACAAACAGCACAACCTTAGTCAATCAGACTAACACACACAGCCTGCACAACCTCAGTCAAGCAGAGAAACACACACAGCCAGCACAACCTCAGTCAACCAGACAAATACACACAAACAGCATAACCTCAAATCAATCAGAAACACACATGCCCAGCACAACCTCAGGGTCAGTCAGACAAGCATACATCCAGCACTACCTCAGTCAATCAGACAAATACACATAAACAGCACAACCTCAATCAATCAGACAAACAAACACACACACACACACATAGCACAACCTCAGTCAATCAGACAAACACACACACAACCAGCACAACCTCAGTCAAACACACACAAACAGCACAACCTTAGTCAATCAGACTAACACACACAGCGAGCACAACCTCAGTCAATCAGACAAACACACATAAACAGCACAACCTCAGGGTCAATCAGACATACACAAAACCAGCACAACCTCAGTCAAGCAGAGAAACACACACAACCAGCACAACCTCAGTGAATCAAACAAACACACACAACCACCAGCACCTCAGTCAATCAGACTAACAAACAAAGCCAGCACAACCTCAGTCAAACACACACAACCAGCACAACCTCAGTCAAACACACACAACCAGCACAACCTCAGTCAATCAGACCAGTTTTGGTCTTGAGACCAATTTTTTGTGTCTTGTCTTGGTCTCAACTCTATTTGGTCTCGGTCTTGTCTTTGTCTCGGACATAGCGGTCTCGATGGGTTGGGGAAAAAAAGAGAAAACCTCGCATGTGCATCATCACAAACCAGTGTCATTATTTATTATGTGCCTCAATTCAAATGCAACCAGTCAGATGCATCTATTTTAAAAATATGTTACATTGTATACGTTTTCTCAACGGACACTGCCAGCGCTTCACATCACATCACATCATAGCCAGTCGGCAAAGAAATGTCCAAAAACGTTCCGCGAAGTCGGCAGTAATTAACTTTGGCTTTACAGAACACAAAAAGTATATTTGCACAACGTCCCAGAAAAAGAAACATTCTGCTGTATGCCGATTTTGTCTAACCACCTTGACAATATAATTGAAAAGATAACATGAATTTGATTTAATGAGTAATCACACTTTACAGCGATGCCTTTTTTCTCTACAGTTGATCTGAGTGATGTGATGTTGAGTCTAGCCCTAGTCTGTTTTTGGTTTTGGTCTTGGTCTCGACCAGCCTTGGTCTTGGTCTCGCCTTAGTGTGTCTTGGTCTTGTTCTTGATACCCTGGTCTTGGTTTAGGTGGTCTTGACTACAACACTAGCTCTAATAAAATAAAAGAGTGTACACATTAAATACTGAAAAATCTGATCTTGTAGTTGTTAGGGATTCCAATCATCTGTTAAATTTGTATATTTTCTGTTTTTTTTATGATCCTGAAAAATGAAGTTTGTTTTGACTAGAGTTTAAATGTGTACGGCGTGGGGGGGGGTCTCTCACTTTTGCACAGTATTGTGCATATTTATTTATTTATTTATTAATTTATTTAACTGACACTATGAAAACCCATACTATTCTGTTCCTTAACATCCTTTAAAATAAACAAAAAAATATAACTATAGCAAAATAAAAATATAGGAAAAGTCAGTGGCTTGTTTCATACCTTTAGGGTTCATGTTAAAAAGACACAAAACATAATGACAAAATAATTAGCCAGTATATTTGTAAAGCAATTAAGAGATTATTTATGCTGTCTACCTAGTTCAGAGAACCTGAATGAACTTTTTAAAATTTCTTTTATTACAGCCTTAAGGGAATGCCTGACAGAGCAAGGGAGGGGGAAGTGCCACACACTGAGAGAGAGCAACATCTGGAGATGTTTAGGGTGATCAAAGTGGCCTATTAAATCGTGCATTACCACGCTATGGGAGGATGCATGGCAGCCGCTGCTCCAAAGCACTGCAATTCCCAGGTGAGGAGGTTCTCACTGGGTGGCCCAGGTAGAAAAGCCCACCGCAGAGAGAAGTCAGAGCAGGGACCTCATAGAGGAGCAGGGCTCCACTGGAGTTAAAAGCAAACACAACTTCAGCAAACAGTGTCAGGTGGCCTGCCACTTGGGTCAATACGGTGATAAATTTGAGGGTAGGAGGTCAGGTAAACGTTGCTACTTTTGTGGCGTGTAAAACCAAAGTATTTCCAGCTGGGGGTAAGTAAAATAGACCTGCAACAGAGCAGAAAGTGAATCCCCTTTTCTTTGACTTTTCAATAATACTTATCAAATTCACAAGCTTAAAGATCATTTTTACCTGGCATTCCATTTCAACTGAATACACAGTATGAACAAAAGTATTGGGACACACCTCTTGTGCAATTCAGGTGATCTAAATTGCTTCAGCATAAAAAGACATTTTGGACAACATTTTGGACACTTTGTGGACACAGTTCAGGGAAGGTCCTTTTCTATTCCAGCGTGACTGTGCCCCAGTGCACAAAGCAAGCTCCATAAAGACATGGCTGGATGGGTTTGGTGTGGAAGAACTTGACTGGCCCACACACAGCCCTGAACTCAACCCCATCCAGCACCTTTGGGATGAACTGGAATGGAGCCAGACCTTCTCGTCCAACATCAGTGTCTGACCTCATAAATGCTCTACAGAATGAATGAGCACAAATTCCCACAGAAACTCCAAAATATTGTGGAAAGTCTTCCAAGAAGAGTGGAAGCTGTTATAGCTGCAAGGGGGGAATGGTTAATCATCCCAAAACATTTGTCCATATAGTGTAAATTAGCCTTGTTGATCCACAGTACAACAAAACATGTCTTGGCCAATTGATTGTTTAAGGTAATGTGTAGTTTTACTCTCTCTCTGCTGCAAATTTAAACTTGTAACATTAAAACTTCTCCACAACAGGGAAATATTTGGAAGTGTTGTCTACGATTTATTCATTTTTTTAATCAAACCATCAAAACGATAATTTCTCATAGTTTGTACCAGATGGTTGGCATGTGCAATGTGGACAATATGAGCATTTCAGTTTTTTATCTACATTTTGGGTTTACATTATGTATGTACATGGTTGTTGGATATATCGTACAGAAACGCAGATCTGGAGCTGTGTTGGTCAGTAAAGAAAAGACTAATTGGTCATGTGACTTAATTTAAACTGTATACTGCCTTCTGTGACTTCAGCCTTGTAAAGGTCAGTGTAATATTAGTAAGTCCTATTAGCTCGTGCAGTATTGTACACATTGTAGTGCCTCTATGCTCCAACTCAACTTGTGTGAGAGCAGGGAGACTCCAGGAGCAGGACTGGGACACACAATTATTACTGTAATGAAGGTTGAAATACGAAGTATTGTTTACTGATGTCTAGCAGCTTTGTCTGTACAAGCACTTTTCATCCACTTCTTCAGTTATGACTGAATGTTCTTGTTCCACAGCTTACTCCTGCAAAAGAAACTACATAAATTTGAATTGGCAAGTTTGGCCAATCTGTGTCCGGAAGCTGCAGAAGAAGCGAAGGCACTAATTCCAAGGTGAGCCCTTACCCTTCATTTGCTAAGGACCTGTCCTCTTTTCTTCTTCAGGCAGGTCTTGAGGTACCTTCTGAGGCCTTCTGGTGTGTGTTAAGATCTTAGAACTATTTCAGAATATTAGGGACATAAGAACATTAGAATATTTGAAATATTAGAATGTTTCCACTTTGGAATGTGTGAGTGAAATTGTTATAACTTTATTCTCATCTCATGTTTCACTGATAATTGTTTGTCTATTATTAGCGAAGTTCGTTGTGTGAATAGGATGAATTATTCCTTTAAAGTCAGTTTGAATTGGAAATAAAGCTCCTTCTTTCTGTACAGTGATGTATTTCCAAATAATAATCAGAGAATGTTTTGCCATAATGTCTAAAGCAAAATTTTTGTCATTTAAATATATCAGTGAATATATAATACAATGCTTTGTGATTAAAATTCCTAACAATGCCAGTTAAAAAGGCATTCAAATTTCTATTTTAAATGTGGGTAGACTTTCATTACTATTACATTCGTGATACTTGTGACGTCTTTGAAATGTTTGAGTGAAGCTGTTTCACCGTACCTTTTCTCATCTCATGTTTCATTTACGTATGTGATCTTTCACTCACTCTCTGTCTTTTCTAGCCTGGAAGGACGATTTGAGGACGAGGAGTTGCAGCAGATTCTGGACGATATTCAGACCAAACGGAGCTTTCAGTATTGAGTCGCACCTTTTTTGTTTTCCCAAGTTGTACAGTCAAGCCCAGAACTCATGCATTGCATCAGAATGTTATTATTTTGTATTTGTTTCATTACAGACAAATTTCTGTCCGGTTCCCTTTTCAGACACGTTCTTTTTTTCTAGTACTTAATTCTACATTTTTTGTGCTGGTGTTCCATTGCTAAAAAATAAATGTTTTCATGTAATCTGATGTCTTTGGGTGATCACTTTCAAGCCAGTAAAAACACAGACAGTCCTTAAACTGAAAACTACGTGGATGCATGGTGCCTTAGACAGAGCTTTGGATGCTAAAAATACCTTAAATCTATCTTTTATCCGTTTCTTATCATTTTTGAAGACTAAAATTATTTCCTATTTTTGTGTTGAGTGCTGTACCCAAGCAGGGAGGTGGGGGAAGCTGAAATTTCCATATGATCTTAAATTAGGTTAATTCATAGATACAAGTAGCTGTGAGTTACTACTGTCTACTGTCCCACAAAGTACAGACAATGTAAATGTACCATCAAACATGTTACAGGGTCCTTGAGGTTCATTTAGGTACCTTACAATCACTTTTCCAGATAAAATGGGCTTTTCTTTCATTTTATCTTTTTTAAGTACAGAAAAAAAGATTTGTATGGAGATGGAAAACTGGAATTGTATGTATCTTCAGCAGAATACTACAAATACGTTCCCTAACTTAAGGTAGTGAAGACATACTCAGATTTTCTGAGAGTAATTATCCAGGCATACAGATTATTGATGTATTCAATGGTTTTGCCCACATAAGTTTAAATACAAAAGCATAAAAAAACTGAGTAACACGAATCAGGCTGGGTGGGCGTGCACAGGACCTTCGCCTTGCGATCAGAAGGACGTGGGTTCGAATCCCAGGACTGTTGGTATTGTCTCTGAGATTTCTCTGAGCAAGGTACCGTCCATACAGAATGCTCACTTTACACTGAATAGGGGCTTTTCATTAAAAAGTTCAAGGACCACTGAGCTCAATATGAGGCTGTGTGTGTTTGGATCCCTCTGCTGGTAAACCTGGTACTACAGGTGAGGGAGAATCGGTGCTTTCCCCGAATACTAAAAGTAAATATAAACTAGATGATAATTTCCGCCAGCGATGTGTTTGTCCATTATTAGCAAGGTTCGTTACGTGAGTAAGGAGTCAAACTGACGGTCAGTGTGAATTGGAAAAAAACACTCTGTTCTGTTTCCAGGCGAAATATCATCACGAAGGCTCTCTAAACTAGCTGAACTTGATTTTTGTCCTGCTCTTTCTTTAGGGACATCCATACATCATATAGGCCTATTAAAGCTCCCAGGGTGTGCAAGTGTACGGAGCATTCTAGTGGGCTATGACCTGGGGCAGAGCAAAATGATCTTACCTTTTGAGGATCCCTAAGGGTTAAACAGCTCTTTAAAGCTTTCCAAACAGAAATGACCTGTTCATGTGAACGGGCAGATCCACGCTAAGGTATATATCAGTGGACCGGAGGGTCGGCGGACTGGAGCACAGCTTGATTTAGCGGTTTAGTGCCAGTGAGGAACTAGAACACTGTGCTGAACACGGGACTGGAGTTGGACACCCAGGTAACACAGGTAAGACTGGTCAAAGAGATCATGAACTTAGTTACACATTGTCCCTACTTTATTATAGGCACGGTTACATAATACTTTTGTACTTAAGGGTTTTCTTGAGTTTCTTACCAAGTGATAATACTCTTACTTTCACACAGTTACATGTGTGAGGACAGTATTCTGTATTCTGTTTCATTATAGTTAATGAATTGTTAATAATCATGTATTTATTCATTCTCTTTTGTATGTAATTAATTTTAGTCATTATTTTACCAAAAAATCTTCAGAGGTTTGTCCCAGTAGTTTTATAGTGTAGTTCAGAGGTTTGTCCCAGTAGTTTTATAGTGTATTTCAGAGGTTTGTCCCAGTAGTTTTATAGTGTAGTTCAGAGGTTTGTCCCAATAGTTTTATAGTGTAGTTCAGAGGTGTGTCCCACATAGTTCAGATGTGTGTCCCAATAGTTTTATAGCATAGTTCAGAGGTGTGTCCCAATACTTTTATCCGTATAGTGTAGTTCAGAGGTGTGTCCCAATACTTTTGTAGTGTAGTTCAGAAGTGTGTCCCAATACTTTTGTAGTGTAATTCAGAGGTGTGTCCCGAAACTTTTGACAACGTTTGTCCATCTATTTGTTGGATGGGGTTGAGGTCAGGGCTCTGTGTGGGCCATTTTCCATACTGAACTCATGCAACCATGTCTTTATGGACCTTGCTTTGTGGCCTATTTCAGAGGCGTGTCTCAATACTTTTGTCCCTACTGTGTAGTTCAGAGGCGTGTCCCAATACATTTGTCCCTATAGTATAGTTCAGAGGTGTGTCCCAATACTTTTGTCCATATAGTGTCAATAACACTACATTTCCCATGCTGCACCGGGGTGTCTGGGCTCCTCCGAGAGAAGCTGGGGCCGGTTCGTATCATGGCGACATACGTGGACATCCTGAAGAGCGAGTTCCCTGAGATTGACACCGAAGTGTTTGACTATATCACTGGTAGGTTCTGCTTTACTCCATAGCGGTTCTTCGTTTTTGGAAACAACAGGCGAATTCTCTTTGTAGTCCAGAGTCTCTGGCCGTGAATTAGCCTGCTAAGCTAAAGCTACATGTCCATTTCAATGTGGTGTGCTCCTCATGCGTGCAGACACCCATTCTGCCCACTTTTAATCACTATTTTCAGAAATAAATGCAGAATATCGGCTGTATAGAGGTCCTAGAGCTGACTGGGTAGATGTCTGCTGGGCTGTCAGATAGTTATCCAGCGTTTTAGCTCTATATCTAGACCAGTCAAGGGTTAGTCTCGTTTTTTTGACCAGGTTGAGTCACTGGTCATCAGGTTTTAGCTTTCACAAATCCGACAGTCAGATTCACCCAAACTACATCTCCTCCAGGTCCCCTTCAGTCATTCAGTCCTTCTCTGTGGGCCCCTGGTCCCTTTTTGGGTTAATTTCTTTCTGCTCTGATGGCTGAGTAACGTTAGCAGAACTGTTGCTCATGTCTGTCACTTTTGGGAAACATCCTTTTATGTAACACTGAAAGAAGACCAACATCTAACAAACTTCAGTCCATCTTCTGATAGATGATGGAGACACTAAGAGTTTACCCTCCAGACATTTTTATTTCTTCCCCTTTTTTGCATATAGGTACATATAGGCAGCTGCCTTTGCTTCTAATTGGGACATTACGTGAAAAGAGAAGTAGATAAACATCTAATAAACTTCATGTCATCTTCTGATAGATGTTTGAGATGCTGGAGTTTACCCTGAAGACCTGTAGAGAACTTGAGACATTTTTTACTCTTATTTTATGTATAGGATTTAGGTATCTGCCTTTGTTTCTAATTGGGACTTTATGTAACAAAAGAAGAGGACAAAGACCAAAAAAAACTTCATTTTGTCTTCAGATAGATGCTGGAGATACTAAGAGTTTACCCTGCAGACCTACAGAAAACTAGAAGAGTTTGCTTTCTTTTTGCGTATAGGGTTTAGGTATCTGCATTTGCTTCTAATTGGGGCTTTATGTAACAAGAGAAGAGGACCAAGACCTAACAAACTTCTGACCATCTTCTGACAGATGCTAGATATGTGCTGAGTTTATCCCTCAGACCTACAGAGAACCGGAGGACTTTTTACTT
>JBBPCY010000001.1:20620821-20642297 GCA_037974405.1 Brachyalestes nurse | reverse complement strand
CCCCCCATCTGCGCCACTGAATGTTCTGGTCACACCTCTGATCTAAAGGGCATCTCACATTTCTTCCCTCTTTGTCTGACAAGTTTTCAGTTGTTTTCTCACCCACATAGGCTACTGTTCTACCCTGATGTAAATTATGCCAACTTTTATTCAGGATTGTCTCATATGAACATGGCTTTGATGTTACAATAGCAAATCGAGTTAATGACTTTCAATCCTTAGATGACATGTGATCACCAACTCATGCCAACACGAGGGGCAGGACTGAAATGGTCTTTAGAAGGGGCTGAGTGTGAAGCCAGAGAGGGCCTGTCAGGTGTTGTCTGCCAGAAAGGGCCTGTCAGCATGTGTGGTACTGCACAACCTTGCCACCATCAGAAGGGAAAGGACTCTAGTCCTGATGCCTGTGCTGTTGACCCATTGACCCTCGACCACCCCACGCGGCGTGCTGTGAGAAAGGCCATCACACAGCAGTTTTTCACTTATTAAAAAAAACACAAACAAAAAAAACCATACAGACTATGAACACATTGAAAGTGAAAATTCAGTGATGCACACATATTGATGAAAGACTGGCGAACGTATGGCAATACCTTCTTTTCATGTTCAAGCTTCTCAATTTCAAGCTTTAGTTTTGTTTTTAGCACAGTCAAGCTCGAGCATGCACTTGTACAGGCTGTGCACATCGTCTGCTCCAGCCTACGTAGGCAAAAATGGTGAATCAGCTGTCAGTGTCCTCCTGAAAATCACCCACATCCTCCTGAAAATAATAGGAGTACAGCGTGGTTCACACTTAGTGAAACAATCATCTGCACACTCACTCGTACCTCAGGATCACAGGAGATGGAGCTGCTCAATATTCTCCCCTCCACTGAACACTACACATGAAACTAAAGGTCACAGCTGCACAAATGTATACACTGTACAGAGTGATTGTGATATTACCCTGCACAAAAAGTGCCGTCTGGGTCTGACTGGACTTCTCCCTCAACCCCTCCCATAATGGGCCTTCCTTTATTGTTGACCAATGGCAACTCCTCAGCAGGCATGTAAGCTTCAGGATGCACTCCACCTGTCACCTTCGCACCAACCTTTTTCTTATTGACTGTAAAACATAGAAACAAGCTATTAACTGGAGCCCAGACACACTACATCTCTCATAATGAGTAGTTTTATTAATGCATTAACTATTAATACATGAGCACAGCACTTGAAATGATGTTTCTTACATCTTTATTTGCAACCAAGTACGTTTCCCAGCGCTATTGCATCTGAAATGATGTTATTGTTAACACAGGATTACATACTGAGTAACCTCCCAGTAACTGCACTTATTATTAAATTAATTAAAAAGGCCCACTTCTGACATGTCATGCATCTATATACAGTAAACGTTCCAAGAGTACTTGCGTATAGTGAAAAACCGTGAATGATGTGGTAAATAAAATGCCTAAAATCGCCTTAATATAAACCTGTAAACTTTAATATGCCCCCAAATATGCTCCCAAAACACTTTAATTTCATTTTCAATTCAGCTTAATACTTTACCCTTGAAGAAAATGTAAAGGTAAACCCATATCCGTACTGTACAGTTTACACTTAACTGCTGTCTCTCGCAGCGTTAGAATGTAAAATATCGATGTTACCCCTGTATGGACTGTACTGTAATTCATGCACGGCTGTTTTCTTTAGTATAAGCAGGGTAGATACAGTAATAATAATCCAAATACAGGATTTTAAGAATAACAAAAGGAAAAACACGAGAACACTCTGTGCGGTCTATCCCTCGTGGTATTTACGTTGTTCAGTCTTTAGGTTGTTTGTGGAGTATACGCTCACCTTACCTTGGCTTGTGTCTTCTCCTATCCCTTCTCGTCTTTGTTCAGTTCATTCGTGTCTGGCCCTCGAGCCACTATTGTTTTGTATAGGTTCTATGTTATAAATAAATTGTCATCTAATGGAAGTCTACCCATGTGCCTCTCCTTTCCGGCCTGGACACAGTCCAAACGTGACAGATTCCACAAAAAATTATTAGTTCGGTTCTTGGGGGGTTTAATGCGCATCTCCGGCAGACGGCCGCGCACCGGAACACACAGATTGCCAGTCCGCCTCTGTGTACAGCTCATTTCAAGTCATCCCACAGCGTCTCAATGGGATTAAGATCTGGGCTTTGGCTCGGCCATTCCAGGACTCTCCATTTTTTAATTTTCAGCCAGTCCTTGGTGGATTTACTGATATGTTTTGGGTCATTGTCATGTTGCAGGGTCCAGTTCTGCTTCAGACAGAGGGTCTCACTTGTACTTTCACATCAACAGTAGCAAGAGCCAGCTGCAGGTGCAGTGAAGACATTTTAGGGTTTTTGGAGAATTCTTTTAGCATCTTGCAGCCTGCTCTCGGGGTGAACTCGCTTGGATGGCCAGACATGGGTATGCTGTTAGTTGTTTTGAAAATCCTCCACTTGTAGACTATTATCCGGACAGTGGAATGGCTGATTTCAAATTCTTTTGAGATCTTTTTAAATCCCTTACCAGACTCTAGCTCCAGCTCCTACAATCTTCTTTTTTGAAGGCCCCAGACAGCTCTTTCAATCTCACCATGGTGTTCACTCCCACTTCAGTAGCACTTCAAACTAAATGTCTGGGGTTTAAATAGGGCAAGCCTCCTTCAAAATGCTGAGTAATGATATTCTAATCATGTGCAGCTGTGATACACCTGTGTATGATTTGAGCAATTTTAACTGGGAATAAATGTGGGGGTGTCCTGATTTATTCCTCGCCAGAAACTGCATATTTGTAGAATTGCATTTTTACTTTCATAAGCTTTTCTACCTTCCTGTATTATGCCTTTGTCAAAAAGCACTTTGGGATAAAAACACCATAACTTCAACATGAATGGGTGGGGCTGAACTGAATAGGTGAATAAATGTAAATGTGTTAATGTGTTTAAACAGGCTGTTTTTGCAGTTCCAATGTAAAACGTGTGGACTGCGGGGAGCAAATAGTGCATATTAAAACATTGTCTTCATTCTACATCTTTTACTCAGCTCTTTTTAATGTAATGACCCCTTTATCTGTTGTTTCTATAAATATAGTAAAAGAAAATACAGTTTGACCCAACATTGACTACATTGTCTGCATTCAACATGTGTAGAAAATGTGAGCAGGTGTGCTGACAACTGCTGCTGGAGTAATATTGCCACCCTGTGGAATACACGGAAGGTTTTATATTTGTCCATTATATTTTTAATGACACAGTCATGTTAAGCTATGTTTAATGCTTATCCTGATAAGAACGCTCATTTACCATCAAAACGTAATCACACTGCGTTCAGTAAATACCAGCTTCTCTCTGTTGCATTCATATTGTGATGTAAATGTTGCACACTGTACCACAACATATTCATATTCTCATCACCTCTTCATCCCCAGTGCTAATTAATTGTTATATGAGCACTCCTTCAGGTAAATATATTTTGCACGCAACTAAACACTATGGGTGGGAATGGTGGGAATTATACCCCAACAACAACAAAAAAACAGCAACAGAGCATCTCAGTCAGGTGATGTTTGCAGTTCCCCAAGCGAGACAAAAGGTTGTGAGCTCATCGCAATGTCTTTCATAACCTGTTTATTGGATACCACCCATAAACTGAGTAATGGCATCAAACTCCTTCCCATTGAGGTTGTAGACCATCCAAAGTGAAACATCTTTCAGTGCGGCTGTCGTTTGTTTCGCTAATTGGTACCTGTGAGTGTGACAATTATCGTGAAGAAGTCCTGTTTCGACAAGTAGCTCGCACAGCCTGGAGCAACATGAAAGTTCTGATGTGGTCTTCATGACAAACAAGCTACATCCACAGCCTGGTGCTCAGCACTGGGGCGAGGCTTTGGTTCAAGGCAACCATTGGCCTTACACAGTTCCCATGAATTCCAGCAATGCCATAGAAGGGGCACTTTTCGTTCCCCAAAGCAGTGATTCTCAAACCTGCTCCTAGATAGTCCACATTTTTTGTTTGTGAACCACTGCCCTAAGCAAACTTTTTGATGGTTCTTCTCATTTCTAAATTAGATATGGGAATGTGAAAAACATTTCTTAACAAAGAGAATAACTAAAGGCTTTTCTAAGCACTTTATGTTTAAGCGTTAGTGCTGTAAGGGAGTGGAGAGTATGTTGAATGCAGGATGGGACTAAACTGTGTAGGAAAGTGGTTCTCCAAAAGAAGAGTAGCTAACGCTCTCAGGGAGACCACTTGTTGTGATAATGGCTAAAGTGACCTGCTCAAAGGGTAAATAAACAGCTAGGTAACTTTGTCACATTGCTTTTTGCAAATTGCTGTTTCTGGTCATCACATGTAGTGATCCCAGCAAGAACCACTAGATGGCAACATAACACAAAGATTTTCCCTTGAAGCTACACCAGGTTACTTATGATGAAAGTATGTAAGTCCAAGAGGCCATTTAGATTGCACTGCAGTTGGAAAAACTGCTGCATCAAAATCTTTTCAGAGCAATCTGGGCAATTTTCAAACTGAAATTTCCCAAAAGGGATGGTGCTCCATGGAAAACAACTAATGCTGCTTAGACTATAACATTCAGGCAGGACAAACAGTCATAGCTAGCAAAACACTGTAGTAGAATATGATGAAAAAAACTCCCTTCCTTTCTTCCTTAGGTGGTGCATCGCTCAACTGCCCTAAGGAACAAACCACCCCTGTACTAGCCTAAAAGATACGGTCCCACCCAGGACAGGTGTGTTGAAGCAGGGAGAGAGGTGGAGTTAAAAACCCTTGCAGCTGGCACTTGCAGCCTCCTTGTGGATGAGCTCTCATAAGTGAGTGTATGAACAAAACCACAGCTTTACTTGTGCAGATCCTGGAGGAAGAACTTTATTGCGCTACCCTGAGGAATCATTGACAAGAAATCAAAATGACAACAGCAATGTTTTTTAAAAGCCACTTACAGTAATTAGAATATCCTAATGACGTTTTGTAAACACACTCCTGTATCAAATGAAAAAATGAATGCCACTTGAATCTTTTTTTTTTCAACTCGCTAATCATTCATAACACACTTCGATGGACTTTGTGCTGCAGTCAACATTAAAATAAAGCCAAAACACAGAAGGCAATAGAGGATGGAATCCAGACATATTTGTCGAGTGTCATTATACTTCCCCATGGTTTATAGGAACAGAGTGTTCATTAATGGACTCCATCCAACACCAAACTGAGTGTTTTACAGGTGCCAAGAGTTCGGTGAGATAATTGGGAAAGTGATCACACCTTTTTATTGTGATTGGGAAGCATTTTGAAATCTCTGTCCCCTTTATTTTGGCCTTAATGGTAACATTAATCTGCAGTGACTACATCACATATAATAAATGGTAAGTGTAAACTCTAATTAGCGGACTGCCCCATGCAGAGCATGCTAAATGCAATGCTAAAATGAAGAAGAGAACACAAACGAAAAGAGGAGAAGAAAAACCCATGCTGGTGTACATGCCCACAACACCCAACGGGGCCGCATAGAAGAAACAAAAACACAGATGTTCAGGCGAATCTATTGTCTTCCAGCCTAACAGCTTGCCTGAGCATCTCAGATGCATCTTTGGATTCAGCAGATGAAGATTCTAGCTTCAACACCACCTCGACTTCAGGGTGGACCTTCTAAGCAAAGGCTCAGACCGGAGCTCTGTTCCCATAGCGGAGACGGGCCAGAAAGCAAGATCCCTGGGACGAAAATGAGAGCTGATGTCAATAAGGCGATCTTTCAGCTTCAACAAAAACTACGAGCACTCACAAAATGTCCCACAGACAACCCTGAGGAAGATCAAGCATAATCGGTGACCATTCACCAGTTAGTGAAGCTACAGCACACAACTGATTCCTGCTAGTTCACAGCACAAGGGGAAAAGAGCGAATGCATTAATTAATATGAAAATCAGATTCATCACTTTGTGACAGCAACACTTTCAAAAATAAAAGTGTCAAATGTAATCATAAAAGAGACTTTGGAACAATGTTATAGAAGAACCATGATAGGTTCTCACTGTGTTACTCAAATCGGCACCGAGTGACATTTTTTTTCTCCAACCCAATTCAAAACACACAGGGATAGAGCAAAAATGTGGACCATCTGAGAGTCTCTGAAGACTGGTTTGGGAATCGCTTTAAAAAGGTAGAAAAAAAATAACCATAATGCAAAAACTCTAATTATTCTTCTTCTTAGTCTTATGATTATTATTTATTTATTTATTTATTATTTTCTTAAACCACACATTTCTACTCATTCCTGCCAGTGTGGAGACCTTCTCTGGCAGGAATGAGTAGAATTCTAAAGCTTGTGTATTGTTCATATATATTTTTCCTGACGCATTCAAAATTATGCTGTCACAAAGTGAAGCTAAATGGTCTTTCTACTGCATATAAGCTAAGCAGGTTCTGGGAGCTTCCTGAGAGCTAGACTAGAGGTGAAGCAAAAGGCATTCAGCACACTATAGCCAGTGAGCCTCTACTTACACGGTAGCTCTCGGCTTGCCACAAAACTTATTTCTTCTTCCCTCCTAATGACATATTTTCTGTTTTTTTCTTCTGTGCCTCATTGAACAAAAGACACATCTTTATGTTAGCACGGGTTAGCAAAACGGCACAGGATCCTAAATTGCGCTATCTAGAGAGGACCGATTAAAATATCCATGGCTTTGTAAAGATAGTGAAATGTACATATGGATACCTTTACCCACTGTATAACAGTGTACCTTACCCAGTCCGGGAGGAGCTAATGTTGCTTAAAAATGTCTTGATCAACAGCTTTGGCTACAGTACAAGATCACTAATGGCCATAAAAAGCGATTAAGTGCAGATATTCAGTAACGAGGTGTACCATGGTATTCAACACGCTTCAAAATATCGTCTCTGCGATAGTGGATATGAAAGATGGTAGCAGAAGGGGGTCTACCTCGGTCATAGCATCATCAATTTGTTTCAGCTCCTCATAATGATCCCGTGAGTCTCGTAAAGGCTGCACCATGATTTCCTCAATCTGTGGAAAAAGCTGAACACACACACATGCACACACACACACACAAATACATGCATATGACCTCAGGAGACCCACAATCTCACTACCACACAGCAGATGAAGGCATTGTTACAATATTGAATATGTATAACATCATTTTTTAGTTTTCCGGGTTGTCTCCCAAGTTGAAACACACTCATTGGATTAGAAAAGCGAAAAGGGGCAAAAAAGGGAATAAAAACGTAAAATAAACTAAAAGAATCAAGATGATCAACAAAAATGCTTTTGTTGATTATCTAAGTGAAAATTAGTATAGCATAGCATAGCATTCTCCTACAAAGATCTCACTTCTGCACACTGCAGTACATACTGTGGATATGCTGTTGCCCACCCCTTGGTAACATCAATCACAATACCAGACATTCTTGTTTGCTTGAGATTAACAGACAGCTATAAAGCTGTGATCCATACCTTCATGACTGTTTCAAACATGGGGATGAGGACAAACTTAATGAAGCCAATCTGGGCGGTTGGCTTAGTCACTTTGTCTCTGTCCATAAAAGGAGCGACAGGCAGGCCTTCAGACTTCTCTCGGTCGCTCTGAAAAGAAACACACAGGGCTGTGACTTTATAAATAGTGACTCAACCTATAAAACCACTCCAGAGTGCATTAGAGCAGATTGCACTGACCTGCATGAAATACTCCTCCAGCAGACAGTCCACCCATGGCTCAGCCACTTCTGTGGGCCTGACCTCATTGGAAATGTCACAGCACTTGATCAAGACCATCTTCAGCTGCATACACGCACCATGGGTAGACACAAAGAAGCCTTTCATAGACTAGGTCAACAGATCTGCACCTTTCATCAATCAGCAAGTACATTCACACTGAACACCAGCTCCATGCTGACTGAAAGGCCAAAGGAGCTCCAATCACACCAATTATTTTCAACACTGATACATGTCCTGCAGCTTGGAGTACGTACACAGGTCACATGCTCCTCATTGGTGAAGTCAAAGTTGTCCACTTTGTTCTTGAAGGAGTCCAGAATCTCTCCATGTCGGGCCATGTCAGTGGCCAAAATCAGTGTGATGATTGCCTGTGAGTGAATGGTTGCACTATCAAAATATGAGTATATCTCCTACTTCTAATCATAGAAAAAAAACCAGTCCCCCTGATTTTTAGTTTGCGTGGTTCTGTTGACAACTGTTTTTTGACAACTGACAATCTGGACAGCCCTCAAAGTAGATAAAGAGAACCCAGTTAAATAAACCAGATGATCCAGTAAATATTACATATCTGTCAGTGTTAAAAGTGTATGAACCAAGTATGCGAACCTTTCATTTCAGTATCTGGTGTGACTCACTTTTGCAGCAATAACTGCAACTAACTGTTAACTAACAGTAACTGGGGCAACTAACAAAACGGGGCAGCTGGTAGCCTAATGGTTAGGTTGTTCGCCCTGCAATTAGGAAGTTGTGAGTTCAATTCCCAAGACTGCTAAGCACTTCTGCTCCCCGGGCGCTGTGTTCCTGGCTGCCCGCTGCTTCACTTGGTGAATGTGTTAAATGCAGAGGAGGAATTTTGTGCTGTTTACAGGGTGTCGTGTGTTCACGTATGAAAGAAATGTCACTTTCACTTCAACTGTTGATCAGTCCTGCACATCGGCTTGGAGGAATTTTAGTCCATTCCTCCTTACAGAACAGCTTTAATTCTGAAATATTGGTGGGTTTCCTCCCCTGAACTACCTGCTTCAGGTCCTTCTACAACATTTCAATTGGATTAAGGTCTGGACTTTGACTTAAAACATTAACTTCTACCTTAACCATTCTTTGGTAGACCGACTTATGTGACCCCCTTTCTCTTGAGATTTAGTTCATGGACAGATGTCTTGACAGTTTCCTTTAGTATTTGCTGGTATAATTCAGAAATGTATTGTTCCATCAATGATGGCAAGCTGTCCTGGCCCAGATGAAGCAAAAACAGGCCAAACCATGATACTGCCACCACCATGTTTCACAGATAGGAAAAGGTTCTTATGCTGGAATTCAGTGCTTTCCCTTCTCAAAATATAACGCTTCTCATTCAAAACAAAAAGTTCTATTTAGTCTCATCCTTCCACAAGACATTCTTCCCAATAGCCTTCTGGCTTGTCCATGTGACCTTTAGCAGCAATGTTTTTTATTTTATAGCAGCAATGTTCTCTATTGGAGAGCTGTGGCTTTCTCCTTGCAACTTGTTTAGTGTTCTCCTGATGGTGGACTCATGAACATTAACAACATGCCAGTGCAAGAGAAGCCTTCAGTTGGTTAGCAGTTACCCTAGGGTCCTTTGTGAACTGATCAAACATTAGAACCCCTCTCTTGGAGTTATCTTAGTTGGTCGACCACTCCTGGGGAGTTTGAACACAATCTGTCTTACTGATTGGTGTAGTCGAAACACTTTAGCGATGGTTTTGTAACCTTTTCCAGCTAGATGAACATCAACAACCCTTTTTCCGAGGTCCTCAGTAATCTCCTTTGTTCGTGTGATGATACATTTCCACAAACATATTATCACTTGGATCCGTGTTCTTTAATTAACACAGGGTGCCCACTCACACCTGATTGTCACCCCATTGATTGAAAACACCTGACTCTAATTTCACCTTCAAATTACTGAGGTTCACATACTTTTGCCACTGACAGATATGTAATATTGGATCTTTTCCTCAATAAACCAAGTTAAATATTTTTGTCCCATTTATTTAACTGGATTATCTTTATCAATTTTGTGAAAATCTGATGTTGCAGGTCATATTCATGCAGAAATGTAGACAATTCTAAAGGGTTCACAAACTTTCAAGCACCACTGTATATAGACCAACCTGCCGGATTTGTTTAAAAGCTTCAGGATCCACATTGGCAAAGATGTTGCACTCGGGCAAAGCTAGGATTTGGAAAGCTACAGCACAGTGATGGTTCTCCAGTGGAGAGATGTCATTGTAGCGAACTGCAAGCTCAGTGCGTGCATTTATCTGGTACCTGGCAAAGAAATCACAGAGACTATGATCCATGACTTGACATAATTACAGAGGAATTTCAGTAATACTTCAAAATGTATGCAAACTGAAATTGTTAAAATAAAATAATTAAATGACTGAGATATGCAGACATTTGTAATTCTCCGTTAACTAGTGTAGTTTGGTAATACAGGAACTACAATGCTATACAGATTTACTCCAATCGGTTGTAACCACCTGCCAAACATAATGTAGGTTGGTCTGAGTAGTGTGTGTAGGCCTGAACTCTTTGTCATGATCCTTAAACTGTTCTTGAACAATTTTGCATGATGTATTATCCTGCTGAAAGAGACCACTGCCATTAGGGAACACTGAACCAATACTTGCTAAAAAGATCTAGGTAGGTCTAGGTAGTCAAAGTAACACCCATGTGAAGGCCTAAACCCAAGCTATCTGCCTCCACTGGCTTCCCGTTCTCCCGTAGTGCATCCTGGTGCCATATCTTCCTCAAGTAAGTGGTCCCCACACACCTGGACATCAACATGACGTATTGGTCCAAGGCCCAATTCTGATGCTCATATCCCCATTGCAGGTGCTTTTGGAGGTGGCCAGGAGTCAGCATGGGTTTTTTGACTGGTCTGCAGCTATACAGCAATTACACAGCAAGGTCCAATGCTCTGTGTGTTCTAAAACCTTCCTATCATAGCCATCACTAACTTTTTTCAGTAATTTGAGCTAAATTAGTTCTTTTGTGGGATTAGTTCTTCTTTGCTCTCCACGCACATGAGTGAGACCTGGGCCACCACCATATTGCTGTTTCATCAATCGCCCTTCGTTGGACCTCTTTTGGCAGGTATTATCCACTGCATGCTGGAAAAACCCCACAACCTGCAGTTTTAGAGATGCTCTGAGCCAGTTGTCATTGTCCAACTTTGTCAGATCTTTTATGAACAGAAGAACTGTTCACTAGCTGTCTAATGTATCCCATAAATTGACAGGTGTCAATGTTCACTTGTGGTTTTAATGTTATGGCTGATTGGTGAATAATTACAGTACAGTATACAGTCAGATTTGTGAATTTATAATGAACTGAGTGATTCTTACGTGTTATTATAGCCAGGGTGGTCCAAGTCATGGCATACTGCAGCAGTCATTAAAATGCCCAGGTCTGTCAGAGTGAGGTTTTCCTGTGGACCAAAGGCATCCCAGCACACAGACAAAACCGCATCCCCACACACACTATGTCAGCGTCTTTCTTTTACAAGGCAGCTATCAAGAATTACATAAGCAAGAGTTCTCACCTGAAGGTTGCAGAGGTGGATCATGCCATACATCATCTGACTCACACAGAAACAATGGCGGAAATTGTGGAAGGGATTGCTGCGGTAGTTCTCCTGAATAGCAAGCTTCAAAAAAATACAGGGTAATCACAGGGTTTGTGCAAGGCCTGTAAATTTATACCCATAAGCCCAGTCATCACTTTTTCCCATAAGGATGTTCATACCAGGTGGTGCCTGGAAAGCACTGCCTGGAATACTTTTTTTAATACTGGGTCTCACCCAAAGTGCACAATATAACCCAAACAATGCTGTAACCAAATGGTTCTACCTTTTATCTACTGTATCGCAAACTACTTCGCTTACACCTGGTGTCTGAATGTAACCAGACACACCTTTTAGTTCAGCTACTTTAGGGGTGTACTGTACCCATTTTCAAGACAGGTAAAACTGGGCACACACAGTTTGTAAAATCTCCATTGAAAAGCTCAACTAAACAGAGCGCTCCAGAGCTAAACATGAGCCTGATATCATCATGTCCAATTTGACAGTTTGAGTGGTATAAAGCCCCCCCAGCATTGTGCTGTGGAGCAGTGTAACTACATTCTCTGGAGTCACGGAACACCATCTATTATTTTTGGGATGAATTGGAGTGGTGTTTGTGATCTAATCGTCCAACTTCAGGGCCTCACTGATGCTCAATAATGCGTTTTCAGCACAAGACACACCAAAAAAGCAGACCACAGGAAAAGTACTGAAAACTACAGTTCTTTTCTCAGAATTAGGTTCCTTACCGAAAAACTATTTGAAGCTTGTCATCGGTCAGAAATATAATTTTGTGGTCCAACAAGATTTTTAGGATAAGGGTGAAGGTGAGGGTTAGAGTTAAGGTTAGGAGTTAGGTGTTAGGGTTAGGGTTAGGGTTAAGGTGAGGGTGAGGGTGAGGGTTATGGTTATGGTTATGGTTACGGTGAGCGTCAGGGTTATTTTCTCAGAATTAGGTTCCTTACCGAAAAACTATTTGAAGCTCGTCTTAGGTCAGCAATATAATTAATAAGGTGAGGGTGAGGAGTTAGGGTTAAGGTGAGGGTGAGGGGTTAGTCATGATGGTCATGATGAGCCCCCCCCACTTTTTAAATTTTAAAAGCAGCCTAATTCTGACCACCTTGGGACCACTTCCCAAAGGTCTTTATATAAATACGGTAATTGCGGAAAAAATGTCTCCCATGAACACAGAACAAGGCCTTAAACCTAAATGGTATCCTGTACTTCAGTTTCTCAATCTCACGTCAGTCCAGGTTGCACATTAGTTTCACTGAACAGTAAATATTAGGATTCATGACTGTACAATTTTTCAAGGATTCAAGGGGTTAAAGCAATGCTCTTACCAGCCAGCGTTTCAGAGTAATGGGATTCATGTTGAATTCCTTTACCAGACCTAAGTCATGGTACATATACTCCAAGCAACTGAGCATCTGAAGCACACAGAAAAATCACAAATTACTGGGCACCAATCCATGGCAAACAAAGTGCATATCCATAGTGCAAAGTGACTCAGGAATCATCGCAAGTCTAAATATTTACATTCCTTCAAGGCACACTCACCTCATTGTGCTCCCAGTGCCAGACATCAAAGGTCGGTTTCTTCAGAGCTTCAATCGTCTCCTGAGAGAGTGTGTACTGAGGAGATAAAAAGGGGTGTGAAGATTTTTTCTTTTTTACAGAACTTGTGATTCATTCAAAACATTCCAAATACCTTTGGATAGCTAGGGACGTCGCGTCTAGGAGTTAGTTTCTTTCCATCGTCTGAGAAGCTGAACTTACATGGGCAGTTCACTCTGAAAAGGAAAGAGTGGAGTCACTGAGACTTTGAGAAGCTCCATGTTATCAGACTGTCTGAGGTGGATTGATCTGAATGAACTGCAAAAGTCATTGCGATCATCTTCCGTCATTTACCTTCCTCCTCCTCTGGAGGTCATCTCATCTCTCAGCTTCTTCAGGTCGTTCTTGCACTTCTCAATCTCCACAACCTTGAGGCCCTCCACTGGGAAGAAAAACAACCATAACCATGAGATATCCATCAGAAAGGAACAACACTGACTAAAGAGATGCAGCCGGCAAAAGTACAAAAAGACGTCAACTGAGCTCAGAAATCCGTACACTCCACTCTCTTCTCCAACATAGCCAATCTGTTGGTCACTTCGGTTTTCAGTTCATTGATCCTGAAGGCCCTAGGAAGAAGCGAAGCTTTCTCAACATGCAGTCAGTACAAAAGTGTTGAAATCATGAGCACACTAGAGTGCTCTATATGGGAAAACAAACACAGCAATTACCTGCTAAACTGCTCAGCCACCTGCGATAACACGTTCTGAAACATGTCTTCCTTCTCTGTGGGGGGAAGCAAACAGGTTGTAAATCACAGCCAGGGCTAATCGTCTCTAAACACTCTAGAGTGCGAGGGAACAGTCAGTCAGGGCAATAAATATTGATGGGAAAAATAAAATGAGAGGCATTGACATTGTTGGTGAATGGGACATGCTGTGTATTACCTCCTAGCTGACCAGCGGATAGAGGAACAACTTTGTAGCGGGAACTATAATGAGGAAATTATACAAAATGCTAAAAGTTATCACAAGGCAGATGCAAAACTCCCCAAATAAGAAGACACAAATTGCTACGTAGTAAGGCAGTAATGCAATAACGTAATTACTGAGGAGAGTTGGTAGGCATAGTTGGATCAATGGACACCAGAGCTCCCTCAGGGTCCACCAGCATTATAGCTGTGTTCCTGTGGAGATACATAAGGTACAGAAACTTTCAGAGATTAGCTTGGCATTTTTACCCAATTTAAATACATTTAGCATCCAATTTAGTGCCTAATTCCACCAACTAGCTAGCACATGCTTCCTCCGAGCCATGTCAAACCTGTACCTGCATCTTTTTGAACTGCTGCAATTGTGCTTAGAAGAGAACACTAAGTGCTAGTCCTGTTATGTCAGCCAACAGATGCCCATGCAGGCTAGAGGAGGGAAAGGGAGGGTCACCCAGAAAGAACCATGCCAATCGTTCTCTTTAATTTACAGCCACAAAATGGCACTGGTATCCTTGGGTCTTAAACTTGCGATGACTGTGCCAACACTTGGGGGGCACTGGGGGCACTGGGGGGGCTTGGAGCCTCTCACTTGGCTTTTGACATCTGGACCACAGTTCTGACTGATAAACTAAAGATTTCTGACAAACGCTGGGCTGTACCTTATTCACCACATTAGTGGAAATATTTACTGTAAAGTTGGACTGTAGCCCATGTGTTGATGCAGAGTTTGTGTTAACCACCCTCCAGCCCTCCTTCAGTGGTCAATTTATGACTGCAGAACTGCTCTTAGCTGTATAAATGGAGGACCACTCTCAACTAGCAGTACCACTTCAGCTACAGCAATAATACTTGACACACATCAGTGCCACAAATACTACAATGTCACTGCAGTGTTGAAAGGGGTAGAGAGTGGCTGACAACTTGTGTCTGATGGAACACGGTCAGGAATTTTGTAAAGTACACCAATATATTGTAAAATTTTAATTCAAGTGGCCCTCATAAACTGACCACCAAGTGAAAGGTATGTGTTTCTAACAAAGCATTCAGTGTATCTTAGAATAACAGATGTTTAAAGTAAATAAAAATGCAAGCTACTAACCTGGGGATGTTAGAAGAGGAACACAGCAATTCTTTGATGTCGCACGGACTGCAGTGACGACTGAACAGCACCTACAAAAAAGCAACAGTTCAGCCATTATCTAGCTTAACCCTCTGAAGTTGTCTTTCATAATAAAAATGTTGCAATTATTTATGAATTAATCTTTTATAGTTAATTGAAACAAACTTCCTACTACCTAAATAGTGCACTAAAATACAGTCTCCAGCACCCAAACAGTAGTTATGACTAACAACGAGCCACTGTTGACAAAACCCCATACGCAGAATTCCATAATGGAGAACCTGAGCACTATAAAGGCGTACAAACTTATTTTTTATATCCTATATTGCCCACTATAGAGGAAGCAAGTAGGCTTTTAGGATGCCAAGGGCATCCAGACAAACGTTTATATATTACTTTAACGGAGGGAAAAAGTATTGGAGTATCGGAGGTTGGAGTATCAGTATCGGTATCAGACATGAAAAAGTGGTATTGTGCCTCTTCCAGTTAATATTATTATGTATTTTAAAAGTAGTTTAGTAACTGCATGTAGTCCAATATTAACTTTTAATCCACACCACGTTTTACATTGACATTAAAACAGAGGTGCAGACTCAAACCTGCCAGCAGACAATAAAATGTAAATGTATTTCTTTCCACACAAACCAATTTGATATACATAAATTAATTTCTTAATATTTAAATGGTTAAATGATAATACTAGCATCGCATAATAGCATCACGGGAATCTGCTCAATATGTGGAAATATGTCATTGCAAATATGTTGCTCAACAAATATACTTTATTATGATAAATGAGCAACATATGATGTGAAGGGCTGTTAATGAGATAATCATTCCTGAAGACAAACAGGCTATTTCGTTTTCATTAGTGCCTTTCTTGGTTGGCTGGAGCGTGAGACAATGGTGTGCAGGTGTAAGAGACAGCTCACTCAGCTCACTCAGTCTTTTCTGGAGTGGACACATGTCACCTCCAGCACACACTTGGCTCTGGTTGTTTGTGTTTTACAGCCATACAGAGACGAGCAGTGCGTATTGATGCTGTAATAACAAAATCTCTGAAATGGAAACTCTACCGGAGGAATAAACAGAGGATACAATAATTTGAAATTGGATTTTATGAAAATATTTGCTAGCGTTTGCCCACAGTCAGTGTTGAAGGCCAGAGTGTGACCTGCATATGGAATACTACAGTGTAGGGTAAATGGTCCCCTCCCTTCACCACAGTCACTTTGTGCTTATCACCTCTTTCCTTTGGGAAATACACCTGAGAAGAGCTGACAGTGGTGGCACAAACTGAGCATGCTAGTAGCAGGTGTCAATGCAACCTATTATGCCACTGACACCTGTGGGACAGGCCGTCGTCAGCTTTATTTTTAATCTCAGCTCACTGCTATCCCAGCACATGCCCTTCACTGCTTTTTTCCCCAACGGGCTGTGCGCTTCGTTTCCCCAACGGGCTGTGCGCTTCGTGACCTATATATTGCAGATCAATAATGATTTAAACACACACCTCCATTGAAAGATCATCTTCAAAATGATGAAAATACAGTACTGAAAGTACAGCGTGTTAGTTTAGAAGCTGCTAGCTAACCTGCTACAGAGAGGTCACAGTCTAAGGTTATGATTTGTGCTTTGAATTCACAAATGTTCAAAGTGTATGCTTAAATATCTTAGAAATTAAATTAAGGAAGATTTTTACTCTCTGGACACACCTATTAGGAGTCCTTCAGCTCTAAAGAGTTAAAAGTTTGACCCGGCCATTTTCGTCAAAGATTATTAAACATTCTAACAGTTAAGTTTGTAAATTATAAATGTAGAAGATGATGAAGGGGATTCTTAACATACCACTAAAATCATGCCTCCTGATACAGTCTTTAAGACTGAACCATGAGAGCAAAAACTCTCCAAGGAACACCCCACGCACCTTCTGCATTTTGCCATCCACGTCCAGGTAGATGGTTTTGGGGGTGTAGGACGAGGAGCCTGACCCCATTCTGCTGGCTCACTAAGCTGACTGGAGGAACAGTAAGAGCTCTTCTCCCACCGTGGATGAGGCCTTCCCCAAGGTCAAATCCACCAAGAAACCACAGAGGAACTCAGTGGAGATTGCCTGGATGTGACACGATGAGCACATGAAGAAGATCAGTTACACCCACAAAATAATGAGCTACATCCCACAAAAGCCGGTGTTTAAATACCTGCTATTAAAATCTCCTTGTGGGTGCTGGTATATTTATCTTTTTAGTGTTAAGTGAAATACCTGAATAAAGGACAGTTATGCAGCAAAAAGTGTTACTGCATGATCTGTGACAAATCCTCGTACCAGGATGATAAAAACTGTGTACATCCATACTCGGCATGTGAACGAGAGCACTTACAGTAATATAAGAGTGCCTTCCATACTATTATTTTCATAGTCAGTAATCATTTCTTTTGTGGTTATATGGTTTATTGTGTTGTTTACCCATCAACTACACGCAGACACATTCACCGATTATGCTATTACTCATTAGATAATTCACACGCTGAAGTACCCACTACATCTAATTAGTAGTAAATAGAGAATGGCATATACCTTATAATATACGGCACTGTTCTATACATTGCAAGAATATGTATAGTTCATTTCTGTGATAATCTGGAAAATATTCACATCCGCTTACCTGAACTATATGAGCTGCGCCGTTCTCTTGTCTTGTGTGCAGGAGCCCCTCAGCTTCGCAGGTGCTAAGCATGGAGCCTAACAGACGGAGTGAGAGGGGGGGCCTGGGGGTATTGAAGGACTTTGAATGTAATTGCCGCTCAACGTCGGTTGCCAGGGGACTGTTACCAAGACTGAGAAAGTGGGCTGCCTTGTTTCTGTCAGATGTCTTCAGTTGCTGCTGTAACGTATATATTTACGGGAATTATGTTTGCTGCAGTCTGATTTGACAGGTTTCCTTGAAATGTGTAGTTTTATTTATTCATTTAGCATAAAGTGTGTTTAGTTTGGTGTGGTATAATGTATGTAGAGCTTTGTACATGAACCAGGGGCAAGATCAAGGGCCTAATCAAACTTCAAGAGTTTAGCCAAACATGTAACAGGCAAATAAGAAGTTGATAAAAACAACTGAATCTCACTTTCCTTAGTTCATCTTAATTCAATACGATCTTAATTCAATAAGTTCCTGTGGCATCTGAATGTCTATAGAAGTCGTTTACTTTTGGCAACAACTGTATGCATTGATGCATTACGTATCTTATGCACTCATAATGATGCCTCCTTATTGCAGCCGAATGCATTGTCAAACGCAATGAATCTTCTCTTACATCATTTATGTCCTATCCGTGATGCACAAACGATTAGAATAAACTGACTGCCCACTACTGCTTCTCCCCAGACACTGACACAACAGATGTTCTCATCAGATTTCTTAGTAGACCAAGGTGATTTTTCAACTAATGTGGCCCTGGTGGAAATATGGCAGAAGCATATTTTGCCATCAGCACAAATCCAGCCAGGATGCCCCACCAAAAATAGAAAGCAAGTCCATAAGCTCTGTTTTGTCACACCAGCCATTGTGAACGAATGAAGTTGCTGGAGCGCATGACCGGGTCATTAGCAGCGCCTGTGAGGACCGTGTTGGAGTGTCAGCAGTAGAGGCAAGAGTGAGCGTGCTCACAAACTCCTAATCAACCTCCTCCCTGAGGGAACAAACACACACCTCCATTCTCAGAGCCGCCACTGCCTACACCGCCCAGAGTATATCAGTCTCCTGTCCCAGGGAGGTCCTTGCCGGTGGTTGTGGCTTAGTGGGTAGGATACTTCCCTCTGGACCAAGAGGTCATAGGTTTGAATCCTACCTTCAGCTCACCACCACTGGATTCCTGAGGAAGACCCTTAACCCCAAGTTGCTCCAGAGAGACTGCCCCCTGCAGTTGCTTTGGATAAAAGCGTCTGGTAAATGTAACAGTGAGAGGTACGCTGCTACACTGATGGGACTGGTTCAAGATCATAAAATCAATTTTCATATACACAAAACTGGCGGGTTGTTCTAAACACATAAAAACTTATAACCGAGAAGAAGGCAGAACATGGTCGTAGAAATTGGTTATACTGTTTTTGTGTGATATTTGAACAGGCTATTTTTGTTACTGCCCATGTTACATCCACAATATATCTGCAGCGATATACATTTTAAAAATCCTTTAATGGTTGTTTTTTTTGTATTTTATTTATTTATTTACTTTGTTTAGTTTATTTTTTGTAAAGGGCACTGGTAAGTGGTAACTCAGCTTTCACAACCATGTCTGACATTGGTGCTTTCGCGTCATGGAACTATAAGCATGATTTTTCCAACTTTCAAACAAAAGTGGAAAATCATTTACTGTTGAATGTCAGTTGTGCCTGTCAGTAATAAAGACTGTCAGCATCGAAGGTTTCAACTTGAAAGAAACATCTTGATAAAAGTGATACTTTCAAGTTGTAACTCAGCCAAGCTACGGATAGCTATAAACCTAGCCAGAATTTTAGCTCCCCTGCTTTCTCTGGTTGAATGTGCTGATCATCACAACACTGCTGGTTTATACTGGTGGAACTTCAAGAATGAGAGCAACATTGTAATGTGAAGACTTAGACACAGTATTTGTGATGTTTAGTTAACTTAATTCATATAGTGTTACTGTATGATCTGTGACAAACTAATATGGCCTTTTCATGAATATATATTTTTTGCTTTTATTTCTATAGAACTGATCAGTTCATTTTGATTTTGAACATCCTTTTTTGTGACTAATTTCATTTGAATAATTGACTTCATTACCTATACAAGTCTGTCAATGTGACTTAAAATTTGTACATTTGTTTTAATTAGCAGTCCTTCCCCCGTGCCCATTGATAGCTGCGGGTACCCGCAACCCTAGTAAGGAATAAGCAGTTACAGAAAATGAATGAATGAATTCATGTTTTAATTAGCTTGAGGTCATAAACTGAAAAGAGAGCTGGTTAAAAAAAACTAAATGCAAAAACTGAATGACAAATTCACCACCCAGAAGTACTGCAAAACAAATTAAACAAGTAATGTTACAGTACAGGTGCTTTACAGCTCTTTCTGTAATGTATTTTAAGATAATCTAATATCATTCTGATTACTTGTTATGTGTTGTAACAGAATATATTACTGAATACATTTATGGTAAAGTATTTAATATTTAGCCATCACTACTTTTTCAAGGTATTATAGCCATGTTAAGGCTCTTGGAATTGATTAAGGGTGCATTAAAGCCAATAAACAGTTCATTAGAAAATAATAAAATCCTCAGTAAACTCTAGAATTAAGTAAATAATAATTAGTAGTATTATGACTTTTAAATTCAGTTGTTTCCCTGCAACTAATACCTGTGTGAGGTATGTAAAGAGTAAGAAATGAATCTCTCGACTAAATTTAAAATACAGTTGTCGTGTCATGTTTGATAACTGGAACCTCGAAGGTGAGACACACAATCAGTAGACGGGCAATGCTTATGCACAGTCCAGCAGATTAGTCAGTCACACCTTGAGTAATCAAGCATGCGAGTGGCTGCAATTAATCAGAGACAAAGATGAGGCGTCCAGTCACATTTCAATAACAAAAAGGTGTTCATTTGGAGATCTGAGAGAAAGCCATTATCCTGATAATGAGACAGGGGGAGGAATTATGGAGACTGGGACAACATGGCTGCATATCTGGCTCAGATGAGGCCAGGAATATGGAAGACTCCTCTCAGGGGTTCCTTTTATCTTCTGCTCTCTTTTCTCAATATCACTAATGTTCCATCTGCATGGAGCTTGAAAGCCTTGTCTGAAAATTTCTCCTTTTGTTGCTCAACGTAACTAACTCGGCTTAGTGCTCCCGTGCTCTGTGATCTCTATGACAAAGAAGAAGAATATGCACATCCAGCCAGTCAAACTTACACACTGGTGCCTCCCATGCCAGTAAACATTGTCACCCCAGGCATCGCAACCACACTGCAGAATTACTGTTGGATTAAATGGATCTAAAAATATTGAATTGCTCATTTTCACTGCTAAGAAAGACCCACTTGCTGCTCTTTAGCCTTTCAGAAATATATTGAGTGAAGCACATCAACAAGCTGTGCACTCAGCGCAGCTTGATTTGGCGCTATGCTTTTAATGTTTGATTAGATCTGATATGCTGATTAGAGCCATTCAGCATAATCATTGCTCAAAAATAGGCTGGGGAAAAGCATCCTTAGTATGAAGAGGTTCAGGGTAGTGCTTAACCCTCAGGTTTCATAACCCTCAGGTTGCTGAAGAAATATTATTGTTACATATTTAGAGATTTAAAGATCATCTAAAAACAAGTTAACTTTGAAGACTGTAACCCCCCAATCTATAGACATGCATGGAGGCAAATTAATTCCTGAATTCCTTATAAATAAAAAAAATATCTTTTAATATTTATCCTTGAAAATCCTCTCCTT
>JBBPCY010000001.1:20575871-20596095 GCA_037974405.1 Brachyalestes nurse | reverse complement strand
TCACGAGTCACAACACCCAAGTCCGAGTCAAGTCTCAAATCGTTGAGGGCAAGTCTAAAGTCAAGTCACAAGTCTTTGTTTGTGCGACTTAAGTGTGACTCGAGTCCCCATCTCTGCTTTAGATCAGTTGCAGGTTCACTCATCTCTCTGTTCTGTCTGACTACAAGAAGTGAAACATTTTGCACAGATGTTTCTGATTTTGGCGAATTTGTATGAAGAAAAAAAAACATCACTTCATTCCGGGTTAAAAATGTATTGTAACACGCGTTACTGACATTTGTACCGAGGAAAATATTACCAATTTTTTTCCTGTGATGCCTTACATTACCGCGTTACAGCAAAAAGCAATGCATTACAGTAATCTGTTACTTTTGTAACATGTTGCTCCCAACACTGGTAAGGAACAGACGTGATGATTGATGCCCAAAGTTCATTTGATCATAATAAACGAATGACTGGGCTCATTAGCCAGGCTTCCAGCTGGGAGTCCCCCCGCGAGATCCTCAAGCAGGACTGATGTGTCATTTAACATTTCAGCCACCGCCTCCCACCCAACAAACTGCCTTAGCTTTCAGGCTTTGACTTCACTCATGAAAAGACTAATGATCCTCTGCAAACAGCATGATACTCTATGAAAACACATTTCAGAGCTTTTATTCGGTTTTGCTGCTGATACAGTGCTTCATTAAATTGTGTACATGCAAAACAATCTTTACAGTCTATGATAAAACGTACATTCCTAGTCAAATCAATATTCTTACACTCCTTCAAATACAGTAACTCTGATGATTTCAAAAGAAAAGAAGAAGGAAGGATGTCCAGCCATGCTAACTGCTGATTTGGAAGCTCTGATTTCTTTTTTTTTTTCCATCTGATTCTACAGACTAAGAAGAAAAAAGATTAAAGGGTGCAAAGCAAACAAATAATTTCAACACAAATCAGATTTACAAGAGCAATAAATACGAAATATATTTAAATAATTTACATAAAGTATGATGCTGGCTAAACACTAAAAGAAATCCCCTAAAGAACCTACAAAAATTCTGAGAACATACTACATACTACATAATGAAAGCAATCTCCCAAGCAAATACGGAATACAAAAGGCAGCCATGATTCATAATTCCAAGTCTACAGTTACTTAGATATCTGACTCGATCAGTATGTGTTAAAATCCTAAGAGCATTCCTTGTCACTTTCACACCAACATCTGGACTAGGACACAATCAGGAGGAGTACAGATGCATCAAGTGCATGCCCGTGAGATTCAAATGCATGCTGGTTTGGGGAAACTATTGCCCCAGACTTGGTAAGTAGCAGAAAAAAGGGAAAGAGAGAGAGCGAGACAGAGAAAGAGAGAGAGAGAGAGAGAGAGAGAGAGAGAACAAGCATTCATATGTCAGCCTATGACTACTGCTTTTCTCTACATAAAAAGGTACATTTTTAGGAACAGGGCCAAAAGTCATCGTGCTGTCCACTGAGTGACGCATTATCACTGCTCTGGCACGGACGTGTCGTCTGTCTCTACTCCTTCTGATCCTCCTGCTGTCGAAACACACAACAGGCAAATAGGTGAAGGGCAAACATATGAAAGGTTATTTGTCATTTGTCTTAAAAAGTGTAACCGTAAAAGAGCAAGTGTGTTAATGCATTACAGACTAGCACACTGACTCACAATAAAAATGTAATAAAAAAAAAATTATTCATCATTACTGGTAGAAAGTTCATATTAAGACTACAAGGTTCTATATATGGGTGTGCTGCACATTGTTTTCGCAAATTCATTGCTGGTTGTTCCCTTTAAATACTTTAATAAATAAAAATAATACCATATCACAGGGGTGTCGGAAGCATTTTTAATGTGAAGGGGGCGCATCGGTCTACGCGTGGGGGCGGGGTTTGGGGGTGGTTGGCTGTGTTTGGGTGGGTTGCTGCGTGCGTGCAAAGTCTCGGTCCTTTTAGGGGGTGGGGGGAACATTCACTTAACGTGGCCCAGGACAGCGGTTTCCAAACGTTTTTTCTGCGCACAATGGGGCTGACATTACCTGCTATAGTTTCGAGCAGCCTGTCTGTGCACTAATGATTCACTTCACTTGCATGCTGTGAGTTGGAGGCAAACCCGGATTTCTAGTGGTATGTGTATTCTCCTATCGATTAAGTGGAATGGATTCTTTCGCAAAAGATTCAAGATTCAAGATTCAAGAGCGCTGGGAGAATAATTGACGTCCACTTCAGATTGAATGGCGGTGAAGCCCATGCCATATCCGCTCCCAGATGACTTTTGGAACCCAACCCCACCCCCTCACCCAGATGCTCTCACAATAATGCCAAAATAGTACATTTAATAAACTGTTATATTCATCTGAACTTCATACCTTTAATATATAGTCCCTAATGGTCTTCTCTAATTCCCTTTCTGAATCCACCAATTGTCCTTTTAGTGTGATTGACTTTGCTATACCTCTTTCAAAAGCTGGATTCTTTTACTGGATGACTGTTATGTTATACACACAATAACTCTTCTCAACCTGGTCCGTAGTCACTCAGTACAGCATTTTAAATTCTATGTAAAAACATTTCAAGGATCCTCACAAACATTCACTAATATACACTGCTGCGTTGCACAAATCCATAAATCTTTAAGTCAAGTCTTTGCTGCACTGATTTCTAATTGGTGGAACAAAATTTCTGCCAAAACACTACAGATATCGGTCCAACATACCTTGATACAGGCTGGTACATGCTGGATTATGCACACAGAAAGAAAGGTTATCCTGATTACTTCTGAATGTTTTTAAGGCCATATCACCTATCCATAATTGGTTTATTTTGGTCCGTACCCCCTTAGATGCACATTCCCTCAGCCTCATCTCAGTGGTGCAGATGCACCTGAAGATAAAAATAACAGCTTCATACATAAAATGCTTAGCAACCAAGAACTGGGTTGATGTTGCTCGATGAAAAGAGGCCTAAATTCCCCAGCACTCTTCAGAGGTGGGGTACAGCGGACCAGCACAGCTGAAGGAGAGATATCTAGGCCTGATGATGTGAGGGACTGGAAGGACACGTTCACTCTCATTGTCTGCCCCACTTTCCACATCAAATGACCAGTTTTTTTTCTGTGGTTTTCTCCTCAGATTCATCAAAGGACACCAATACAGAAGTTCAGATAGTTCAAAAAAGCCTTGCAGTAAGAGAAATCCTCGCTCATGGAACATTTATGCCACATTAGGTGTGATCTTTTATTTATTTTTTTATCTCTGCTGACTTTACTGGTGCATCAAAAAGGGAATTCTGCATTTCTTTTGATGATATTTTGTATGTTTAGAAGTGATGGCGGCTGGGTTAGAGAAGGAGGCCACCCTACATATCTGTAAAGCTGTGTGATTCCATGCATAATAGACACATCACCAAGGAGAAATTGGATAAGAAAAGAAAAATGTGCATGAGATCTTTTCATATTCTGCAACGAGTTTGGAGGCTTCAGCCACTTACAATAGCAATTAGATTTGAGAGATTTATGTCTCAACTGAAACTGAGACAAGCTCGCAGATGTGAGGTTTCGCTTCGTGGGTGCACTGCTTCTCTGATCGCTTTTACTCTGTCAGAAACAGTAATACTGGTTGCAAGTGCACAGACCACTTATACGTTCATTAATAATCACTGCATGAAAAGAATCTTAATTGTGCAAATTTCTCAAGCCACGAATGTGATTAAAACGTTTTCTTGAGCATGTCTTGGCTTGATTTATGCCTAAAGACCTTATTAAAGATGCCTGATGGATCTTAATCTTGCAACCTTTTTCCTATGGTTTCTTTTCTTTACAGCAATAATTAGCGTAATTATACCTCACCACGTTTGAGTATGTTTGTGCAGTTTTCAATCCCAGACTCTCAGAACACAAGCTGATACTCAAATGTTTGGGGATGCAGAGCCAGTTCTTGGAATCTAGGCCAAAAACTTCAGATCCTTCGTCGCTTCAAATCTTGCAGCCAAAATATTATTTTAGGTGCTGGAATCAGGATCAAGTGTCATACTGAACTGTGCTCCCAAAAAAGAAAGCATAATTTGGATTTGGATGAGTAACTGTGCTCACAGTGGTCCAGGGTCTATGGCAGGGGTCAACAAATCCAGCCCTAGAAGGCTGATACCAGTGTAGTTTGATGATTTCACTGTTCTAACACACCAACAACATCTGGTCAGGTGTGTTTAAGTGGCGATTTCACCAAATTGTGTAAATCTCTGACTCGGCCAGGCCTGAATTTCAGACCCCTGGTCTACTGTCTATGGGAAGTGGGGACACACACTGACCTGTGTCCCCCTGGCTGCCGTTGAGGGCCTCACCGGTGCTGCTCACCTCCTCGCCTGGCTTGTCACCAGGCTTCAGCTTCTTCCGGGTCATGTGCCCGCGAAAGCCCGCCTGGATCTTGGCAGCTGCCTTGTTGGCCTCTGGGTCATCCAGTGGGATGTCCATGATGTCCTCTTCCTCCTGTGGTTGGCTGCATTCCTCCTGTTCACCAAGACATCCAAGCAGCCATCATTTCAATGAGGCACAGGCGCTGATTGATTTCTGCCTTGCCACTTGCTTGGGAAATGATGTTGAAGGTCTGAATCTTCATATCTTCTGATCTCCAAGCCATCTTAGAAGATACTGCATATTCTTGACTCAAACATAATTTTATTCAAAAAGGCTGTTAACAGTTCGCTTCTTACCCACCATCTAACAGAGGCTTTATGAACAAATCAATAGTGATATGAGAATGATTCTAATCTTTGACAACCTTCCTCAAAAACCACTGTTCGCCTAATTACAAGCCTTCTTAAACCTTTTCAACTTAAACTGAGTGCTCAACTTTATATCTGCTTGTTTACAGCCTAGATTTATTACATGCGACTTCGAATAAAAAAAAAAATGAGCTGATTCAGTGTTTCCCCTATCATTGAATAGTCAGGCTCACACTCTAATGCATTCAGAGAGTTTGGATTTGTCAGAGGAGCAGCATTTAGCTCTAGTTATCTAGTGCATAGACACATTGGGCTTTAATCACAGAAAGCAAACTGGGGTCCTCCTTTGTAGTGTTTGTTTTGCAATATAATATTTAGCCCCTGCATAGGGCATAAAAAATGTGAAGCTCCTTTGGTTAAAGAGTTTTTCATTACAGAAACACTGTGCAACAGGTGTTTCTATTGCTTCAGAAGCTGATTAGAGGCTCAGGAGCTCTGGATTTGCTTTTTTAGCTGAAGAAACAACAATTATCACTGTTTAACAAATGAAACGAACATTAATTAAAAATGTCCTCTTTACAATTTTAATATGAGAAATATCTTGAAAGTATCTTAAAACATGACATTGGTAGTGTATTTACTGTATTTTTTCAAAATAATTCTGAAATGACACTACCCTGGCCTCACATGTGTGATGACGCATGAAAACACGGTTTGAAGGGTCTACCAAGTGTTATGAAAAAAAAAAAAAAACCTAGAGGAAACAATTAAGACTGTTAAAAAAATAGAAGAAGAGCAAAGCATAAAATAGTAATTAAGACGTAAAACTTGGGACCATTTACAGCAAAAGGATTAGAATTACTTAACTGTTATGGGGCTAAAAACATATGCTCTATAATTGACAGAAAAGGAGGACACACAGCTGTTCTAGTCTTTAGGCTGTGTGTTGGTGGGATTTGGCTCAATCACACTGGGTGTTATGAGGCTCTAAATGTGTGAATCCATGCCATTCTCCCACTGAGCCCAGCTTAGCACATGTAAAGGCAGCGAGGCAGAGGCTGGCAGTTTGGAAATAGAGCCTGTGTAAGGTTGAAGAGTGTAGCCTACATGTCACTGTGAAACCCCTCTGTGTAGGAGTGTGACCACCCACTGAACCAAGCGTTAATCAGCTCCTTTTCTGTTTACCGAACATCCTGACATTTTTTTCTGGCCAAAGGCAGAGGTGTTGTATAGACTTCAGTCTTTAAATAAACATCCCTACATTCAACTCTTGGTTGTATAATCTAGCTCAGGCTTTCCGACAGTTGGTTTCAAGGAGAGACAATGACCAGAAACGATGACACAAAGCACATATGGTTACAAGTTTCTTGTGAAAACACAAACTGAAGTGTCCAGTTGCACCTGTACAAAGCTTTCTTGATATAGTATTTCTCAACTTCTTTGATAAAAAAAGACGAACACACATGCTCTTTAAAGCAAGCGCCACTTTGACAGCACGAATAACACAAATTCTACCCGATGGCTAGAATCGGCCAGATCCCTTGTGGGCATGCAAATAAGGACCTCTAACCACCTGCCACCTGCACTCCCATTTACAAGGAATGAAGTTACACTTGAGCTTGTGCCACACAGACATTACCAAGAGTACTTTCAGGCGTGCCCATCAAGAAAGCTTGAGGCAAAAGTTACAGTAAAATTCTGCATATGTAGGAAATTCAAATCACAACACATAATTTTGAGAAATCTTACTAAGATCTGCAATATCTCAATGTGTTCTTTTGTGTGGCTTGTGTAAAATGTAGGCAGTACTTACGATATGGCAATCCATGACGCACAATAGCAGATGACAATAAACGTGATCGTATGTTGTACTAATCGCAATGGGTCGTAAACCTCTTGGCACTGCGAGCGTCTCGAACAAGCACGTTTCTCTTTCAGCTATGCTTATTATTCTCAAACTGAGGGCGGGTGGAAAGGCAGGAGAAGAACACAGAGAGGGGAGGAGAGAGTAGGGAGGGAGAGAGAGAGAGAGAGAGAGAGCGAGAGAGAGAGGGAGAGGGAGGGAGGGAGAGAGAGAGAGGGAGAGAGAGAGAGAGAGAGCGTGTACACATCTTTGTAAAAGCTGCCCAAAAGATTTTTGCCGTTCACAATTGACAACGTCTACTATGTTGATTAAAACTTAGCAACAACTTAATGTCTGTGGTAGACTACTTGTCTTGATTTCCAAGGTTTCACAGTGGTCTCACCAATAAAAATGTACAGCCATCCACAACACAGTGCTGGCAAAATCAAGTTAAAAGAAACTGAGTGAAAAGAAAAATCAAAGCCAAAACTAAAAAACAACAAATCCTCATATATTTCCAGCACTGGTGAAAAAAAGCTGCTGCCATTTGCTAGGAAGATTCTGTATTTTTTGAGTACTGTTCCTACTCAGCTTAACAGCTTTCTGTCAACATGTGACATCTAATCCATTTCGCCCTGTTGTACCACATTACAGCTTGCCCCAACTAACTCTAACTGATTATTCAACATTTCTGCCTAATAAAAACTAATAAACATGGTTATAAAAATGAAGACTGATGTCTAAGATGTTGCTTTATTATAGTTCTAAGAAGAAGATACAGGCAGTAACAAAGCTCTCAAAAACAGCGTTTACCACTAATTTACTATTCAACATTACATTTAAAACTTAGAAGACCTCTGGTTCCTATCACCTTGCAGTGCTATCTAATGAAGCGCAAGCTGGTTTGCTGAATGAAATTTGCAGTTTTGCAAATTAAAAAAATATGTAGAATTTCCTTTTAACTGGGGAAGACAACAAAATCATTTCATTGTCATGTTAAATGTCTGAGTATGAAAACTAAATATGTTGAAGTTTTCAAAATATCTCAGAGGATGAGAAGATGAGATGACTTTACAGCCATGTCAGTGATTGATGATTTCTATGAATATTGCTTCTTAAAATAGCAACTACATCATTTCCTGCTTTTCCTAAAACGTAGAAGTCATTGGACATGATATAGGTCAGGTTAGGTGACCTACATTACAGAAAGAGAGAAGGGGGGCAAGTGATGGGGGAGCTACAGAGAGAGAGAGAGAGAGAAATAGACAGAGGGGAGCAGAGAGAGAAACAACACTGGACGGATCTAATTACCCCTTGAAGAACTTAATGAACAGAAATAAACTGTCAAGATGGTCTTGGTGTTCATGACTAAGGTACTTACTGTAAAATCTAAACAAATCTACCCTGATATAAAGAAGATGCTTGGTAACATGTTTCCATGGAAACACACTCATAAATCTTACTCCTCCAAATTTCCTTTTACGAGAACCATAAAGAAACATACCTGATATTTTGGAGCCAGTGTTTGATTCCATGTTTTTTTCAGAATTATTGGGATTGGTCTGCTCACTGAGAATGATATTTATATTAGGAGCTACGTAATGCCGGTGTAGATTAACAGTTTATGCTCTGCATCTGAACACTACAGTCTGTTACCCAGAAGCTAAACTATTTCAGGGGCATCTTCCATCACCTTTCTCTGGAGACCAGAATAGAGACACTGCAGCTCGTTGTTGATCAGACTTGTCCTTGAGGTTTTTATTTTTACATGCTAACTTGGGACAAAAATGGGAATGGCCTAAATCTATAATAAGGGGGCCTCTTACGTCATAACATTTTCTGTTTAACAAAAATAAGTTTTCAAATTCAGTATTCATCTTATTTTTTCCTTCTCACCTGCTGTTCGCTCTTGCTTTCTGGGTTCTCCACCTCCTTGTCCTCACTTTCAAGCCAGCTGACGTTCTTATGGATGTCAGACTGTTCTTCTTGGTCTATATCTAGCTCTGTTTCCTCAGACTGCCTTTGTGTACCTGAAGCATGTTGCTCTTCTACGTCCTCCTGAGTTTCCTCAGAAACAAGATCATGAGAAGCTCCTTCAGCTTCTAGACTGGTCATACCATCAAACAAAATTTCCCTCATCTCAGTTTCATTCATGGTATTATCTCCTTGATTTTCCCTTCCAGTGGAGTCTTTTAACTCAGGTAGATCTTGCTGGAATATTCTTGTGTCTTTGTCTTTCATCTCCTCAGCAGAAGTGCAGGAGACACTAGTGTTACTGGTCATCATCCCTTCTGAACCCTCCATGGAAGCACCAAAGCTAGTTTGAAGAATATAAGCATCTGCGTCCATTGGACCAGCCTCCTTGTTACCACTATCCTCATCTTCCATGCCGGTCTCAGAAGCACAATGATGATGATCAGTGCTCTTATCTCCTTCATCAATGGCTTCACTTTTGTTGAGACAGTTATAATCATCATCATTTTCTTTGAGAACAGATCGTATATTATTAAAATGTCCAACCTCTGCACTAGACCTGTTGCTGCCGTCTTCAAGACTGACCTTTCCCTGACTGGACAATGATTCATCCATGGCCTCTGTTTCTGGACAAGAGTCCGTTATGTCCTGCTTATTAATCCCAAGTTCTGCCTCATCAGTACTCTTTGTCTCTTCTAGAACAGTAACTCTTTCCATTTCTTCATTTAAATCAAATTTCCTAACACTGCTATTTTCATTTTCTTCAAACAAAGTATCAGCCATTTCAGAGAGAGTGTTCTGAGCATCCTCAGAAAAGTCATCAACTTCCTCTTCCTCTGCTGGGAGGGATCCTGATTTTTCATTATCAGGGATGTCATTTAACTCTTTAGCAGAATCCTGCTCAGTGTGCACTGGGGACTCAGAGGCAGACAGAGTTAATGGATCATGAGTATCCAGGACATCTTGCGATTCAGACAATTCTTCTGCACCAGCCACAGGTGCTGGACTCTCTGAAACTCCTGTAAAGCTCACATCAGTCAAGTCTCTGCTGTCCTCATTGTTTTCATATGGGGGCTCATCATCCTGCAGAGTAGAGTGTAGCTCTTCAGCACATACGTCTATATCAGCAAGACCATGATATAAGGACTTTGGTGTAGCCTCAAGTTCAGTTGTATGGATATCTTTATCTTCTGCTTCTTTTTCATCATCCACATCGCCAGTTTCCCCTTGTTTCTTGATCTCTTCCATTTCTTGAAGTTCTTCTGCACATATATCGACATCCGCAGTTCCCCTGTATGCAATTTCTGTAGTGGATTCAGGACCAGTATCACCTAATTCTTCCCCTGGTTTATTTTCAAACTCATTGCTTTGCTGAGGTTGTAGCTCCTCTGTGTCTTTAGGGGCTTCAGGGGTCTCAGGTGAAGATGATGAGTCCTGAGCTGGCTGGGTAATTGTATCCTCATTTTCGAAAGATTCAGTCCCATCAACTTTATCTCTGAAAGTTGACATTTATATAAAAGGACAATTAAGTGGCAATTAAGGGTGATTCATAACGTAGGCTACATTAAAGAAAGAGTCAAATCAACTGTAACAGTAATAAATTACTAACAGTGTACTGTAGACGCGAATCTCTGCTCTGGCATCACAATCAATCCTGTGTAGCAGCTCTTTCTATCTCACACATGATCTTCTTAGTCTTAACTAGGTGGCTTAATTTCCCCACCATGTGAAACATGCTACACTTTAGATAAAGCTATAAAATCCTGAACAATATTGAACAAAACAAGCAGATGACTATATTTTGCTATTTATTTCACTGCCTTGACAAAAGATACGGATGCTGCGTCTCTCATCTGATAAATTCTTCGAGGAGAAATCAGACTCACTCATTCACAGTTCCTTCAGCTGAGCTGTGGCTTCTTTGATTTGCTGTGCCCTGTTTCAAACAAATAATAATGATAATAATAATAATTATAATAATAATAATTCATTAATGAAACATTCCACTTGGATTTGTTTTAGTCTACGGATGGACTCAAACTACCTTGAAAGCATGATTATTGTAGAACCTGTCTTCCAGTCTGGCACCCCATTCAGCTGGATCTATGCCACTTTCTGGAGGAAAGAAAATGTAGATTCACTACATAAGCAAACAACACCACCACCAAATAACCACTCTTATATAGACTACTTCTCAGAGCCGTGGGTCTAACAACCTATATGACCAAAGAGTTTCATCTATTCAAGTTAGAAAATGACAAGTGGCTGCTTTAAGGAGTACAGTGCACAGTAGTGATGAACTGCTAGATGAACTTTTCAGCTTTTAGAGTGAAATTACCCTCTCTTTGTTTGAGAAGTGTTGCAAAGTACACAGCAGCGAAGGTGGGGATGTCTTCAGGCTGCTCTCTCAGCACTTCTCTGGCAAGGCCCTCCAGAATATTTCCAAAGCCACGCGGAACTCGAAGGTTGGTGTTGGAAAAAGGCACTGACATTTTTTCAACACTTGATAAAATTTATGAATACAAAGACATTTCAGTCACAAATGGGTTATGTCAGTTCATTTATACATTTAAGATGTTAATACATTTAAGTTAGAGGCCTACCAAACAGTTGTCACAGTGCGTCCGGAAAGTATTCACAGCGCTCCACTTGTCCACAATATCCTATGTTACAGCCTTATTCCCAAATAGATTGAACTCATCTTTTACCTCAACATTCTACACACAATACCCCATAATGACAAAGTGAAAAAAAAGTCTGTTTGAAACTTTTGCAAATGTATTAAGAAAAACAAAAATAAAATATTTATATAAGTTATATAACATTTATACAGTGCTTGCCATGACCCTCAAAAGTGAGCTCAGGTGCATTCTGTTTCCACTGATCATCCTTCAGAAGTTTCTACAACTTCCACCTGTGGTAAATTCAGTTGATTGGTCATGATTTGGAAAGGCACACACCTTTCTATAAAAGGTCCCATACTTCACAGCGCATGTCAGACCACAAACCAAGCCATGAAGTCCAAGGAATTGTCAGTAGACCTCTGAGACAGGATTGTATTGAGGCCCAGATCTGGGGGAGGCTACAGAAAAATTGCTGCAGCATTGAAGAGCCCAATGAGCACAGCAGCCTCCATCATCTGTAAATTGAGGAAGTTTGGAACCACCAGGACTCTTCCTAGAGCTGGCCGCCTGTCCACTCTGAGCAATTGGGGTTGAAGGGCCTTAGTCAGGGAGGTGACCAAGAACCCGCATTGCTCTGTGGAAAGAGGAAAACCTTCCAGAAGGACAACCATTTCTACAGCACTCCACCAATCAGGCCTGTGTGGTACAGTGGCCAGACGGAAGCCACTTCTCAGTAAAAGGGACATGACAGCCCATCTGGAGTTTGCCAAAAGGCACCTGAAAGACTTTCAGACCATGAGAAATAAAATTCTCTTGTCTGATGAAACTAAGATTGAATTCTTTGGCCTGAATGTTTGTTTGTAAATTATTGTTTTTTTAATTTGTAAGCAAACTTTTTTTACGTTGTCATTATGGGGTATTGTGTGTAGAATTTAGAGGTAAAAGATGAATTTAATCTCTTTGGGAATAATGCTGTAACAGGATATTGTGGAAAAAGGCTGTAACAGGATATTGTGGAGAGCTGTGAATACTTTCTGGATGCACTGTACAACCTTTGAGTTCAGCTACAAGAACAAGTCATAATTTACTTTTACATTCTCCAACTTGGGAAGTGCCTTTAAGACTCCTAAAAGAGCTCTGTTCTGACTGGCCACCCTGCACTGTACCTCATTCTTAAAGTGGTCCAGGCTGAACCACTGCTTGTAACTTGAACATAAATGGGCAAGGCTAAAGTGCTGTGTGCTGAATGGGTGAGTATATGGAAATATGTTTTTGCTCCATGAAAACAGTGAATTCAAAACACTTTTCCTGCTTAATGTCAGTGTATATGTATATATATATATATGGACCATTTACAAACCATCAAGAATAAGGGTGATGAGCAGAGTTGTAGTAACTACAGAAGGATAAAGTTGATCAGCCACAGCATAAAGTTATGTCAGAAGAAGCTGCACAGTCTTTGTGGACTTGGAGAAAGTATGAGACAGGATGCCTAAGGAGGAGTTGTGCTTTTGTATGAGAAAGTGGCAGAGAAGATTGTGAGCTTGGTACAAAATTTGTATGAGGGCAGTGTGACGGAAGTGATGTCAGCAGTAAGAGTGACTGCTGCATTCAAGGTGGAGACCAAGGTACACCAAGGATCAGCTCTGTTCCCTTTTTTGTTTACTATGGTGATGGACAGGTTGACAGACAAGATGAAAAAGTGAAAGTGACCATTCTGTCATACATGAATACACAGCACACAGTGTGAACAGCACAGAATTCAACCCATTCACCAAGTGAAGCAGCGGGCAGCCAGAAAACACAGCACCCGGGGGTACCTCAGGGTACCTCAGAAGTTCTTAGCAGTCTTGGGAATCGAACCCACGACTTACTGATCAAAGGGCAAACGCCTTAATTACTAGGCTACCAGCTGCCCCATCAGACAGGAGTCTCCGTGGACTACGATGTGTGAAGATGACATTGTATTCTGTAGTGTGAGTAGACAGCAGGTTAAGGAGACCTAGTAGAGATGGAGATATGCTCTGGATAGAAAAGGGATGAAGTTCAGTAGGACTAAAACAGAATACCTGTGCATGAATGAGAGGGAGGACAGTGGAATGGTGAGGATGCAGGGAATAGAGCTAGTGAAGGAGTTCAAATACTTGGAGTCAACAGTCCAGAGTAACGGGAGGTGTGAAAGAGAGGCAGACTAGGGCTGCAACTAGGGCTGAAACGATTATTCGAGTAACTCAAATAATTAGATTACAAAAAATGATCGAGGCAAAATCTTTGCCCCAAGGCTTCGTTTAGTTTACTTCACCAAAGTCTATCTATTTAAAATGTCTCTGCTACCGTATCACTCCCGCATTGTAGACTACTGCACAGCTCCGGTATCATTGTTTTACACAGACTGTAGTAACTGACGTTAATTTCAAATATTTAAGACGGCGCGTTTATTTTGCTCTATATGGAAATGGCGGAAAATGAAGATCCTGGTGTGCGTAAAAGGCAGAAAATGTCTGGGTGGGACCATTTTACACTGAGTAAGGCGTGTTTGTACTGTTTTTAATCGATTTTGCCTCGATTATTTTTTGTAATCGTTTCAGCCCTAGTGCAGACAGGGTGGAATAGGTAGAGAAGAGCGGCAGCAGTGATTTGTGACAGGCAGGTACCAGCAAGACTGAAAAGGAAAATGTACAAGACAGTAGTGAGACCAGCTATTATGTTTGGTTTGGAAACAGTGGCACTGACGAAAAGACAGGAAGCAGAGCTCAAGGTGGCAGTTGAAGATGTTAAGATTTGCATTGGGAGTGATGTGGACGAACAGGATCAGGAATTAATTTGAGAGACAGCTTGAGTTGGAATATTTGGAGGAAAAGGCAGAGAGGCGAGATTGCGTTGGTTTGGACATGTGCTGAGGAGAGACTCTGAGTATGTTGGGAAAAGGATGCTGAGGATGGAGCTGCCAGGGAAATAAAAAAGAGGAAGGCCTAATAGGAGGTTTATGGATGTGGTGAGGGAGGAAATGCAGGAAGTTGTGAGAGAGGAAGATGCAGAGGACAGAAAGAAAATGGAAACGTTGATCTGCTTTGGCAATATAGAGTTAATGGTATGTTTTTAAACTTAAACAATGATTACATACAACTCACTAAGCAAGGAAAATTCATGTCTCCCCGAAATGGGATTGTTAACAATTTAAGAGCTGCTGAGAGGTTTTCACTGTGAAGTAAAACTCATTGTGTTATGTCCGTACACAGAACCCCTACATTACTGACATTTGACTGTTTTAAACATATATTTCACTGTTTCTGAGTGACAGCAGGTATTTATTCTCATTCTCAGAATATTTAATGTGGGGAATGGAATTCTATATAACCATTACCAAAGTGATGCCAGCATGCAAGCAAATAACCATAGAAATTCTCATATGAATAGTCGATGTTTAGGCCAAATCAACGTGTTAGAATAAGTGTCTTTCTGTTCAACTAAAAATAAAAATGCCAGTGATGTCCATGCATTACAATAGCTAAAAGACCTGTGAATTACCTGAAGTAATGATAACTGAATTGCCGGTTTTCTTACATTGTTCACTCTGGTTTGACTAGCTGACTAATATTTCAGGCCTGTAGCAGGGCGAACAATACTTTAGCAACACTGTAAACAAACTGCAATAGTGTTCGGCACTAGTAATCTTGATCTACTTAATTGTTTTTACTTTAAATTTCAAAGAATAAGCTAACAAACGTAGAAACTGATTATTGTTTTGATAGCAATAGTAGTTTCAATGCATTTCAATCAACCCAGACGATTTATTTTTAACAATGAAAGCTGTAAATTCTCTCTGTAAATGTAATCTTTTTGATTACATGTATATTAAGATACATTAAATGGACAAAAGTATTAGGAAACTCCTGATTTTCAGGATTTTGGCAATCTTAATGCTTCAGCATACCAAGGCATTTTGGGCAACGCCATGCTTCCAACTTTGTGGACACAGTTTAAAATATCTGAATGCATGCGTTTTTTCCCAGTTTACACTGTCATGGCACAGATCCGATCTGTGTCACATATGAGCAAAAAATCGGAATTGGGTCACATTTAACTGACAGTGTAAACGAGGCCTTTGACTGTCCCCCAGTGCACAAAGTAAGGTCCATAAAGACATGGTTGGGTGAGTTCGATGTGGAAGAACTTGATTGGCCCGCACAAAGCCCTGACCTCAATCCCATCCAACACCTTTGGGATGAACTGGAACGGAGATTGGCCGTCTCGTCCAACATCAGTGCCTGACTTCATAATGCTCTATAGAATGAATAGGCGCAAATTCCTACGAAAACACTCCAAAATATTTTTGGAAAGGATTACAAGAGTGGAAGCTATACCTGCAAAGGGGGGACCAACTCCAAATTAAAGTCTATGTATTTGAATTAAATGTCATTAGAGTCCCTGTTGGTGTAATGGTCAGGTGTCCAAATAGTGTAGACATCAACTGCTGTACTGTGTTCTGTGGATCTGATCTCTACCTGTAGGTGTTTGAGGGTTTGCTAAAATAATTACACAAGGTTGACTGCATTTCCTCACAGCTTCTTAAATAATATAGTGCAGAAAAATAAAACATTCTTTAAATTCTGTGCGCTTGAATTTCTTCTCTTACCGTTTGGAACCAAAGACAAGTTGCTGTTGTAGTTGTTGTTGTTAAGCGTTGCTATGCAACTGAATGACATCCTGCACAACTACGGAAAGCAAAGAGAGCCAAACTACTAAATATACCGCGATTTAGATAGAAGAGAAAAGGGGGAAACAAACTTATAGAGAAGCAGTGTTTAATTGTAATTCATTGAAAATGAAAAAAACATAATAGTAAATACATATACAGTTAATCATAAAATGAATTCCAGGACAAGAAAGAAAGAAACACACCATGCTAAAAACAAGTGAACTAATGAAACAAATTAACTAAGCCCCTCTGTAGAGTAGGTGATGACGGCATACTCTGAGGTTGTACTTAATTTCCTACTGACTTCCCTGGGGTGGACATGCAGTCTGTCAGCTGAGCGGCAGGCATGCAGGCGAGATCCTGCTGAGGCGTCCTCCCTCCATCTCTGCACACACACACACACACACACACATACACACATTTAATTAATTTAATTAGAATTAAATCACATCTGATTATGTCCATAAAACAGTAAATTCATATTTTCGCACCAGTCTTTGATCCCGGGGGGCTTGGTTTTGGACGCCTGTCAGCTCCGGAAAGCTGGATCCTCTCACAGAGATCACAATGTCAGCGTAAGGGACCTCATGATCACTCTGGCAGTCTGAATCAAAGAAGTTGAAGTAGCACTTTAGTACAACCATCTCAGCGGCACAGCCGGACAGTTTAACAGATGTTTATTAAAAGACAAACTTTTGAATCTGGGGGCTATTCCACGAAACTGAATTAAGGGAAAGTCTGGCTTATTTCAATGGAAAGTAAGGGAAAGAAAGCCAGACTTTCCCTTAATACTGTTTCATGGAATACCCCCTTGGCTGTAAATAAAGCTGTGATGATGATGATGATGACGATATTGATAATAATAATAATAATAATAATAATAATAATAATAATAATAATAATAATAATAATGACAACAATAATAATAAAGGAGTGTGTGGTGTATAATAAATGTCAGTGTGGTGAGTGTTTCTGAGGCTCTGGCTGTAAAATACTACTACTACTACTAATAATAATAATATAAGGGCCCGTGTGCTCTGATGAGGCGGAACCCTGTATGTGTGTGTCCGTGTTGTTGCTCCGTGTGAGTTTTGCTCCTGTAGAGCCAACATGGCGCAGTTTCCGTCTCTGCCGGCCTCTATTAGGAAACCGGAGCGGCTGTGAAACTTTTAACACTCTCACACACACACTGTCTAACTCTCTCTCCCTCGGGGCTCTAACCGAGACACCCGTCTGTCTGTGGGCTTTCACCTCCGTCTACCCGCACAGAGCACGGCGGCGGGCCCGGTACCGGCACCGCTGTGAGCCGGACCCCCCCCCGACACCGAACCCGGACCCTGAGAGCGGCGAAGCGGGGCGGAGCCGGAATGGCGGCCGGGAGAGCAGAGAGGAGAGCAGACAGGAGAACATGGCGGAGGGAGTGCAGGCAGAGCAGGACCAGGTACTGTAACAACACAGAAACACACTCTAGAACCGGACTAAAGAATCACACACTTTACACCGTACACACACCAACACTTTTCACACAACCCACACACCTGACACGCAACCCACACGCCTCACACACTCCACACTCTCTCCTCACTCTCCCAGCAGGACCAGGTACTGTAAGAACATAGAAACACACTCTAGAACCAGACTATAGAACCACACACATCACACCGTCCACACACCAACACTTTTTACACAACCCACACACCTCACACACTCCTGACACACACTCCACACTCTCTCCTCACTCTCTCAGAAGGACCAGGCATTGTAACAACATAGAAACACACTATAGAACCACACACCGTACACACACCAACACCTCTCACACAACCCACACCTCACACACTCCACACTCTCTCAGCAGGACCAGGTACTGTACCACCACAGAACCACACACCCCACACATTCTCCCAGCTGGTCCAGGTACTCCCAACACAACAGAACCAGCTCCAGAACCACACACCTCACTCTCCTTCTGCCTCTCCCTGCAGGAGCTGCTGGACAGCAAGATCCGAGAGATCCGCCTCAGGTTCCAAGAGGAGTTCATCCAGGGTGAGAACCATCAGAACTCTTATTAACTCTAATATCTGCACTTTCACCAGAACCAGAACTCATATTAACTCTAATATCAGGACAATAACCAGAACCAGAACTCTTATTAACTCTAATATCAGGACAATAACAAGAACAGTCAGTGAAGCTGCAAGAATTTGAGAAACAATACAAAAATAATTCAGTATCATGTCTCTTAACTGGCTTGAAGTATTTTATTAAACTGGTAATGGCATGCTGGCACTCTTGCTGTGCAGTGGGAGCCCAGCTGGGTGATATTTGTATTTATAACCGTGATATTACTCAGTTTCTTTATTAAATGTGTCCTGTTGTGTTTTAGTGCAGGTTACATTGTTTCTACTCTAAATCTTTGGGGGTTAAATACTATTTTGTCTGTTCCAATTCATTGGCTATCTGAGAAATAGGTATTGTTGTATAGTACTAGTCAGAATGCTTTGAGTGGAAATCCATTGGAATCCACTGTTCAGCAGGGTATTGATTAGGTCACTGTGATGTTACTCAGAACTCTTCTTTAGTGATGCAAGAGAACGTTCCTCTGGGGGTTAAATGGGGTGAAGGGTCACTGCTCTGAGTGGGATCTCTGTTTACAGTGTGGGCAGGTTCACACACGATTTGGCGCTTCTGGATCTTTTTCAGCTTCGTCTTAACAGGAGAACCACAGGAGGTCCCCCAGAACATGTTTACATTACAAACAGAATAGAACCAGTAGAACCAAATAACTTAATTCAACTGTGCCTTCCTTACTGGATGCTACTTGAAGTATGATACAAATAAAAAAGAAGAAAAACATTACAAATGTACAGTGCAGTGGGTTAACAGCACGAGATGGGCAATTTGGCAAAAATATATTATCACAATGCATTTAATATGATATTTATTTTTAATAAGTTGGAACAAAAAAGGACAAAGTAGTAGATCAGGAAATAAAAATGAATGTTCTTAAAGTGCTGATGAAATCACAATATGCTTGAATTTATCATGATGATAATACATATCATATTGTCCAGCCCTGCTTATATTTAACTCTTTACTGCCTGGATGATCAATGTTTTAATGATTTTTCAGAAAAACAGAAAAATAATTATATTAATAAGGCCATCAACTTGTAATGTAAAAATAGAAATCTTAAAACTGCCGTGTCCGACATGCTCCTACAGTTCTGTTGTAACCGTTTTGTTCATCATTCAGTAGAAACTAAAGTGGATTTATTTGTGTGTATTTGAAGTACATGTTTTTTTTAATGTTCCTAAATGTAATCATTGTAAAGTGTTGAGTTTGATTGGTGAATACTGACTGATTCACACTTCCGAGGCCTGACCTTGTGATGTGTGTGTGCAGACATGTGATCAGACTGAAGCTTGTCCTTGTGCTCAGTGGTTTCCTGAAGAGTGTGCGGTAAAGTTTCAGCCGTATGGTGCGGTCGCTGTAGGTGTGTGGGTTCATGGTGGAAGCTGTGACGTGGTTTTGGAAGTGCAAAGTGCGAGTGTTGGTTGAGTCTGGCTGCTTTAGACTTGTGGGCAAAAGTTCACCCCCCCCACCCCATGGGGAAATGACTCAGTGAAAATAAGATTATAAAAAAAAAAACGTGTTCTGTTATATTTCATTTAGACAAACTGGGGGGGAGCATACAGTGTGTTAGGTTCAGTAAATAAATTCAGTTATTGTGTGTTAAAGTGGTCAGAAGTAAGCAAAAAAATAAAAATAAAATAAATAAATAAAATAAATAAAAATGTGACCGGGGTGTGCAGACTTCTGCACACCTGTCTGTGGGTTATTTTTTCACACGTTATCCTGCACAAATCGGCCAGACCTCTAATACAACTTAAGAGTGGGATTTGTGTGTGAGGACAGTACCCCCCCCCCCAGCCCCCCAGGGATAAGTCTGACTGTGTGATTAGCTTAACAGCAGCTAAAGTTTCCTGATCTGGAGCCGGAGCTGAACAGGAAGCTTCTTCATACAGTTCACTTAGAGGTGCTGTGTAACTTATTGAGTTGAATTATTGAGATGTAATAGTTATAATGCAGACAGTGTTGTATCTTGTAAAAGCATAACAATATGCATATTTTCATACATTTTCGTATTTGGTCTAATGATTTAGTTCACCTTTCCTCATGCTTTTAAGCATGTTCAATATTAATAAGCATAATTATATATATGTATATGTATATATACATATAACGACACACCAAACCCACGATTCGGTTCGTTTCGTGGTTTTTGACTCACGATTCAGTTCGTATCACGATTCATTTGCGGTGAAGGAGAGGAGAAATTCTGAGGCGCCATTTTGT
>JBBPCY010000001.1:20560376-20575771 GCA_037974405.1 Brachyalestes nurse | reverse complement strand
TCTGGCTTATTTCAATGGAAAGTAAGGGAAAGAAAGCCAGACTTTCCCTTAATCCTGTTTCATGGAATACCCCCCTGTTTCATAATCCATCAAACTGCAGGTTTTATTATACTTAATTATGCAGTGATTTTTTTTCAGTTATTTTTGAATAATATGATTATTATTATAGGTATTATTATTACACATTGACTCGTGTAACCTTATGAGAGGGTGATATGAATATTTAAAAGAGTTCAAACAATGAAAAAAAAATCACCTTGCACTATGGGTTTGAGGACCATGGCTTCATTTTTGGTTCTTGTGCTTTAAAAAGTCGAGATATTGATACATGTTTGTTATTGATTGCTAGGTATGTGGAGGTATTTTTAGGTATGCGGATTTAGTGATGACAAAAATTTCCTTACTTTTCATAAATTACACCACATGAATCCTCTGAATCTGATGAACTGTATTTCTTCTTGTAACACAAGTATATCAGCAGAATCAGAAGTATAATGACTGCAGACAATGCAATAGCTGCTAAGGCCCTGACCCAGATATATTCATCTGTGTTAGAAAAGACAAGTCATGTTATATTTTCCTGTGTGTTATATCCATAAAGTTCATATTTTTTATTTGCAATTAATAAGTATAAGATCAATGCACCATCTTCAGTGACTTCCAGTTTGATAGAGATCCTCTGGCTGGTACAGTGCTGTTCAGCGTAACACGTGTAGCTTCCTCCATCCTCGTCTATGATTTTATCCCACTGTAGCAGTGGGCCAGGACTTGCTTTAGGAAGGGTTCCTTGATCCTTGATCCATTGCGTCTCACATTGTTTGGCAGTAGAATGACATATCAATTTTAGCTGGGTCCCCACTAGCACTTTGATGGATTGTGACCACTTCACTTCAACAGGGTCGTTTTCCCCATTTCTTTCAATCACCACCTTCAAATCACCACCATCTAACATGGATGAAAAAGTTTACTGAGATCTGGAGCTATGTTTCAAAGTCTGTTTTAAATTCTACTACTAGTTGTTAAAATCGTCAGTTGAATGAACCTTTCTTATTAAGCCCAAATTCTGCACTCCTACAAATAAAGGTGCCTGAATAACCACATAGATCTTTACTTACATTCCTGAAAAAGGTGCAAAAAAGAGTTTTTGGAGATGTGGAAGTGCCACAGAAGGTTACCCGAAAAAACAAGATGAAAGTAAGATTTGTGAGTGCAAAGAGCATTCCAAAGTCTTCATATGATATAAAAGTTCTTAACCAGTTTAAGGGTTCTTCCTAGAACTTTTTATCTGGAAGTTCTTCATGCTTTACATTTACATTTTCTTTCACACTCATTTCTGTTCTCAATATGTTCTCTGAAGAACTGCCCATTTAAAGTTTTTTTTTAATAGAAGCAAGTACATAAAAACTGCAAAAATCCTTTTCTGGCACCTTTACTTTTACAAGATGAAACTGGGTATAATGGGGAATTTCACAGATTTTTCAAACTCAAAATGTAACAAAAAATAAACACAGTCATTCAAAGTGGTTTGATAAGTAAAGTCCTTGAGAAATTGTTTTAAAATCTACCTGCTAGTTTTTACACAAAATAGCTCCAAATGTGCTTCATGGTGCCTACATTTTTTGTGATAGTCTTGAAGAAAATCTTTTGCCCTAAAATGTATATTTTGAATTCATTAATTGCATAGATCGACATGCAAAATGAAGACACTACTTCCTTACCAGTGCCTTACACAACATTACATTTAAATCCGAAGTAAAATGGCTATATTTGGGTTGTATACGCCACAACCTGTTTTACCCATTTCAAAGTCAGTTAGACAACTCTAGATCATTCAAAATGCTGCCGCCAGAGAAGATATCACATAACTCCAATTCTCGGGTCCTAGCAGTGGCTCCCGGTTCAGCACAGAATTGATTTTAAAGCATTATACACTGTGTTCAAGTCACTATGATATGTTTGATGTCTATAAACTTGTTGGAGCTGGTCAGCTGGTGGTGTAAAGAGCTGAAACTAATATGGTGAAACACACTGTCCAACCAACTGCCCATCAATATCAGACCTGCACCAACTGTAGCTTTAAAAAGCTGCTGTAAACAGCACTATTCTCCTGCAAATATCAGCACTTCTATTACATTTTCAGTCCAATTTTATAGATTTTTGATGTATTCTTTTATTTCATCTATTTTTATTTTTATCCTATTTTTTATTTTATTCCAGAGCTTTGTGTATGATAATGTGCTATATAATAAACTTGACTTGACCTGACTTGACTTGCCTCCATTGCAAAGACGTGACCCACTGCATATCAAACCACTCTGAAAACCTGTGCAACTGACCCTTTTAAATAATTATTGTCAGAAGTTATTTAAAACTATTGAATTCAAGGTAGTGAACTGAAGCCATATCTCTAAACATGTAATATATTTTTCTTGGCACCAATACAATTCTGACTTACCCGAAGGCGCTATATGAGAGTCGACTGGTGCAGTGGTCTTACCTTCTGCAAAAAGGATGATAAATTAATTAATGCACACCCTTACCAGATATCGCATCACTTACATCAACAATCTTCTCCTACCTTGGATCTGTAGTGATATCAGGCGCTCTGTCTTCAGAGGGAGGTGTTTGTCATCATTCTTCTCAGAGACACATGAGAGGTTGTACAGGGTTTGCTCTAGGGTCAGATTTTGAGTGGTCAAGCTTACAGTGCACATGACTTCACTGTGGATGCGATTCTCCTCCCAAAGATATTTTCCACATGCATCTTCACATTTCCAATAACCACGCACAAACCCAGAGGAGCAGTTGTAGGAGCAGTCTAAAGTAAGAGGTTTTCCTACACTTACTTTAATAACTTCTGGTGTTTCTGCAGTCTTCCTACACACAGCATCTGTGAAAGCAAGTATATTAAATAAGAACTGAGCAATACAGTTGCATTACCTGATCGCCAGAAAAACGCAACAAGGCCTAGAAGTAATTACCTTTGATTCCAAACAGAAGCAGCAGAGCTTGAGTCAGAAACAACATGGTTTGGCATTCATGCAAGGTTTCTGTTATTTCTGTCTCTCACGATTAGACCTGAGAGGAACTAATGGAATGTGTGAACACTTTGTTGAGACTGGAAATAAAGGAAGCTCCTCCTTTTTGAGGTTTAACAACTTTTGTAAGCGCCTACCCTCAGGAAATGATAAGAAGAGAGTAGGGTGGTGAAACGTTCTGGTGCGATACATAGTACTTGGCCGTCTCATGCATGAAACGTGGGTTGAGGGATACATCATATATATCATATTCATATGTCATATTCATTTTGTAAAAATTATTACATCAATTTTAGCATTTGTATGGTCTATATTACCACATCCTCATATTTTCTTCATGCAGTTCTGTATACTGTTTGGCGTTCTCAAGTTCCGGTTTTGATACAGAGCGGATGAAAGTGAGTCCGGGAAAAAATGTAATTGTTGAATGAATTTAACTCATTAAATTACATGCTTTTTATGCCCTACAAAGTATTATTGTATATGTAGTTCATCTTATTATTGAAGTGTATAAGAAATATTTGAAGACACCAACAGGCTCTGGCCATTCAAAGGGTTGATTTATTTTGTCACATTTTTTGTTCTTTCAGTTTCAAAGCATACATACATGGAATTTAATCAACAAAGTTCTCCAAATGGAAAAATTCTACTTAATTATACGCCTTTAAACATACTATACAAAAACTTTGTGGAGTGTTCTTTTTATATTATACCGTGTAGTTTTTAATAAAAATAGCATCAATCCTATCAGAAAAGATTTTTGGAAGGGGAGGGCGTACCAATTTTCTTCCCAGTTATCTGAGTCAATGTCAATCCTTACTGTTGCAGAAATTTCTTAACTACACAGAGATGGAACTTTTATTCTTGCAAGAAGGAGCAGTTGAGGGCTGTAGCCTCCAGTGCTCAGTGATACAGAATCTTCTCAGCCTTTATACATGGCTTTGACCAGACATCTTATACAATACACAATATCATTAAATTATGGAAAAATGGAAAAAACTTTCCACAAGGAGGCACATACTCTTCTCGAGGACAGTACACGTACATACATCATGTACCATTGGTTCAGTTTGAATCATGTTACATTTTTTTCGAACACTTATCCACTAGCAACAAACGCTTGGGTTGAACGTTAGCACACGCTTCCACCAAGTCACAAGAAGACCCTACGCATCTTTTTGAAATACAGCTGGTATTGCACAATTAGCTTATTATTGGACAGATCAACATGCTTGGAGGAAAACATTAACTTCAACTTGGTTACAACATGCTGAGTGATGGGGGAGAAGGAGGACCATTCTATGCACCCAGAGATAAAGAGGCTATTATGCCCTCTTGAACTTTTCTGCTTTCCATCTGTTGAACCAGTCACACATAGACACCCTACAGTTGTCATCTGGGAGTGTTAATGTCATGTTCTTCATAGACATGAATCATATTATTAGTGGATGAATGGGTTGAAACAGACAGTAACTCAAGTGGCTAGTACTTAACAGAATCAACTCTGTCATTAACAATAATTATGGAAGAAATGATGCATGTGCCCAATTTTTCATCCTGAGAACATGTGTAACTTTTCCATTTAGTTCATTTTTGTGAGTGATTACTTGATGCATAAGTGATGAAGCATTTTCTGGCCTCAAATAAAGTCACCTTTGTGTAAACTGCACTCCACTTTCCTTTTGATAAGATCAGAAGTAATGAATCAATTGTATCTTCTGCAGTTTGATTAGTTAATTGGATAAATGTTGCTCTGCACTTGATCGTTGCAATGGAAACTTTTGTGAAAGGTTTGTGAAGTTGCAGTGCAGATGAGCCTATCTGCACCTTTGCAGTGCCATCTGCTTGTGGGCGAGAGACAAACAGGAAACATCATACCTCTCTTTACCACAAAAAAAAACATAAAAAAGCACATGTTCCACGTGTCACTTTACAAGTCTATGGTTCTATTCACCTCTGTGTCTTTTGTGCATCATGCTACATTTCATTTGTTTTTAAGTTGCCATTTTTTAACCCCTTGTTGTAAATGCATTGTTATATTGTGGAACAATATAACATATATATTGTGGAACATGAGAAAACTAAGGCCCAATGCATTTGCTCCAGTCCATAGAAATATAAAATACAGTTACATAACAGGATTAAAAAATAGATTCAATCCTGCAGCATCCTTGCTGAGATAGAAAAAGTCGGTCATTCTAGATGCAGCACTGTCCACCTCCAAATCCAGCGAGTGTCTGAATGGCTACAGCAGGAATCAGGTTACATGGTTTGAATTTCACTCTCAATTATTAAGGCCTCTTTGTTTTCTGATAAAGCCAGCAGGACCACAGGTTCGCACAGTGGAGAACGTTCCGATGCTGAAAGCACTCAACATGCTATTGAATGCTATTCGCCATGTACAGATGGTTTGATCTCCTTCTCCTCTGCCAGGTTTTGAGCAAACACCTGATGATTCATGGTGTCCTGGTATCAGGTAGGCACTTGCAATGAGGTGCTGAGAAATTCTTGAGTATAGTTGTGTAATATTTGTCATATAATGTACCAGTTAAATGTATAGACACTGATCAGACTTTGTTTGAACATAAATTAAGAACCATTGTAACCTATAGGCTGTAATGGACTGGTGACCTGTCCAGGGTATTTCTCTGTGATTCTCTCTGTGAGTGCTGGAATAGGCTAGTTAAGGGCTCAGATAATGAATAGATGGATGGGTGGATGGATGGATGGATCTATGGATGGATCAATGGATGGATGAGTGGATGTAACCTTTTAAAAGGTAGTTTTGAGGTCTGAATTGAGTAAAGTATTACTTTAGTTCTTAACTATAGGTTTGCTCTGTATTGTTTCATTAAAGGTATTCATTCAGCTTCAATAAAACGTATTAAGATGCTTTTTACAACACTAATTATTTTTTAGGCTGAAAAGACATTTTTAGGGCCTCAGTGTGAAGTTCTGTTGCTGTTGTTCTTTCTCAACATAATATAACATGTTATAGTTTTCATGCCTTTGATTTCACATGTATTTTCCAAAATCGTAAGGCCATTTTGACCAAACATTCTTAAAGGTGCCAAAAACTCTCCGAAGAACCTAAAAATCTTTGGGCACCTAAAAATCTTCCAATGAACTGATTCTTAGAAGAACCATTTTTGCGAAAAGCATTTTCAATAATGTAATGGTTCTGGATAGAACTGTTTAATTGGTAAGGAACCTCTATATTATGGGAGGCTCTTTTGAAACTTTGTAGAGGTTATTTAAAAGCAGAAATCTCTTTATCAGACAGTTTTTGATCCTAAGAAAAAAAATGAATTAATACATTTCATGCTATTTTAAATTTGGTGGGTCCTTGTTAAGCTGCTTGAGAGAAGTGTGTAAGGGGGGGGGGGGGGTAGTTAAAAAGGAAGCTAAAATAGACAACAGTGTTGATTTGTTTAATATGTTTTACATATGGCTAAATTCCATTCAGGTTATTTCACAATTTCAGGTAAAATGTACTTCAGGTACTTTTATAAGCAGGTGTGTCCAAGTTTTTCAATGGTATTACGTACCTGATGTGTCTATAATGTGAGAGAATGTGTAATATTTACAGGAGCAGAAGCAGACATAAAGGTAGAACATTTGGAGTGTATAAGTCGCTGTAATCTGACTGAAGTCACACTGTGTCCTGAGGGATCCTACTTCTCTTCAGGGCTTTGCCTTGAATGCCCTGCAGGACAATAGTAAGTATAACACCATGTAACAGGCAGTCATTTTTCTTTGAAATGTTGACTATGTTTTGCTTCATGTCACTGTTATGTTAGGGTCTTTTGTTTATCTTCTGTCCCAGCTGCTTTGGCAATGTATCTGCACCCAGAAAATGTCCACCAGGCACATATAATCTTCATCCAGGGAGAAGCAGCATTCAGGACTGTCAGGTACCCTCTCTATGCATTTAGAATCCAGAATCAAGGCCTGATCAATTATATAATATTAGCGAATGTAATTTTTACTATATAATTTGATACAGAAAAAAAGAGACCACAGCAATTTATTTTTAAATCAGCATCTCTATAAGTATGACAACCATTGCATGCCAGTGTGTGTTAAATTCCTACACAAGCACCTCATTCTGCTTTATGAGGGACTGATTAGAGGATCACCTGAATCAAATCTTATTTAATGAGGAAAAGTATAAAAACGCTGCTGTAATCAATACTCTCCTCTTGCAATGTGACCAGTTGGATGGTAAAACACTACTAGAAGTATGTCGAAGGTAATATTGGCATTTTGTTTGAGTGAACAAGAGATTTGTTTTCTTTGAATTATTTAAGTTTCTCTTCTTTTTATATATTGTCATTTCCTTTAAAATTCTGCTTTAAAGAACACACTTTTTTTTTAGAAATTAGGAGAAATATTGTCAGCAGTTCTTAAAAACTAAGGCAAAGCTATTCAGTTCAATACTTGCACCTATAAAAGAGAAACAGAATATTTTTGCAGTGGTCTCTTATTTTTTTTTAAACCGTAGCTTCAATTTTGAACGAGATATATCTGCCAGTTTAAACATTTTTAAAACATAATTTCTAAAAGACAAATAAAGCATATACTGGCTTAAATACTGTAATGTGAATAATACTGAACACTGAACCTTAATTAATTAATTAATTACTCACTCACTCAATCACACATGTACTCACATTTAGCATGCATAATTAGCACTCAAATGGCAATTGATGCTTCATTAAAGTGGTGCTGGGCAGCACTGGTGCTGTGTACCCATTCTCTTCACACAAATTTGTGAGTTTTGTTATATTTTTGACAAAGCTTAGATTTCAGTGCATTTTTTCCCAAATAAACCTACATTGGGGTAAGCTGTTTTCTCTGAGAGGACAAACATAAGGACATGAAAGCATTCAGAGCTTGAAAAGTAAGCCTCCCACTTTGGCAGGATGTTTGCTGATATTGATAAAACTGTGGAATTATTATGTTAATAGACTTTTTTGGTCAAACAATACATTGATATGTGTGGTACCAAAATATTCTGATCTGCCATCTCTATGAGGCTTAGAACAGGACTTGACTATCTCTGTATGTTCTAGTCCTGTCCTCTAGGTTTAATTAGTACAGAGGATGGTGTGGATTGCAGACTATGTCCTGCTGGGTTCTCCTGTGATGGAGAAACAGGCAGTCTCTCAATGTGTCAGAATGGACAGTACTCACCAGAGGGGCACACGGAGTGCCTACCCTGTCCCTTTGGTTTCGCCTGCTTGGATGGATATCAAAAAAGGGTATGCAAAAACCAGCAGATGTTGACCTTAAATTGTTTCATGATACCCTTATATTACTGAAAGAGCCTTGACCAGGGTTGTGCCATAATTCACACTTAAAAAGACCTAGATCAAAGTTCAGTTCATTCAAATAAAAATGAAATAGTACACGTTCAAAGAATGAACTAGTTCACGTTCGTTCATGAGTTTTTTTTGTACACTTTCAATACAACGTCCTATCCTAACCTCCTATTCAATCTTCGCCTTCTATCTGTCACTGAACAATCACAGACATGTTAACGTTACATTAAAAACCCATTTTGAGGTTAAGAATAGATCTTACCACTTAAGCAACGCATCATGTTATGCTGACAGTAAAATAACGAGGTGCAGGTATACTGTATATGGAAATTTTATTCAGACAATATCAACACAAAATGTAAACAAAATGTGTCTGCCTAAAAAAGCCACATTCAGACAATACCGTTTAAAGTGCTCAGAAAGGAACAAAGCTAAAAGTAAACAAAACGTGTGGTTTTCATCTAAATCTACACAGATTTCTTCAAAAACGAACTAAAATGTTTAAACAAACTTCCTTCTGCAGAAGCATGGATACTCTAAGCACTAACCATGCTAGCCTGTAATCAGCAAACGGAAAACGTGAACTGCGTTCAGTCTCGCGAGATTGAACGTCACTCACGTCCACAGTCATAATTTGCGAACTGATTCGTTCAGTTCAGCGTTCACCAAAAATAAGAACATTCGTTGAACGCGTTCGTGCACGACACTGGCCTTGACAGTAATGTTCCTTTCCTGCCCACTATTATAATGGGAAAACTGTGCTTCTATGTCTCCCATTCAGTGCGGACCTGGAGAGGAACCAAACCTAAACCGAAGTGAGTGCACTCAGTGTCCTGAGGGCCACTACTCCACTCTGTGCAGTGGCCAGTGTGAGCTGTGCCCAGCAGGTAAAGCAGGGAGATCTTTGGTTTATCATTAATTTAGCTACATTTGATCACTAGCTTTCTCCTAGATTCACCCCTACAGAGCATCCTGAGCATCTCATCACCTTAAGTGTATTTGATCACCCTCGTTCACCTGGTTTCACCCAACCCTGATTACTTTCCTTCCAGCTTTAACTCATGCTGCCCTTTAAAGGCTGATAACAGATACGATTCATTACATACAATGTCTATCAAATGTATGAGAACAACCATACATTTTCTCACATAACTATATATTTTCTAAACTCTTTTTTAGTCTTAGTTAATCTTACTTACTTGTATGCCCTTTAATCTAAGTTTGCTTTTGTGTATACTGCTGAACACTAAATAAAGTATCTATCTATCTATCTATCTATCTATCTATCTATCTATCTATCTATCTATCTATCTATCTATCTATCTATCTATCTACCTATTCAGTTCAGTTGGAAAACAGGTTTTGTAAACATAATATGCCGCTGTATGTAAATGTCTGAACACCTCTGGTCAAATGACATATTTTGTTGATTTCTGAAATAAATAATGTTAGCGCATCTTCTACAGAGAACTTAGACATGGAATTTTCACATGGATAGCATTTAACAGATCGTTAAAATAAATCATCAAAAAATTGCACATGCTTTTTCCCCAATATGTAAAAAAAAACAGTAAGCCTACATTAAAATGTGTGCATTCTCTGTAAAGGAATGATATTTATTTTCAAAATCAACGAAGCCCAAACTTTTGTGTATGACTATAGCTATGATGATTTTTTTTTCTGTTTTTCTATTATTTTGCAACTCAAAGCTTAATGTCTCCCTTGGCATGAATTTGTTTACCATACTGCATGCAAATTGATATGACAGCACCAAAGGTGGTTTAAAAACCTGAAAAGTATAATAGCTAATTGGTGATGGAACTTGACTTTAGTCTCAAAGTAGTACTGTCAATGTGATATATATGAACCCTGGTTATTCTCATTGCAAAAGAAGATTCTCACTTTAATTAAAAGCATTTAGAAATGTAGCATGATTGGATCAGTTTGCTTGCATTTTACTTCTTTCCTACTCTGTAGGCACTTATTGCCCCCATGCAGGGATGTCCCGGCCGCTGCCGTGTCCTTTCGGGCTGTATACAGAAGTGTCAGGCCAGACCTCGTGTAAGAGCTGCAATGGAAGCGTAGCATGTAGAGGCACAGCAGTTCAGGCCAGGAGTAGGACAGACTTGCAGCTGGCCCAGAGAAATAAAATGCCCCTCTCCTGTCCACCTGGCACACACAGAGACGGCGAGGGACCAGGCTGTGATGTGTGTCCTCTTGGTGGGTTTCAGTTCCATTACTTACAGAAGCTGTTTCTTCCTGTGTATCCAATGCCATGACTCTTAAAGGCAAGTCTGTTTTTCTGTCAGGACATTACTGTGTAGGAGGTGTTGCTATTCAGTGCCCAGCTGGAACGTATGGGCCTAAAGAGGGCTTGCAGAGAGAGAGAGACTGCGCCATCTGCCCAGCAGGTAGGCTCCTTCCTTTCTGTTTGATGAAGATAACACTACTGTTGTAACAAACCCTTATATGTGTGAAATAATAAAAAGGAAATTTCCAAAATATGTAAAAAATGCTTATAAACCAAACAAGTAAAGGTTTTCATACTGCAAATGGTAACAGTATAAAATGGTGTTTGAAGGTATATTTTAGTGAAACACTGTAAAATGAAGTGCCGTGAAACACAATGCCATGGTTGATGTTAGCACAATGGTCCACAGGGTTTTACTGTTTGGAGGGCACCTCCCGGAGGCCCAGTTCTCAGTTTCTGTGCCCTCAAGGCTATTATTGTGAGGAGGGCACTGCCGTGCCACACGGATCACCTTGCCCGGCCGGCACTGCAGGAGGACAACTGGGCCAGACAAGTAGGGCAGCCTGCAAGAGGTGTTCAGAGGGTCGCTACTGTCCTGCAGGTAAAGTTTTACATTTATACACTTGAGTGCTTTAGCTCCATGTCAAATTTGCATATTAGCGTTCAGGAAATGCATATTTCTGTTTAAATATTGATTGTGTGAACAGCACTGTATTGAATTTACTTCATTTTGTTCTTTTCCACATGAAAACACAATACATCTTGCAGCATACTTACTTTTGGCAGTAACTGCATTCATGTAATATATTTTAATAATATTAACGTAATGTATCTGTTTGAATTAGTCCATTTAACACATTGCTTTTGCAGTGATTGCTTTAAATCTACAAATATATGTTCTATATGTATCAGATACATGTTCTACATGTGCAATACATATATATACATTCACACACACACACACACACACACACACACACACATATATATATATACGTAATAAACTAAACCTTAAAAAAATGCAGGCGCTCTTGTTTCCTGCCCTCAACTGTTTCCTTGCCTGCGATTTGCAGCGGAGTGTGTGATGTGGGTCAGGGGTGTAGAAGGGATGGAAAACTTTCCTGTTTAGATGTCATTGCCACTGCCTCAACAGTCAGTTTTCTTTCTCTCCGCTTTTGTTTTCCCTGTATACATATTTATGACTTTGTATTTGTTTGGTTTTAAAGACAGGCACTTTTTCCTTGTGCACGTCTTTTGAACTGCTCTTTTGCTTTTGTTGCGTGTGTAAGGCTCTGCAGGTCCAGGCCTGCTCTGTGCTCGTGGGAGATACTGCCCAGCAGGCACTGTTGAAGAGGTTTTGTGCCCCCAAGGCACCTTCACACCACACCAAGGGGCTCTAAGTAAGAGCACTTTCAATAATCAGCATATATTTCGTATCTTTTAACCTATGGAAGTCTACGGTTTTATTAATTTGCCATGCTGTTTAATTACACCCTTAAGTACATGGCTAGTTGCTGTTTTAGTCGTTTGTTTGGTTGGTTGTTTTTCACAGTCCTGTTTTTCTTTATGCAAACAAGACTGTATTTTGATGTTTTATCAAAATGCAATATACTCTCTTTGCTTTAGAACAAAAGTGGCATCAGTTGAATATTTAGAATGAGCTAATATGTACCTCTTTTGTATTTTTGCCATATTTTCTCCCCTGTTCCATCACTACAAGGTCCACCATTAGCTAGGTTTCCAATTGCACAGTGCTACCAGCGATAGGTGGCTGAAGGTGCCTTAATTAAAGGCTCAATGTGCCTGAAAGTGAATGTGAACTGTCAATTCTGTTATGTCAGCTAAAAGAAGACTCTGTGGGCCAGCCCTGTGCTGAGTGTTGGTAAAAAGGGAGGGCATCCCAAACCCTCTGAGAGAATGACTCTAATTATGCTCTTTGGATATTCACAAATGGCTGTAACATCGGATCATAATCACTAGATGATCAAGCCAATGTGATGAAATTTGGCCAGATTTCCCCCCCTTAGCGTTAATAAATAATTCATAAACCATATTACAACATCCTTTTGTTATTGCTAGTGATAAGCTTTTCCATCCATCGTTCTCTCTTCGGTTATGTTGTGTTTTAATACATTTCTTAGGTGTAAAAGATTGTCTGAAGTGTCCAGCTGGTTTCTACTGTCCAGAGGGAACCAGTGACCCCTTGCCATGTCAACCAGGCACATTCAACCCCTTGGAGGGACAGGATGCGCTGGCAGACTGCCGGCCTTGTTATCCGGGGAAGGCCTGTACACAGGTGGCCTTGAAGGCACCTGATGTTAACTGTATGCCAGGGTAAGTCCCACTCTGAGGCCAATTAGTTTTCCATGATAAAGGGATGATGAAAATTAGATTACACCAATTAGCATGAACCGTAATTAGCCCTGAAATACAATTAGCATTGTTTTCCCCCATTTCAGATTTGTGTGCCCACCTGGCACAGCACGGCCTAATGACCCTGCCAATGCTTGCCCACCTGGAACCCTGAGCAATCGGACAGACCTCACCGACCGATCTCAGTGCCAGCAGTGCCCAGCACGCTATGCCTGTCTGCGAGGTGCCTATCTTATTTGCCTAGTTGTTTATTGCTACTTGCAGAAATTTGACATGTTTCCCCAACAACATTTTGAAAGCTCTAAAAATGAACCAGCAAAGACACTTTCCAGTAGCTTCTGGATGGACAGTTATCCTGTTCCTACCTTATGTGCAGTGTAATAAAATGGCCACAGTATGAATGTCATTTTTCTATGAACCATGAGTGGTTTAATCCAGTGATTTAATCCAAACCCCACTCTATGCCTTCCCAGGCACTGGTGGCATCCAGAGGCCTCCGCTCCTCTGTTTTGCTGGACATTATTGTCCAGCTGGTACCATGTTCCCCACCCAACACAAGTGTCTGGCAGGCACATGGAGTGATCACAGTGGCCTAAAGTCAGAGAGTGAGTGTCGGCCCTGCCCCCGAGGCTGGTATTGCCTAGCTGGTGTAGGGGCTCCCTCTGGAAGGTGCATCTCGGGGCACTACTGCCCTGAAGGTAGTTTTCTATATTTTTTTCTTAAATCAAGTTATAGTCTACATAACATCAATGTCATTAGAAAGCCATGCCTCTCTAAAATTAGGAGACCATAAGTGAAAAACATTCCTAATCCTTAAAAAGTATTAATCCTTTAAAAGTATTGCATGGTTCAAGTACACGGTTAATGACATACTTTTAGCTTTCTATTTATTCATTTGACAAGTCTGTTTTAAAAATTAGATCCCTTTATAGTTGCTTCAGTTTGCCCAGAGGTAAATACGTCAAAGGCACTATTTCAGTCCCAGTGTAAATTTGTCAAATGCATCAGGACAAAGTGGTCACTCTGTTTTATATCAGGGTTTTTACTGTCATGAGGGGAGCTCTGCTCCCAAGCCATTATGAAATGTTTGTTCGATAAAAAGGACAGTTGACAAAAACTAGATAAAAAAAAAAATAAAGACACTGGTGTTTTTTTTTAAGTTGTCTTGTTTTCTTATGTCAGCAAAAATAGTGTCCGGATCATACTGAAACATGGTAACAGATTCTTTTGATACTGAAATGCTGGTATACATTCTCAGGCACAATGTATGGCACACAATTCCCTTGTCCTAGAGGCACCTACAGCACAAAGATGGGCAATGGTGGAAAAGAGGACTGTTTAGTATGTCCTGAGGGCTATTACTGCAAGGAGGGCACATCCAAACCTACTCCCTGCCCACCGTAAGTGTAAACCAAGTGTAAACCATAATGTGTCAAAACAGAGGTAGGTGGGGCCAAGTTAGAGGTGAATTTCATTGGTTTTCTGTGTCCAGAACAACATTTCGTCAGATTAAAGGAGGCCAGAGGCCAGAGGATTGTTCGGTGTGTCCAGCTGGCTACTTCTGCCCTCACTCAGCCACAGTCAACCCCAGAGTGTGTGGGACTGGAAGCTACTCTGTAAGCACATAATCTGCTGGGAACGTTGCATACAAATGCATTACACAAACCTGAAAATATTCCAGTTAGAAATTATCTCCGTCCTTAATCTTTTCTTTATTCCAAACAAGGCTACCAAATGTTTGGTTTGATTGGTCTATAATGAGTGGTTTGCAGTCTTAGAGTAAATGAAAGACTCTAAACAAATGAGAATTCTTTTTTTGTTCATCCACATTATGCAGGCAAAATGTTTTACCATTGTTTCCATTCATCCATACAATGTACTGTAAAATACAATATACTGTTGCATTGTGCCTTGTTTCAGCATTTTCTCCATATATAACATGTGCTAAACCTGTCTCAGGACGAGGGCTCAGACAGGTGTCTGCCATGTCTGCCGGGTCACTACTGCAGTGATGAGACAACCAGTGAGGAGGCCATGCTGAGGGTGATGGTCTGCCCTGCAGGATTCCTGTGCTCACAGGGTCTGGATCGAGAACCCCAGCGTTCAGCCATTCTCTGCCCTATAGGCTTCTACTGCCCTGGGGGTGGGGTTGTAAGTGTTTGCCCATACACTTGTTACACATGTGTTCCAAGAGCACCCACATATAGTGAGAAACCGTGGTGTTGTGATGTGGTAAAAAAAATGCCTAAAAATGCTTATTTTTATAGTGAAAACCCTAAATATGCCCCCAAAATATTACTCATTACCCTAAAAGAAAATGTAAAGGTAAACACGTATTTGTACTGTACAGTTTACACTGAACTCCCGCAGTGCTAGAATGTAAAATACCGATGTTACCCCTGTATAGAC
>JBBPCY010000001.1:20538685-20556964 GCA_037974405.1 Brachyalestes nurse | reverse complement strand
GAGAGAGAGAGAGAGAGAGAGAGAGAGAGAGAGAGAGAGAGAGAGAGAGAGAGAGAGAGAGAGAGAGAGAGAGAAACTCTGCTAATATGCTCAGTGCTAACAGATATTCGAGCGAACATAAGATAACACAAAGGAAGGGGGCCTGTGTTTGTTTTTTTTCTCAAAATGCCAGAACTTTCCACAGCTCTTATCTACACCAGAAAGAGATAGAGGGTAAAATGACACAGAAAAGGAGAGAGAGAGAGAGGAGTATTGTATTAACAAAGAAATAAGCCTTAAGTTCTCTGTGGTAGAATTTCTCCTTTTGAATAACTAAATGCCAACTATATTTCAAACGGTAGGTCAGTGTGAGGGGTGTCACTGCGGACAGGGGCGGGACAGGCCTGGAGCAGGGGTCTGGAACTACAGGGGAAGGGCCGTGATGAAAAGGCAGCCAATGGCGTGGCTCAGCGCTGGAAGCGGCCTGGGGGCAGAGATCATTCATCGAACAGTGTTTACGAGTGATGGAGCTAAGCTTCCTGTGATGAAAATTCAACAACAGCCCCAACATCCTCCATCATGACCTCTGTCTCCATCAAGCTCTCTCCCTTTCTTTTTTCTTTCACTTTTTTCCCCCCATTTTTTTCCCCACTCTCTGTCTTCTTTGTCCCTCTTTCTCTTTCGCACTTTCTCTGCGTATCTTACCTGATTTTTGTTCCACATCTCTCCTTCACTCCTCTCGTTCTCTCCCTCTTCCTTTGTTTCTCTCCCTCTTTCCTATATCTCCCTCCTTTCTTTCTGTCTCCTTTTTTTCTCATTTTCTCTGTCCTTCTCCTCATTGTTTTCCTCCTTTTCTTTCCCTTCGTTCTATTTACTTATCTCCCCTCGTCTTTCTGTCTATCTCTATTTTCTCATTTTCTCTTTCCTTCTGCCCATATTTTCCTCCCTCTCTCTCTCTCTCTCTCTTTGTCTTTCTCTGGCTTTGTCAGTTGCCTTTGCATGTCCCCCCTCCGTTCTGTAACCTGACTTCACCCTTTTGTGTTTAGGATCCTGTTCCCTGATCTGGCAGGAGTCACTCTGGCCTTTCGGCTTCATTTCCCATTGTCCTCTCAGAACTGAGTCTTAAGTGCTCCAGTTAATCTCAATGCATTAAATGGTCTCGCTTACACCGGCAGCCACACAATGGAACGCGGGACACGAGATGTACAAGATATGTGCCGAAAAAGGAAGGGACACACACACACACACACACACTGAACTAGGAGAAGTTGACGTTTTAGTGTGATGTTAGGTCATTGCTACTTTGCTGTCTTTCAATTTGAAATTGATGGTAAAATTTAATAAATAATTAGAAATCAAGACATTTTGGCTAAATGCACTAAGACCAAGGTCTGAGAAACCCAAGCCATCATCATTTGAACCTGACAAAACCTAATAAATAACTGGTAAATCATGTCCAAAGTTAACTAAACCCAACAACAGCACGATCCTGATTGGCCTATGACAAATATTTCAAGCTCTAACACACATAGTTTGATATGACACTGCAAATGAACTCGGTAGCTTCAGAAAGAGAGAATGTGCTTCCACTTTGTTCTGTTCTGTGGGTTTAGTTCGGCCAGGCAGCGACTTCAAAGCCTCCGAACAAATGCACACTGTCCATTACCCTTCTGCAAAAAGCTACCGAATCAGCTGCTTACTGTAGTCTTGCTGTTATCGATGGAAAAACGACCCACTGTTCCGCAGAAGATGCTGATCAGTCTGGCCAGTACACCCTCCTTCAGCGAAGGATTCTGATTAGTCCAGACAAAACGTGCTCTGAAAGGCTCCCTATGGTCACAAAGAAAGATGGAAATCTCCGTGCAGAAGAGTGCGAAAGCTGCCAGGTTTCTGTCATGCTCAGTCAGGACTGGCCTAATTCACTCTCTCCTGAAGAAATAATTGGATGTACTAATAACTGGATGTTCAATGCAACCTCGTCTTCAACTCATAAGGCACATTAACAGTTTGCCCATGAGTCAAATATATATTTTAAGGGAGTAATTACACAAGGCACAACACCACTTTCTGCTTTTCCACACAAAACCTTGTGCTGTACAACGAGCTGCGCTTAACTAAACCATTTTACTAAATACGAATACCTAAAAGGACACTTCATACTATCCTGCAGAAAGAAGCTCACAGTTAACAATATTTTAGAATAGACTTGTTACAAGATTTGATGGGATTCATTTTTTCCTCTCATTCATTCGGCCTTTTCGGGTGATATCAGCCTTAGACCATTTGATATATATGAAATAGCATTTCATTTCCAGTTGAGCTGGATGAACTGATACTGAATTAGCATTTGCTGCAGCTCAACCTGAGGTGACTTTTCTGCTCCCTTCTCTTGACCTGACCTGTTAACTCGACTGCAGTGTGCGCGCACTTCACGACCCACTGGCCTCCAGATGGGTCTCTAGCTCTAGATCCCAGACTTGCACTCAAGCTAACCCCAAGCTCATGTGTTTCTCTCTCTCTCTCACACACACAGACACACACAGACACACACAGACACACACAGACACACACAGACACACACAGACACACACAGACACACAGCCAAGCTGTTCTGGCATGGGAGTCAGAAAGGCAAACGACCAAAGTGCCGCCATGCTAATGGCATCTTTGCGGATTATGAAACGCTCTTGCCAATAACCCCTCATTAGACATCTATGAAATGAATTGGAATGGAGTGGACTGCAGGCTGAAGTTGGTCTCGTCAGCAAGTCTGCCATCTAGTTTGCGAAAACTCGTCTAATGCAACACAGAGATAACAACTAAGGGTGGACAGAACAGTTTCTGAGTACAACTCTTATAGAGCAGAGCTGCTAATTACTGAACTGATCAAAGGGGCCGAAAGTGTTTTAACCACTCCAGGGTTTTAAAACTGCTCTGAATGAGAAAAATGGGTGCTTAACAAGGGTCATAAACTACATCCCATCATTTTGGTTGTGATTTCTGCTGCTTTCATACTGTTGTGACTAGAGCTGATTTATTTAATACACATTGCATATTCTGATCTTAAGGAAGATTTTATATGAGCAGTGGAGTCACCTCTTCCTATTCTCTTGAAGATCATGGACAGTGACACTCTTTGGAAACCTCTAGCAATGCATGTGAAGCTGCTGGACAGGGTAGTGGATAACAGTGGATTCTCCTGAACATGAAACCAGGGTTTGGGTGGCAGACCAGGCAAGACTTTGTCTACCAGGTTAACCTGCTCTGGATAAGAGTGCTGGCTAAAAACATAAGATGCATGAAAATTGAGCAAAAGAAAACAGCTCAAACAATATCCCTGCAGTAGATGCTTTTGTTTCTTGTAGTTATTTCATGAAAACCAGATCTTAATAGATAACACATATTAATAGATAACAAAATCTTGTGTTTCCGTTGTCAACTATGTCCCAAACTGAGATGTGTTTATATTTTCTGTGAGCTGACTGTTTAAAAATACCACGTTCAAACTAACTTACCAGAGGAAATACCCAACCAGCATGACTTTAAACCAAGGCATTTTTTCAGGTTTACCCTTTCATAATACACACAAAAACAGAAACGTTACTGCAAACTAGTGTAAAGACTTCAACAAACTATTATAATCCATAATCCAGAATTTGTACTGATATCAGCCTAATAAAGATCAGTATTAGACCAGTGCCATCTCTTAATAACAAGAATATCTGAGCGTCACACACTGCTTCCAAATCCCCCTCAACTGGTCTGATACAATGAGACAGACAGGCAGACAGACAGACAAACAGGGAAAAAGGGGGATAAATGCATTGCACGGTGCAAGAACATATAAACACACTCAGTTAAGCATATACAAGCACATAAACAGACGCACGGCTTTCCAAAATACAAATCAGCATAATCCCTACTTAAAAGAAGGTTATGAAAAGACTCCATATCATGGAGAGAAGAAATATTCTAACTCCGCTCTGGAGGGTGTGATGAATAGAAATTTTTGAGCCGATGCCAGCAATTCATTTCCACGTTTATACCGATGACTTAGGCAGCTTATATTTAATTTAATTATGATAATGGAGCCCATTAAACAGGTTCAACAACTCTGCTACGTGAAACAACGTCATTACTGCAAGATATGTAAACTGATGATAGATACACGTTAACCCACAAACCGCTTGCTTGTTTTCAGTTATTAATCTAAAAACACATTAAATAACTATCACTAGTCAAGCTGTTACATACTATATATAATATACACCAATTTGAACTGTTTCCACTACATGTAATTAACATGTGAACAAAATACTTTTATTCACAACCAAGTTTCTGTTTTGATAAAAATCCTAGGGGGGTGTGTGTGTGTGTATTTGTGATATCCTGCAGTGGACTAGCGACCTGTCCTTTCACCCTGTGACTGCAGGAATAAACAGCTCAGATAATGGATGATTAGAAACGGTGTCATTTCTGAGACCTAACAGACCATATCTTAGAAAGTCCACTCACTAACTGAATTTACTGTTAACAAGCTGCAAAATCACTGGAAGCCTATTAACTTTAATCTGTTGTCCTGTTAAGTCAATAAGAAACTCCACAAAGTTAAGTTACAAAAACACTTTACTAAAAGAAGGACTAGGAAGCAGGAAGACTCAAAAAAAAAAAAAATATGATGCAAGAAAAAGGACATAAATGAGGGTGCCCATCAGCCCGTTTCCAATCAAGAGAGACCAGTACGGGAATTTAAAATATGCGCTTTTATCACACAAACTAGTCCACCAAGCATGTCAGTCTCAGTTCATTTTATCTAACATTAAAAGAATCTGACATTTTTCCCCTCATACTTTAGTTTACAACATATGACTTTAACCATGTCGTACGCATGCATTAAGTGCACCTTAGTCAGTGTTCATTAACAATTTTATTGAGATTTGTTGATATGATGGGGCCCACGAAACAGATTCATACAACCTATCATTTACACTTTTTCCTTTAAATTGTTCAAAAAACTCTGCGGTCACATATTTATATTTGACATGTAGTTTGGCTTTACACAACTACTACTACCAATTCAACTATCACTAATAGTAATAACAGTAATCACACAGGTCAACAGGTCAAAATCATCAGAGAGAAGTTAATGTGGGTTTTGTAGTGTTTTTCAGGCTGATTTCAAATCTGTGTTTAGTCTTTCCCGCACAAACAGTTTTTGTGATGAAGCTAGCTATATATTGCATGATAGTTGGTATAATTAGCATATATGATCATATGCTAAGCGTGAAGAAACAGTGGTAGCTGATTGACACTGATCATTATATCTATGCCACAGTGTGCGCCTATCTGACTTCACACTGAAAATATTGAAACAGTTACTTGATTGGTGCCGGTTTAATAAAAAAGGCATGCAAAAAAAAAAAAGTTGATGTGACTGAAAAAAACAGAAAGCAGATCTGATTCATTGAATTGTTCCATAAAGAACAGGACAAAGATTCACATCTCTATTATATACATGTTAGCTGAACCTGATCAAAAATGTCTCCAGGTGAACTTCAGGTCTGGAGATGTTTGTCCTGCGGGTTATTACTGCCCCGAAGGCACCAGACACCCACGTCAGTACCCCTGCCCCCTTGGCACCTGGAGTAACATGATTGGTGCTCAAAACCTCTCTGTCTGCTGGCCCTGCCCTGCAGGCTGGTTCTGCAACAGCACTAGTCTCACTCAGCCCACAGGAATATGTGCTGCAGGTAAATGGAGCTACCTGTAACCCAGCCTGTTAGGCAACTAATAAAGCAAATGATTGTTTAGGTGAAATGAGTATAAGCAGTTGATTTTTCTTCCTTGTTCAGGATTTTATTGCATTGGTGGTGCAAAATCCTCCACGCCTGATGATGGAGTTACAGGAAACAGGTGCCCAGCAGGGTATTTTTGCCCACAAGGTTGCACTTCACCTCAGCACTGCCCTGATGGCACCTACTCCAACTCTACAGGTACACGACATTATATCTTATATTAATTCAGACACACTCATATTCAGGATTATTACACTGGGGTTGAATGGCTGCAGCTATGCCATTGTTGGTTTAAATAAAACCTCATGCTCCTGTGCTATGCCTCTTAGTTTTATTGCTTCTGTTGTGTTTGAAAAAGACATTGAATCCTCTGTGGCCAAGTGCAGGTAATAGATGCTGATGTTTTCCAGTTCTCATGGTTACCACTTGCCGCTTGGTCCGTGATGCTTCATTACGTTGTTTGTGCTTCCATTCCACTTTTTTATGTGCCATTCATATTTTATTAATGTTATTCGTTATTGTAAATAAAAATCATTTATTATTATAAACTTTTTGTGCCGTACACGCAGGTGCTGCACAGTGCAGTGACTGTCCTCCTGGATGGCTCTGTCTGGAAGGCGAAGAAGCCCAGCTGTGTCCAGAGGGGCATTACTGCCTGGGGGGCACTGTGGAGGACATCCTTCCCTGCCCCCCAGGCACATACAGTCCCAAAGCAGGACAGAGCCAAGTAGAGCAGTGTTCACTGTGCTCAGCTGGTGAGAACAGTGCCCCTGCTATACTCACTTCTTTGGCAGTGTTAATTGCATTCGTTGGGTATTGTATTTATCACACCCACCTATCATTTTAAGGAATGTACTGTGAGGACTGGGGACTAGTGGAACCAACTGGTCCCTGCCAGTCAGGGTATTTTTGTCTAGCAGGTATGCCACGTTAGTTTCATCTGTCTCATTAAAAAAAAAGCTTTATCTGCCACATCATGGTTGGAATCTCATCCTTGATAGTGCTATGCGAAGGGAATGATATGCCAATCAAGACTTTATATGTGATCCTCTCTTCTTCAGGCATCAATTTTAAGAACCCTGATGGAAATTTTAGTACTGGGGTAGGGGGAGCATGCCCTATTGGCCATTACTGTCCTGAGGGCACCAGTCTGCCTCTACCTTGCCCAAAGGGGACCTTTTCAAGCAGGTAACACTCATCTGACTAACCATTAATTATCTTAATTAATTATGGATAACTAACTTCATCATCTTCTTCTGACATCTTCGTAGCCTGTACATCACAGAAAGCTTAGGCTGCAGTTTGTGCCCTGCGGGGCAGTTCTGTGGCTCTGTGGGCTTGAGCAGGCCAACTGGACACTGTCAGGAGGGATTCTACTGCCCGAGTGGCGCTACCTCTTCCACAGGTAGGAACCCTCTGCATCAGCATTGTATTTCATAAGGACACTGTAGCAAACACAGCTGTCTAATCATCTCAAGTATGGTGAAATGGGTCAAGGCTATTGATGTGAGCAATTTGTAGTGGTCTGGTATGTGTAATTTTTAATGTTTTGTGACATGTCTACACAGGTTCTGGCACCGAGGGCGGACTCTGCCCTCAAGCGCATTACTGCCCAGCAGGCAGTGCTATACCGCTTCCCTGCCCAGCAGGCAACTACACCAACCTTACTGGCCAAATAAAGTGTAGCATCTGCCCTGCTGGATACTATTGCCCAGAGAGTTCCAGCAACTACACACAGTTTCCATGCCCTCCTGGCTTCTATTGCCCTGATGGTACGACACAGAACGCAGTAGCATATTATTTTCAAATGCTTGTCTAAGTCCAGTGTGTACATACCTTCATGGGGCTGATGCATGTTTGCTAGCTGTTCTTATCAGCATAATGCATTGAGGACTTTCTACAGGCACAAAGCATGCTACCCAGTTCCCATGTCCAAGAGGCTACTATAACCCTGAGCCCATGACCCAGAGCCTGGACAGCTGCCTGCCCTGCCCTTCAGGCCACTACTGTGAGAAGGAAAGACTAACAGCTGTATCTGGGAGATGCAAAGCTGGTCAGTTGCTTAGCTGAACTGAAACATATTGATAGAGGTCAAGTGATGTTCACTGTGTATTTTACTGATTTAATCCTGTCTTAACTAATGTCATTCAGAGAACTTTGTATTGACCCCTAAATGATTCACAATCTAGCCCAGAGTTGTTACAACCGCTTCATTTCTGTGTTCAACTTAGTTACATCTTGTGCCTCTAGTGTGTTTGATCACTATATGAGAGAAGCCTGATATTGGCTTGACTATTGGTTCATTAAGGGATTTTAAAATTTGTTTTGTCAGAGTATCAGTAAAAAGCAACTGAAAGCATACTGACTTGGTTAGGATGCAGACTTTTGGGCGTACTTGTGCTGACCTGTTTCTATATATCTTGTATTATTTCAATTTTGTTTTTCTTTCCCAGGCTGGTTTTGTGTCTCTGCTGCCTGGAACCCTCAACCATTTGACTTGGATAATTACACCAATGCCAACTGTCTATGTCCAGCCACCTCCACTGGGGGAAGATGCGAGGCAGGACACTACTGCCCATCCGGCAGCTCAGAGCCTACGCCTTGCCCTCCTGGAGCCTTCTGCAATGCTTCAGGTGTGTTACACTTAATGTAAGTGTTAAAGAGTAGAGGAATGACATTTTATTCAAACCTTTATAACAGCATTTTGCTAGGCACATATAAGATCATCTGCAAGACAGGTTGTAGTTAGTCGGGGGTGGTGGTGGCCTAGTGGGTAAGATACTTGCCTATGGACAAAAGTCATGGGTTCGAATCCTACCTTCAGCATACCACCACTGTGTTCCTGAGCAAGACCCTTAACCCCAAGATGCTCCAAGGAGACTGCCCCCTGCAGGTAGAGAATGAAAGTCGCTTTGGATAAAAGTGTGTGCTAAATGGCGTAAATGTAAATACTTTAGCTCACTTTAGCACGTCTAGCTCTCTATAATCCAGGTAAGTAGCTGTCCTGTAACAGATGTGACACAAATAAACATGGGAAATCTTTTGCTTTATGTTACACAGATTTGTTTAGATGTAAAACCCTGATTTAGACAACAAATATGCTTTTTTCTAAAATCTTCAGAACGTATTTATTAGAATGGCTTTTCTAATAATGCCTGACCATATTTACTTAAACCCTGAGAACTTAAAATTGACTTAAAACTGAGAATTGTTCAGTAGTGATTCAGTATAATAGTATGGTAGTTAACGTAGTGTAATGAGAACAATAATCAGTAAAAATAACAGTATCCTCTAACAGGTCTGGCCCTGCCGAGTGGTCCCTGTGCTCCTGGTTATTACTGCACTGGGGGAGCAACTGAATCAAAACCAACAGATGGCATCACGGGTGACATCTGCCCTCCAGGCTCTTACTGCGGTAACTACAGCTCATTGGTCTGTTGATGTCTGACAGTGTCTGAACAAGAGCACCCTTTGGTCACTATGATGCATGTGTTCACTAGCTGAGGGCTCCAGAGAACCAGAGGCGTGTCCAGTGGGGACTTTCTCTCGAGTGAGAGGCCTGAAGAGTCAGGCTGAGTGCCAGCCTTGCAGAGCTGGTCACTACTGCAGCTCCAGAGGCCTGAGAGCCCCCACTGCACGTTGCAGTCAGGGTAAGAACAGAAAGTACATTACATAGCACAAATAATCCTATTCATGCTTTGATTCCCAAATAAATATAAATTGTAACATTTATGCTCCTCTCAGAAGGGATTAGCCAAAATGTATTGGATTTGAATAATTCCATAATGCTAAAGCCCACAGCGCTAATTAGACAAGCTGATTATTGTGTAAGTACATGGTTTTTACATCTGCAGTCAGTCAGAGAAGCAGTTCTACATAGGACAAATATTTCTAAATGCTTATCTGAACTTAACCCTTGATTCATTTACACTGATACTTTTCCAGCATGCTGGTAAATTTTATTAAAGTTTATAAGCTCCTGTTGTTGCCAGCAGTAGCATAATCATGTCACATATAGTGCTTATATATCAATAGCTCATGCACTGCAGCAACACATATTAGGGCCCATATTAGAACACAGCAATGAAAAGTGTTGATTTGTAAAGCTATAACTAGATAACACTGCAATTACCTCAGATTTCACAGCCACAATTGCACTTAATACACCACAGCATAAACAAAAAATTGATACTGAAGAACTATGTAAAGCATTAACAGTCAAAGAAAAAAACTCTCACCTGAATGTCTGGTATAAGCAGTTATAAGATTCAAATTTCTGTTATAAGCTAAATGAGTTTGTGTTATAGCACTACTTCTAGCTTGGTACTTACTAGTACAGCTAATATGAATTCTGACTTCTGATTAAACGAATGACAAAACTGTTTCTGAATGAAATACTGACATGTAAAGACATGCTCAAAATTTGACTGGATCTGAATCTATGTGAATAAAATAAAAACATAAATGTTTGTGTTTTTGTGTATATATCTATGAGGTGGACCAGTAGGTTATATGTGTCAAATAGAGTGGGCAGTGAGTGGACACTGTTCTAACACACACTCGCACACACACACACACACAAACACACACTGATGTGCCACTGAGATGTCAGTGTCACTGCTGTGCTAAAACTGATCCACCATACATATGAACCTATGTATGAGAGCTATTTTATTTATATCTGTATATTTTATAGATTTCACAATCCTGTAAAATCATCATGTTCGACATTGCATCACTCTGTCCTTGCTGTCTGCATGGTAGGTTACTGGTGCCCCCCCGGTCAGACTGATGACCTAGCTCTTCCTTGTCCGGTCGGTCATCACTGTCCCCCAGGAAGTCCTGCCCCAGTTCTCTGCCCCTCTGGGACCTACCAGGACCAACAGAAGCAGGCCAACTGCACAGTCTGTGAAGAGGGCAAGATATAATTATAAACATCTTCTTATGAACCAGTGAATTACGCAAAAGTGCTAAGGATGGGCTGCAGTTTCATACCATTTTAGATAGTTTGCTTTAGGGTGTTATGACATGTAATACATATGTAATACATGTCCTGGAGAAGCCAATTTCTCTTAGACAATGGTGATAAAATATAATATGATCAAGCACACAGAAGTAAATAAGTAATTGTAAATGTAATTTTGCATTCTTATGAATGCTAGTAAACAATATCTCTACAAAGCAATGTATTTGTTGACCGTAGAATGTATAGCTTCCTAAAAACATTCCAGTTTTTATAAACACAACTGTTTTTATTAAAACAGAACTCATTTGATGGGCGTCAGTTCCAGTCTGGCAGAAGAGAAAATTTGCATTTATTTTTTTATTTCTCTTTTCTGCCTGCAGTATGTCATGATTTTGACTTAGGTTTTTTTTACTTACTTTGTCAATGCACAGAATATGACTTTCTAAGGTAATAACTCATAATATTGCTCAAATACTCAAACCGATGAGCTAATAAGTCATATTTCTGAAAAAAAAAAATTATTTTGACAAGTTAACAATTTGACAAAATAGCATTTTGAGAAAATAAGTCACCAACTCACATTGTTTCTCCTTTAGCTGTTAGAAATAAGCTTGCATAGTATTTCAATGAATGCACAACAGATTTTGTAACCATAACTATATTTAAGCAAGGTGTGAAATTATTCGTCCTTAATATAACTTTATTCTTTTAATTTGCCTAGGATTTTACTGTGATGAGAGCTTTGGAGCTGCTAATGTGTCTGTCCTGCAGCCGTGTCCGAAGGGCCATTACTGCTCTAAAGGAACAAGTTATGCCACGCAGTTTCCTTGCCCCACTGGTACCTACAACCCAAGAGAAGGCACACACAGCCTAAGTGACTGTCTTCTATGTCCATCAGGACACTTCTGTCCAAGTGCAGGACTCGCAGAGCCTGCAGGTAAAACTCTAGGGGTTGATGTGTAAAATGTCCCCTTTAAAATATTCAGCAGTGTGACTAACCACGGGAGGCTAATAAAAATCGCCATTTCTAATAATTAAGTGTAACTGTGTAATCTTTGCTGAATGTAGGATTATGCTTCCCTGGGTACTGGTGCAAAGAAGGCTCCCACACAGCCAGTCCTTCATCAGGGTCTTCTGGTTCACCTTGTCCAGTTGGACACTACTGCCCCAAAGGTATAATAGCAGCTTTATCATACTCTACCCTAGAATCTTAAACAACATATGTTATAAATTACATATTTCAGTTGAAATAATACAATATATGGACAAAAGTATTGGGATGCCTAACCATTACACCAACAGGGACTTCATTGCATTCAAATACATAGACTTTAATATGAAGTTGCAGCTATAACAGCTGTAAATCATGCTGTAGAGCAATGTTGGACAAGGAGGCCTGGCTTGCAATCTCCATTCCATTTCGTCTCAGTGGTGTTGGAATCGGGTTGAGGTCAGGACTCTGTGAGGGTCAGTCCAGTTCCTCCTCACCCAGATTTATCCAACCGTGTGTTTTTGGACCTTGCTTAGTGCACTGGGGCACATTTATGCTCGAATAGAAAAGGACCTTCCCCAAACTGTGTCCACAAAATTAGAAGCATAGCATTGTATAAAGTGTCAGCATCCAAATTGGTAGGCTGAAGCTTTAGGATTGTCCTTCACTAGAAGTAAGGGGTCTAGCCTAAAATCTGAAAAACTTGTGTGACCCAATACTTTTGGACATAAAGTGCATCTTTAAAAATATATTCAACATGAATGTGTCCTATTTTTTCTTGTGGCAGGCACTTCTAGCCCTGTGCCTTGTCCATTAGGCACCTGGTCTAACAGCACAGGACAGAGGAGTGAAGAGGACTGCCTGCAGTGCCCTGGAGGATTCTACTGTGCTAGCACAGGCCTCACTGTGCCCACTGGGCTCTGCTCTGAAGGGTATGTGTCAAATAAAACACACACTGTCCTGCTATGTAATAGTGCTTCAAGAGAGACATTTTAACGAATTTTCATTTGCCATTTTTCCTTTTAAAAGATTTTATTGTACTGCAAAAGCAACAAGTCCCATGCCTACTGATGGGACCTCAGGCAACATCTGCCCAGAGCTTCATTACTGTCCTAGCGGAACCACTCACCCCATTCTGTGCCATCCAGGGACTTTCATGACTTCCACACAGGCGTCTCAATGCTGGCCTTGCACTGCCGGCTGGTATTGTGTGGATGGGGTTCGGATACAGTGCCCGCAAGGTTAGAGCCCTTCTTCAACAACTACTATTAACCTTACTGCACCAACTGTTCAGCCACTTGAGATTCACTGTAAATTCATAAAAGTGATGACTGTTACAGTTTGGTCAGCCTTGTGGTTGTTTTTATGAGTGCTTTATAAATAAAGTGGTATGGTACAGTTACAGTTACACAAAACAGTTACAGTTACAACTGTATCATTCACAATATTTTACATACAAAAGTTTTTTTTTCAAATATTTAGTGTATATGTAAAATTCCAAAAGTGAATAGACATCATTTGTTGCAATTTCAGTTATGCATCTACTTCACTTTCTGCACTCTTACATCTCTAGATGTAAAACTAGAGATGAACATATCGTGTTATAATAGTTAGGTATGACTGAATGGTATAGAAACTAAACTTACATTATTTTACTGTAAATTGTTTATTGGTAGTACAGCGGTAGTAAAACATGTATGATTGGAGTAAAAAAAAAAAACCTTACAACTTCCAGAATCAACATTGTCAACCAAAAAAGACACATTTCCCATGTTCCTCTAACTAGCCTGTTCATTTATGTTCTAGGTTTTTATTGTCTGGAGGGCACAGGTTATGACTGGAGGCCTTGTCCACTAGGGACTTATAGTCCAGAGTTTGGCCTCAGCATGGTCTCCCAGTGCAGGGAGTGTGATGGAGGACACTACTGCTCTCATCAGAACGCTACTTCTGTCTCTGGGGAGTGCTCTGCAGGGTATTTCTGCTCTCAAGGAAACATCTCACCACAGCCACTCATTCTGTCTGCAGGTACACTAAAAAAAAACAGGTCATGCCAATGCAGTCAAGCGATATAGTTATAATTCAGTTTAATTCACCGCCTGCTTTTCAATATTAAAACCCTTCTTCACGTTTTAATTAGTCAGTTCAGGTGCTCCTATTAGCAGAGTAACTATGAATTGCTCCAGCTATGGTTTAAGTGGTTGACACCCCAATGCTAGGACTATCTATCTAAGATGGCTAGCACCAAAAATATCATTATTGTACATTTTTGTTGTCCTGATCAAAAATTTCTGGTGTGCCAGTACTTTAAACTGGTCTACCGAGTTCTTGACTGTAAGAAGACATAACAAGGAGTTGTTTTGCTCTCGTCAGGTGAGGGTGGACCCTGTCCTGCAGGTCATTACTGTCCACAAGGCTCCACTGAACCCCAGCCCTGTCCAGAAGGGACGTTTAGTAACAGGACTAAATTAACTTCAAGGGTATGTCAGCACCATAATCATTATACTTAAGGGTAGATTTAGATGCATATTGCATGTTTATGTTTGTATTGTGATGTTTTGATGTGGTTTTTGTGGGTGTTCAAAGTAACAAGATCAGTCTGTAACAGTACAGTGTATGAAATGTAGATGGTGGCTGCATGAGCATTAACCCTTGAGAAAAGGTCCAGGCTTGAAAGCTCTGTCAGTTAATTTAAGGGCTATTCTATCTCTGACCCTGTTTTTATCACAAGTCAAGGAGTAATCTTCCCACTTGTTGTCAGATCACAAAGAATAGCTAAGCACATACCTCTCTCCTGCAGGATGACTGTGTTCCCTGCTCTCCTGGTCGTTACTGTGACACATTTGGGCTGACTGCTCCCACAGGACAGTGCTGGGAAGGTTTCTACTGCAGACTAGGAGCTTCACTCCCCAACACTTTAATCAGAGACCACAGAGGAGGACCATGTCCTACAGGTAGTTCAGGCACACATCATTCAGGACAAATTCCACCCATCTGCCTTCTATTCACTCTGACCTCCTTTATTTTCTCACTCTGTCTTTTTGTGCAGGTTATTTTTGTCCTAGAGGCTCTAGCGCGCCTCAAGCCTGTCCACAAGGATCCATCAGCAGCAGTGAGGGCCAGGCCAGCTGCAGCCTCTGTCCCCGGGGGTACGCACACATATAGACGCATACTCAGCTGCATCACTGTTAAATAATCTGAAGCCTCCTAATACACCAGAAAATGTTCCATTTGTCAAACTTGACAAAACAGTCATAGATCATTTTGTCAGATTATAGTTGAACTTATAGTTGAAAAACCAAGTGTTTTTCTTGTTTTTCTTGCAGTTACTACTGTCCTGCCAATGGCTCTTTGGCTGAGGGCATCGACTGCCCTGTAGGTCATTACTGCCCAACAGGCACTTCTCTCAAAAATCAGTATCCCTGTCCAGCAGGCACAATTAATCCATACACAGTGATGAGCAGCCCTGACGATTGTGCTCCCTGCCCTCCAGGTACAATGCTTCAAATAACAAAAAAATTTTAAAAATGAGGGCTTTGGTGAAAAAGGCAAATTTGCAAAATGACCTCTTCATTACACACACACTATATTGCCAAAAGCATTGGTACGCCTGCTTTTACACACACATGAACTTTAATGACATCCCACTCTTTAATAGGCTTTAATATGGAGTTGGCCCACCCTTTGTAGCTCTCACAGCTTCAGGTCTTCTGGGAAGGCTGTCCACAAGGTTTAGGAGTGTGTTTATAGGACTTTCTGACCATTGTCCAGAGGAGCATTTGTGTCGGACAAGAAGGCCTGACTTGCAGTCTCCGGTCTAATTCATGCCAGAGATCAGGGCTCTGTGCAGCCCAGTCAAGTTCCTCCACACCAGACTTGCTCATCCATGTCCTTATGGACCTTGCTTTGTGCACTGGTGCGCAGGGATGTTGGAACAGGAAGGGGTCATCCTCAAAGTGTTCCCGCAAAGCTGGGAGCATGAATTTGTCCAAAGTGGTTTTGTATGCTGCAGCATTAGTAGTTCACTGGAACTGCCAAAAGCTACAACCCCTGAAGTTGTAGCTATTGACTCTGCATACAGTTTGTGATTTCTGTACACTGTGCGTCTCAGCATGTGCTGTCCCCACTCTGTGATTTTACCACTTCGTAGCTGATTTGTTGTTCCCAATTGCTTCCACTTTGTTATAATACCACAGTTGACCGTAGAGTATTTAGTAGCTAGGAAATTTAATGAATGGACTTATCACAGTAACATGCTTGAATTCACTGAGTTCCTAAGAGCCACCCATTCTTTAACAAATGTTTATAGAAACATTCTGCATGCCTATGTGCTTGATTTTATACACGTGGCCATGGAAGTGATTGGAACACCTAAATACAATGATTTGGAGGGCTGTTGAATGCAATAACATGCTTAGCTGGCACATGCTTATGGTTTAGTGTGACTAGTCTTTCAGTGTAAAAAGACTCACGTAGGAACAAGTTTCTGTATAGGGCTTCAGAATTGCCACACTGCCTTATAAGACCATTCTTCCATAATGGCAGGGTTAGCACTGTACGTCGCTCTGGATAAGAGCATCTGATAAAATGTAGTTCAATCTTTGTTTATAGAGAGTCCTAAAATCAGCAACAGCAGGTTCATTCGACTATCGTGAACCTGCCAAGACTAACAAACCCTGATGTCAGGGACGTTGGAGGCATTTTTAATGTGAGGGGGACGCATCGGCTTACGTGTGGGGGGGGTTGGGCGTGCGGTGGGGTTTGGAGGTGGGGGCATGGTCGGGGTCGGTGGATTGCTGCGTGCATGCAAAGTCTCGGTCCTTTTAGGGGGTGGGGGTTGGGGTGGTTGGAAACCGCTATCGATTAAGTGGAATGGATTCTTTTGCGAAAGATTCAACAGAGCTGGGTGAACTAATATTTTATGTTAAATGTGGGGGCGTCCAAACCAAATGAAATGTGAATGGTGGTGACGCCCATGCTTGATATCACATTCCCAGGCCTTATACCGTCCTCTGCAGCAGCAATCATAGAGATTTCTCACCACCACAAAAACCCCAGTCCCAACTTAACCCCACACCAGAGACCAGTGAGAGCAGTGGCGACTACTAATACAAAATCAACACCCAGTGTAAATGACAGCATTAAAGTTGTCAGCGCTGAATTATTTGTTTTCACAGTTATATTTCAAAGAGAGCAGGAAATCTCCTGAATGGGAAAAGACAGAAAACTATGCCTCTTCTGTGTAATCTCTAACAGGGTTTTCCGACTTTGATTGGCAGAAAATGTGGAGAAAAATGGACTCCAGCACATTCAGACTTCAAGAGACCTAGTGTCCTGTGTGTTGCACTTTTGTTCGTGTCATATATGGTATATTCAGTGCCAGAGACAACAATCAAATCTATTTGTGACTACTTAACAGCTCAACACATGAGGTCAGTGTATGATAACTGAAGCTTTCAGTTTGCAGAGAGCCAAATGGAAGGCTAGAAGCTTGTTTAATTAGCCTCATGTGTTTGTGTTGGATTCATTTGTGGTAAAGGAGTAAATGAAACATGAATTGTCCCCAAACTATACCTATTCCAAACCACGTCAGAATCAGTTTCTCAAGCCAGTTTTTCGCTCTGTTACAAAGAGTAATCAAATCAATCTACACACATCTGCACATAGGACAGGTGCAGGAAATACTGAGATGCAAATGCAGGAATTTAGCAAACAGATAGATACTGTTTAATCCATGCGGTTTGGTCACAGAAGCAAATCTAAATAGGCTAAATACAAAACTCAGAGTGAAGCACACGCATAAACTCAAACACAGACTCGCTACAGAGTAAACGGCTTTGAACTCTCATTCAAACCAGAGTACAAACGAGATCAGTCCTCCGTGAAGGAAATCGCCAAACCAGAACCTGGCCCAAACCAGAACAGGGGGAAAAGAAACGGAACACGAGTCCGGCCCAATCCAGAGCAGGGAGAAAGAAACGGAACACGAATCTGGCCCAAACCAGAGCAGGGAGAAAGAAACAGAATGTGAGTCTGGCCCAAACCAGAGCAGGGGGAAAGAAACAGAATGCGAGTCTGGCCCAAACCAGAGCAGGGGGAAATAAACAGAATGCGAGTCTGGCCCAAACCAGAGCAGGGAGAAAGAAACGGAACACAAGTTTGGCCCAAACCAGAGCAGGGGGAAAGAAACAGAATGCGAGTCTGGCCCAAACCAGAGCAGGGGGCAAAAGAAACTAAACGCAAATCTGGTCTGGGCTGGTCGTGGCAGCGAGTCAGCATGCACTCTGTGAAAACAAACACAGGTTAAAATGACGGTGGCGAGACACAAACTCTTTGGTTGGCTGGCTATAAAAAGAAGTGTGTGTGTGTGTGTGTGTATATATGTATGTATATAATAAATAGTATGTATTAAGTATTATCTTGTAATCGCTACTGGAGCACAATGGGCTATTGGCTGATGCTCTGATCCAGAGCGATTTACAATCATTAGTTACAGGGACAGTCCCCCTGGAGCAACTGAGGGTTAAGTGTCTTGCTCAAGGACACAATGG
>JBBPCY010000001.1:20512591-20531620 GCA_037974405.1 Brachyalestes nurse | reverse complement strand
TCCTGTTTAAACTGAACTATATGGCCAAAAGTATTGGGACAGAGCTGTCATACAAAACTATGTGGACAAAAGTATTGCGACACACACACACACACAGTAATGCTATGTTAATGCTAATGCTATGCTAATGCTAATGCTAGGCTAATGCTATGTTAATGCTAATATTAATACTATGCAAATGCTAACATTAATGCTAATGATATGCTAGGTTAATGCATTTTCTCTGCGGAAATGCAGTCTAGTCTTTATCTTTATTCCGTTCATCCGTTTTTTTGGCCCGCTACTCCTCCCATGGCTTTCGAGATAGAGACACCATTCCAACTCTGACACGTCATGACCGATCTCGAATAGCGTGCTTGTTCACAGCTTTTTGCTACGTCTTGTCGTTCATTTGTTATTCCCGTTTTTCTGGCAAAAGCAATTTGCAAAAGTATTGGCACCCGCCTAAATCCAGTCCTGCTCTGACACGTTTTGTCCAAAACCCACCAAACTTCATGTGATACCTCAGGCCACCTTCCCATGACCTTTTGCATTTTGTTTTCTTTTAGGTATGACAGACCCAGACTTGTGTGGACCTGGATTCTATTGTCCTGCAGGGGCAGCCAATCAACAACCATGTCCTCCAGGGACTTACGGAAACCAGTCTGGTTTAACGGCGTCTTCTGAATGTACTCTGTGTGACCCAGGCACATACTGTGCTGGAGCAGGTATGTCCAGGAACAATGGCTGTTCTCCAAAAGTCACCATACAGTTGTGTGCAAACTTTTCAGATTACATGTTCTTCAGATCTCCACAAATAAGTAGTTATACTTCACAGGTATTTTTTCTGCTTTTGTGATGTCATGAAAAGCTTGCATTTTCATGTATCCATCTCTGCAGAGCTACAGATGTTTAGGCCCCTCTTATCCACAAATAGTTACAAAAAGTGTTTTCAGTTTCATAGAATAAGGTATAATACAGGGCAGCCAATCAGAACAGAGGTCATTTCAATACATACATTATTGTCTTAAAAGCATAATAGCAAAAAAGTTAGTTTGATTCAAATTGATGAAAAGATATTAGAAACCAGCAACCTCAGGGTTTGAAGTCATACACTCAGTCTGCTAAGCTAGGAGGCTATAGACCTTTGTGAGTTGTTATTTGACGTAGAAGAAAGCAAGAAAGCGTGGAGAAAACAAAACCAAAAAGGTTAGACAGAGCCAAGCTCATCTTAGGAGAGGCTGCTTTTGTGAGTGCTTGAGTGAAAGTGGTTGTTTGGTTGATGTGTTTTTTTTTCTTTTTGTACGGCATTGGGGGAAAGTACTAAACAGGTGGCAAACTCGAAAGCTAGAGAAACTGTTTATCTGGCTTTGACAGCAGTTCAGCAGGGACCTTAGGTACTGAGCTGCCCAGGTGACCCGTGTCACCCACTGGTAACATACCCTGTGTCTCCCTCTACTGGCTGGGAGTCTAACCCGGCTCTCTGCTGCTCTCTACTGCCCGGGAGAGGTCCAATTGCTGGCCTTGTCCCAGGCTGGGAAATTACAGCCATAACGTTTTCATAAACCACATTTTATGTTTTAAATAAAACCTTTATCTTACAATATATTTGGCAAGTAAATGGAGGATTTTTGTTGCAAGAAGGATGTTCTCTGTAGGGGATGTTTTCTTATTTAGATTTTGTTAATATGAATGCAAAAAGTCTGACTAAGCTTTCAGACTCTTCTGTGTCTACACAGGAAAAACCTCGCCCTCCGGTCCATGTGCGGCTGGATTTGTTTGTTTTGGAGGAGCTTCTATACCGTCGCCTGCGGACAATGTGACAGGGACACAATGCCCACCCGGCTTCTACTGCCACACTGGGAGTTTTACTGCAATGCCCTGCCCAAAAGGCACATTCAGGTAAAAAGTAGAACATGACTGTACTTAATATTCGTGTTTTTAAGACGGCCTCACCATGCTAACTGATTTTTGCCATAGTGTGCATCATGGACTCTCAGAAGCAGTGCAGTGCCAGAGTTGTTCTCCTGGGTTTTATTGTTCAGAACCAAGCTTGACTGCAGTTAGTGGTCCCTGCTTATCCGGTGAGACTTCCTGAAATTGTTAATAAGTGCATGCCCTCTACTGAGAATTATGGATGTTGGGAGTTAAAAAATGTTGAAAAATGGCACATTGTATATTTTAGATTGCATTTTAATATGTCAAACTTAACAAATAGATGAAAAATTGGGCACTAAAATATGCCAAATGTTTTAGGCTATTCCCCATTCCAATCATTTTTTTAATATTTGGTGCCAGGGATATAAAACATTTGGTAGTGTGAGTGACACAGAATATCTTGCTTTTGATTTCAGCTCCTGTGTTACAGGTTAGAGTTCTCATGGCCTCTATTATTTCTGCAGGTTTCTACTGCACTGTGGGGTCTTCTACTGCAACCCCTGTGTCTGCTGTGTTTGGCGATGTGTGTCCTCCCGGCCACTACTGTGACAGAGGCAGTGCTGTAGCCACCCCTTGCCCAGTGGCCACTTATCGCTCTGAGGGTGCTGGAAAGAGCATAGAGGACTGCATGCCTTGCCCTGGAGGTAATACTTTATTATAACTCCACAGGTTGAACTGGAGCCTACAGTCTGCTTTGTCTAAAAGAGGTCACTGACACAATTGATTCTCCAGTTGTTTTTTAGAGGCAGAGTTTCAGCTTTTATGAGTGTCTGTATGTCTTCCACAGGGCTGTTCCAGGATCAGACAGGCCAAATGGGCTGTAAACCCTGTCCTCCTGGATTTCATTGCCCGTCTTCCACCCAGCAGTCTAATGAGGGCATCGTTCCATTAATCTGTCCAGAGGGCTATTACTGTCCTAATGAAACACTAGGGCAGCCTGTCCCATGTCCCAGAGGCACATATAGTAATAATCAGGGCCTTACATCAGCAGGTGATACATTATTTACAATAAAAGAATTGAGAGAGTAAATTCCTTTAAGCTTATGTATGTGGGTCCAGAGTGGATAAAAACCACAAGGTTCAAGAGGTTAATCCCTTAAAGTGGCAGCATTTTATTGAGTTATACATTTAAACTGAATAAGTAAGTACTGTGAATAATTCAGTAACTAGAAGTAGTGCATGTGAAATTGTGAGGAAATTAAGTGTGAATTCACATAATGCAGTTCAGAGGATCTATATGGTGTACATGGATTAAAGTGCCTTTGTCTGGTCTTTGGGTTTAGATGAGTGCCTGGTCTGTCCTTTGGGCTATTTTTGTGGTTCATACGGACTTGTCCAGCCCTCTGGGCCCTGTGCCTCTGGATTCCTCTGTTTTGTCCGAGCCACGGTTCCAAATCCCACTGACAACATCACAGGATCTCTTTGTCCACCAGGAGCCTACTGTCAACTTGGAGTGAGATCCGGTACTGCTCAGTTCTTCTGAAACAATCTACAGTTTTGTATGAACAATACACCAATTTGATGGTACGACAGGTACAATATATGGACAAAGGTATTGGGACAATCCTGTTTTTCAGAATTTGAGCTCTTAATGCTTCAGCATACCAAGACATTTTGGACAACGCCATGCTTTGAACTTTATGGACGAAGCATGACTGTGCCCCAGTGCACAAAGCAAGCGCCATAAAAACATGGTTGGATGAGCTGGATGTGGAAGAACTTGACTGGCCCACACAGAGCACTGACCTCAACCCCATCCAACACCTTTGGGATGAACTGGAACAGAGATTGCAATCCTGGTCTTCTCGTCATCAGTGCCTGCCCTCATAAATGCTCTACAGAGTGAATGTGCACAAATTCCCACAAAACCACTCCAAAATCTTGTGGAAAGCCTTCCAAGAAGAGTGGAAGCTGTTATAGCTACAAGGGGGGCCAACCCCATATTAAAGTCTATGTATCTGAATGCAATGAATTAAAGTCTGTTGGTGTTAGGGTCAGGTGTCCCAATACTTTTGTCCATGTATCGTATATGATGCTTAAATGGAACTTAAAATGATTTCATTTGTGCGTCCTATAGGAGACTGCTCCCCAGGCTACTACTGTGACTGGGGATCCAGTAGTCCTGAGCAGAGACTCTGCCCAGCAGGCTTCTATTGTGTGGCAGGCACAGATAAACCCATCGCCTGTGGGGCAGGGACATTCAGCTCAGTGGTGGGCAACAGTGACAGAGAGAACTGTGAGCCATGCCCAGCAGGGTACTTCTGTCAGGGTGGGTCCCTGGTGTCATATACCCATCTCTGAGGAAAATTTCAGTGTTTTCATTATTTACATATTACATTTTAAACACTTAGGGAGTGGAGTGGAGGAACCTGCTATCTGCCCCCAGGGCTTTTACTGTCCGCAAGGCACAGCGATCGGCACAGAGTCCCCCTGCCCTCAAGGGACATTGCGGTCTCATCCTGGAGCATCTAGTGAAGAAGACTGCTTGCCCTGTCCCTCAGGTTGCACTGTTACCACATACATTACCATAAATATATCATATGTACCATTCACTGACCAGTACATACAGCTTATACAAGGAAACTAAACTGCAAAACCCAGATCATTTTTTGAACAAAGTTAAAATTCAAATTGTTTTTGAACAAGCTATAATTTAGAACGACCTACAAAAAACTGATTTTAGTTTATATTAGTCTGGCAAAATATTCTGCTAATGGAAAATGTAGTACATCAGCCAGGGCTGTGAATCTAACAGTGGTAACAAACACTAGAAACTTACATCTGTCCAAAACATGTTAAAATGTCTCTCTACCTACTTAAATCACACCCAGCTCTTTATTAAGGTGGTGCAGATTTGTGCGTGTGGTTTTAGAAATAACATGACTTACTAGCAACTATAAAAATGAGAAAACCTTCACCACTTCCAGCTCTAACAATTTTTAACAAGAGAAAGGATGGACAGAACTGATTTCCTCTGTATTTATAATAGCTGTTGCCACAAAAACTGATCACAAGAACTGGATCAGCACTCCTGCTAAAAATGTCTTCTCATGTAGGCATGTTCTGTGCCTTTCCTGGGCTTTCTGAGCCAACAGGGCATTGCCAGGATGGGTACCACTGCCCTCCAGGAGCCACCAGCCCCAACGCCACTGGACACAGGGTATGTTTAACCTCAGTCACATCCTCACAGTAATGTAGCTTACAGTTGGCAATAGTGTAAACATGAGCACTAAAACTCACATAAAACCTTTTTTGCTCAATAAAATGTTCTGTCCAGATGGTTTTAAACTCATTCCTTGTTTCTGTGAGTTACAGATGGAGTCAGCTGGTAATAACATGTGCCCTCCTGGCCACTACTGCCCTGTTGGCACTGGCTATCCATTCCCTTGCCCTCCTGGCACATTGTCCAGCTCCCCGGGGTTGAGTGTGGTGGAGCAGTGCCAGCCCTGCCCAACAGGCCACTTCTGCGGGCAGTCTGCAATGGTCCATCCCTCTGATGCATTTCTCTGTGATGCTGGGTAATAACATTTATTCCAGGAGCTGTGGCCGACCGTCTGACCAAAATACACCCACATCCATTTGAGTTAGACGTTCTGCGTGCACTCTTGTCCTGCTAATGGTTTTTAGTGGACATCCATTTATTCTCCTCCTATTTTGCTTCCATGCAAAACTTTAGAATTTGAATAGTTTTTAATGATCAAAGCATTAAAAATTGTGGCTTGATTCTAGCATATAAAATAAAAAAAAGATTTTTTGTACCTGCTTAATGCTTTTTTTTTTTTTACAAGAAATGTCTCTTTTTCAAGGTATGTATGTCTTGGAGGTAGTCGAACTGCTCGCCCAATGGATGGACTGGAGGGTTATCTTTGTCCTAGTGGGCACAGTTGCCCTATTGGTACCTCAGTGGAAGTACCATGTGAGCCTGGCACCTTTAGCAGTGCTCCTGGGGCTTCCCGATGTCTGTCCTGCCCAGCTGGAACCATGTGTGCCTCCTCAGCCACTCAGGAGCCCTCCCCATGCCCTAAAGGTGTGTTCTGCCTGCAGTATTAGTATTGGTTAGGGCCAAAGTTCACAGAATGTTTATTTATGGTGGGCTGTGCATTTTGTTTGGTGGACTGTTACTCCTAATTCTTTGGTAAATATACTGGCCTCTACTTCAGAGCACTTTCCACAGGTGTGACCTGTAAAAATGGCTAAGCACCATTTTTGCTGCCCTCTGTCATGACTGCTGACCATCATGCATTAGCAGGGATGCACTTGCAGGAGTAAATCAAGGAAGCTTATTGAAAGAGACAAGGTAAACAGGAGGAAGACGGACATACTTCACTGTGGCTTGTCTTCACTGGTTCAAAAAGTCCAAAAGCGAAACAGAGATTCTGAAATAATGTGCTTCTTGCCTTTAGCCTCAACTTTCATTGCAAGGCCAGAATACTTGTGCTCGGTCAGAGAGAGACAGAGAGAGACAGAGAGACAGACAGAGAGACAGACAGACAGAGAGACAGACAGACAGACAGAGAGACAGACAGAGAGAGAGACAGACAGAGAGAGAGACAGACAGAGAGAGAGAGAGACAGAGACAGAGAGAGACAGAGACAGAGAGAGAGAGACAGAGAGAGACAGAGAGAGACAGAGAGAGAGAGAGACAGAGAGAGAGAGAGAGAGAGAGACAGAGAGACAGACAGAGAGACAGACAGAGAGAGAGAAAGACTGTTTGCGTGTTGTTTACAGTGCTGTTTTAAAGCTGTTTATTATTTTTTATTATAAATTTTTTTTATTACTTTATCTTTTTTTTATTATGTATACATATACTAATTACGAAGTTATTTCTATAATTTTACCTGTTTATTCATTTCTATGTGTCCTGCTCTGCGCTTGGCAATGGCCCACTCCCACTAATGACTACCCTTTATCTTTATTCTTTCTCTCCTCTCCATTTGAAAGCCAGGCTTTTCATACCCAGACTCATAAATCCTATACCACATCTCATGATTGATTTGGTGGATAACTGTGCTACTGAAATGTGACACTGTATAGTCAATTGGATCGTATTCAGTGCAGCACTGTTTGTGATTGTGGTGTGTTTGCATTAGGCTATTTCTGCCCTGCTGGTACTACTACAGCCCTGCCATGCCCTGTGGGCACCCTCGGTCAGGTTACCAGGGCTCAGTCTGAGTCTGCCTGCATGCCCTGCCCCACTGGTCTCTACTGCAGCATACCTGGTTCCTCTCAGCCTCAAGGTCTACTGGCTCTCATCCAGTTAAAAAAAACTTATTTTCATGTGCTAGTGTTTAATGGGGATGGGATGGTAACCAGTTCTAATAATATACTACAGTATAAAAGTGATGATACAGTTTGAAAGATAAATATTTCAGTGTGAATTTCTATAAAAAGTCAAGCCAGAAGTAAATAGTTTTCTTCTACTTCAGTCTCCATGCAAAGCATGCACCAAGACAATACATGTGTAGTAGCGGAGTACTTTGATTGTAGTTGATTTAACAGTGTAAGTTTTTGCTACAAAAATAAGTTACAAAAATATATAATACATTTTTTAAAATATTCTTTCAAATGGGGAGAGGGGCAAGAGGCTGATAGATATGTAAATGTTTTGCTCAACTGGGGAGGGACTGATACAAACTGGAAAGCCAAACACAAACCCAGAAACACACACACAGACCAGCATGGGTGTGATACATGCATTTCTTATAACTACGTGACCAAAATACAGCCTAATCTGACTTATCTCACATCTTCATAATCTTTCCAATTAGTGTCCTTTCCCTCCTTCGCTCAATTGGCTCAGGTTTTAAAGTGTTCTGGCTCCTCCCCTAATCCAGTGCAGCTGACCTTTGTTAGGGGAGGAGCTTCACATGCACACCCTGGCACCTTAATAGCAGTTCTGCCTCTCTTCTGCTATATTAATATAAACCAATATAAACATATAAAACAAAGTAATCAAACCAAACAAAGTAAGTGAAATCTCTTGATAAAAAAGAAACACAATAACAAATATCACGAGGAGCAAAGCGAGACTAAAAATAAAGAAACAATACAAAAAAAGCAGAGAATAAAAATAGTACAAGGACATACACCAGACAAAATGTAAATAGGCAGGCATAAGTTTTCCATATGGTTTTTTCATGATACCACAATCTAAAAAATATTTTCATACTACCCCATCCCTGGTGTTTGTTATTATTCTCTCTGTTTTATGTTATTTAATCTTAAATTAAGGTTTAAATAATCAAATCTCATTCATATACGTCCTAATATCTAATTTAAAACAAATTGTTATAGGCCAGTGCCAGCCAGGATATTTCTGCCAAAGTGGTTCTGCACATCCTGCCCCCTTGAACACTTCTGGCATCCTGAGGAATGGTCCCTGCCCACAGGGCCACTTCTGCCCCTCAGGCACTCTCACCCCTCTGCCCTGTCCAGCGGGCAGCATGCGTAATCTGTCTGGTGAGTGAATACACTTCAGCATTCAACAATTTGTTCAATCAGGCAAATGCACTCTGATCTTGCATTTTAATGACACCCTGCGCTGATCAATTCTATAGGTGGCCATTCCATAGAGAGCTGCCTGCCCTGTCCAGCAGGGTATTATTGCGGCAGCGAGGGCCTAGACTCCCCCAGTGGTCCATGTGCTGCAGGTTTCTACTGCCCTGCAGACTTCTCCTCCACCACTCCACATGCTTTCCTCTGCCCAAAGGTCAGCTCTTTTTTCGGATTTCAGTGTTAAAGTTAATCAAAGGCTATCTAGTGGGCTGACAGGCTGTCTTCGCTCAGGGCCACTACTGTCCCTTGGGTTCTCCTTTAGCCTTGGCATGTCCCACGGGACAATATCAGCCTAACCCAGGATCAGACAGCTGTATCCCCTGCCGCCCAGGCTTCTACTGTGAGGAGGCCATAGTGGGAGACCCCTTGCCCTGTCCTCCTCACTCCTATTGCCCAGCAGGTATTATACAGCAGATACACTCATCAGTGCTTGGCTCGAATATGACTGGGATGACATACATTATTGCTTGGTTTTTATGTATGCAGCTACTATGGTTCCTCAGCCATGTCCCAATGGCACATACACTCCTGTCAATGTAAGGGGGCTGCAGGATGAGAGAGAGTGCCTTCCCTGCCCATTTGGAAGGTTCTGCAGGTAGGCTCGTCCACGAAGCAACAAGCTTTATTTGTTAATTAAGAGTCCAAGCAAACAGTGAAACATGTTGGAAGACTGTAGCATGTGTACACAGACAAGTGACAATTTAAAGGAAAAACCTAAATGAGTGTGCGAGAAACATATTGTTTCCAGATGCTTCCAGACGTATGTCCTACCTGGATTCCTTATTGGGGCACAGGTGTCAGGGTCATAAATCACAACGACTGCTTAAGTGGCTAGCAGTGATGGATAAGTGCAGGTAGGGTGTACAATGAGAGAATGGTACAGGCCTGAGTACAGTGAGGGGGTTTTAAGGCTCTGCGCTAGGGGCTGGCAAACCTGTCCTTTATACAGGGAAGGGTCACTGCTAATCAGTAGTGTTATTCTGACAGATCACCTTCATGCTAAAAGATGCAGGTCTGTCCTGATGGGAGTAGTCACTCCCAGAATGACAGTGCCTCCGTCCTTTAATTTGACACCTATTTCTTTTTAGAAAGCAGGTTTTCCTAGTTCTGAATCAGATAAAAGGGCCCTGTGTCACACACAGGTGTCCATGCCAGAGTATTTTACAATGCCATACTATCTGCAAGGTTCCTGGTAAAATGTTACTAGGCTGCAAATGAGTAAAAAAGATCCCATTTGAGTTTGTATCTCCATATAGGATATGCACATTAACCTCCTTTTGCACATCGCCTTCATCTACCTCATACTGGAATTTTTGCATTTCCTTAAATTTGCAAATGCGCTGTTATTATCTCTCTACGTCGGCACATTACACTTCAAAGTATTTATCAACCTTTCATTTAAAAACTCTTAACGAAGGAATTTCATTGCACAGAGAAATGCATTTTTCTACTGTACTTCTACTGTACAATAAACGCTTTGAATCTTGAATCTTTATACTTGCAGCTATATTTTACAATTTCAGTTTGTTTTTGTGGCCTGAATGTAGCTGAAAAGATGAACAATAAGCTGCTTTGTCTACAGGGGTGGCCAGATCAAAGGATTGTGTGCTGCTGGGTTTGTGTGTATCTCAGGCAGCTCAGACTTCACCCCACAGAGTCCAGCACTGTCTAACAGAAGCCAGTGTGAGTGGGGCATGCAGTGTGCTGGACCTTGTCCTGCTGGTAGGTCAGGATTCATTCTAAATTAAACTAAGGACTGGATATGGACCAACACATAGTGACACAATGACACAATAACAGGTGGATTGTTTTGAGATTGAGAATCAAAGGCTGTTGCATTACAGAACATGGTAGTTTGAATGAAGTGGGAATGTTGAGCTCAGTACAGTTTGTGTTTGCAGGATTTTATTGCCCAGAAGGCGCAGAGCAACCTCAAGCCTGCCCCCCTAATACTTTCAGGGCAACCTCGGGAGGAAGTAGTATTCAAGACTGTCTCCCGTGCCCCCCTCGACACTGGTGCAAAGAAGGTAAGACAAATGCATAACTCTTGTTGCTTTACTTAACAATGTGACAAGTTGTACATGTTATTCAAATTATACAAACTTTGTTTATATGAATACATTCTCAGCCACTGGCATCCTCACTATAGGGACAGTAATTACTCTGCCTCCATCCCACATACAGGTGATCCTGTGCTCTACATGTGTCCTGATGGTCATTACTGTGATGGCATAGTTGATTTTGAGTCTAAAGGTAGACCTGGACCGAAAGAGTGCCCTCTTTTCACATACAGGCCTGTGCCTGGGGCAGGGAGCAAAGGAGATTGTTTTACATGCCCACCTGGAACGTTCTGCAATGGTACAGGTTAGATCAGATCAGTAATATTCATGTGTATTACTTCCACATTTAAGCTTTAAAAGTGTTCAATGACTATTTAGATCCTAATCAGTGAATTAGAAGTGTAATTAAATCTAGTCTGAGATTTCACATTTATATTAAATGATGCATTGTTTTTTTTCAGGTCTCACTGATTTCTCCAGTTTTTCCTGCCCACCTGGTTACTGGTGCAGTGGTACAGGCCTGCCAGTCCCCTGCCCTGCAGGCACCATGAGGGCACAACCAGGGGCAACCTCAGTCAGTCAGTGCAAGCCCTGTTCTGCCGGTACTTACTGCCCTGACCCTCGCCTTACAGGCCATCCTAACATTGGGGGTGTTTCCTGCAGAGCGTCTTACCAATGCCCTGAAGGTAGATTTGCTTTGTTATACCTTTTCAGATTTTTAAAATGTGGCAGAACGTACATTGGTACAGTCGCCCTCATTCATTTTACAGGATCAGTGGTGGAGACCTTGTGCAGAGCAGGCTCATATTGCAAACCACAAACTGGAGAACCCACTCCTTGCCCTGCTGGCTACCACTGCCCTGAAGGGTCACAAACCTACAACAATCCCCAGCAAGTGTACGTAATTATGTTGTATTATGTCTGTTAACATGCAGGGGAGGTCCGGAGCCACTATCCGAAACAGTGGTTTTCAATCTAAGCCCCTGCCCTGCCTTAACACATACGATTCAGCTCATCAGCTAATAATCAAGTTTCTAATGATCTAGATCAGGTGTGTTGGAGGCAGAACATACCTGAAACTGTAAAAGACGGTTCTATAAGAATCTATAAGAAACATAATGTTTAATGTATTATTATGTCATAAAATAATGATGAAATCAAGCTAGCATCATGCATTTTACAGATATGTGTGTTTCCTGACTTACATCTCACCCTGTACATAATCATGTTACGATGTAACGTAGACAAAATGAAATGAATTCTCTCGTTTTAAACTATGATGTTGTTTTGTTTGGCAGTTGCACATACCCATACTACTGCCCAGCCAACAGCTCTGTCATGTTGTCCTGTGAAGGTGGTTTTATGCCTCGGAACATCAGCGGCCTGAGAGTGTCTCAGAAAAGCAGTTGCGTCCGGTGTGAGGCAGGCACCTATCGGCCTAGTCACTCTGCTCACCTCCGCTGCCTCACATGCCCACCAGGCTATCACTGTCCACCAGGTCAGCCTGTTTAGTAGATAGGAAAAGAGCAATGATCCACAATGTGAGTCGTAAAAATTATTGATGGCGGATCATGCTTTTAACATTAAATGTGTTTGCGGGGCTAAGACATCATCAAATTATTTATGATTTTTCAGTTATGAACACAGATACCTAAAATGTAAAGATACCACAGACTTGTACACTCTTACAGCTTTAACAGTATTATACGACATTATTTTTGCTACTTTGATGTGTATCTACTATAACTGAAAAATGTTGATGAAACTGCAAAGACCCTCTGTATTCTGGATATATTGTCCTTATTCTCAGGTGCGGAGGACTATAGTTCTCTGCCTTGCCCAGTGGGATATTTTTGTCCCAGGGGTTCATCCAATCCTGTACCATGTTCACCTGGCACCTATGGCAACCACACAAAGGCAGAGCTCCTCGAGGAATGCCAGCAGTGCCCACCTGACACTTTCAACCACATGAACGCACAGAGGGCCTGTTTCCCCTGTGGAAGCTCCTCCACTTCTAACAGAGGTGTCTCATAACATCAGCATGCTAGAATAGTCTAAACCACAATTCCACACCATGCACCATGCAGGGTGCTATCTGCCTGCATTTAATAATTAAGTAGTCATTAAGTAGTCTGAAATAAGCTTCAAACCGTGTAAAACTAAAAAAGGAAGACATCTCTTATCGAACATGTCTTAGTTTAAGTGTAAGACATGATTTACTGTGGCATGTCTGTCTAGGTGCATCCTCATGCGTGTGCATAGGCAAAAACCGAGTGTTCCAGCATTCTGACGGCTCCTGTTTGTGCAAAACGGGTTATGTTTTTTATAATGAACTGGACTTTAAGAGTTCCAACACTGATAGTGATTTGGATTGTCAGCCTGAGGTAAGAAGCCTGCTCTCACACTTAACTCAATAAATGTCCATCTGACTCCATTGTTTTCTAATGCAATAATGATGCCCAAAAGGTAAATAAACGCTGCAGAGCTGGACAGGTTAGACTGGCTTCTTCCCAGGAGTGCGTCAGCCCCTCCAAATACTCCTGCAATATTACCTGTGGACCTCAGGGGGGGAGTTTGGATGTAGGCTTGGGCATGTGAGTTTACAGCTGTTGTTCTAAAGAGTCGTGATATTACATAAAATGCAGTCCCTAGTCCATTAATTTTGCCAACCACTTCTTGTACACCCTTTAAAAAAACGTGGATGTTCATAACTGTTAAAAATAAACATGAATAGAACCTTTACACAATGTTGAGGTTCTCCAGTACCTAATATTCCAAAATGATCCATCAGTTCTAAATACTTGCTGCTGCTGTGTAAAACCTGTTTAAAACTTGTAGTTTTTTCATTTTTGCAACAAGTAAAATGGACTTGGATTACATTTTGATTATTACAATCAAGTGTGCATGAAGAATACTACAATATTAGTATATTAGTACTTTGCAATTAGTTTCTTTTGAAAAATAACCTTCTGTATGTGAACAGGGAGGAAAAGGAATTTGTGTTTGTTGCAATCTTTGTTTCCTTGCAGTTGTCATTGTCAGCAGTACGTGTCAACAGAGGAAGTGTGTAACTCTTCGTGTGTTTCCGCATTGCCTGAGCTTTCTGCCAGATTTGCTCAAGATGGACAGCTGCAACTCAGGATCAAAGCTAAGGATGAAAGCAGAATGTGGAACAGAGTGAGCATTTTGTGTGTGTGTGTGTGTGTACAAAGACTCCAATCTTCAGTTCCTTGTGCTCATTCTATATTATTATGTTATTAATCTATTTCATAGAGGTTACTAGATAGTTCATAACAGTTTCTTAATAATTAATTATAGCTAATAGTAGTGACTGAATAAGTAACTGAATAAGTAAAGAGTGCATCATGATTAACAAATCAATAAAAAGACTGCACTTTAGGGGTTAAGCTGCACCCCCCTGTAAATTCATGCCAATAGTTTGCCAGAGTCTTTCTGACCTTGTCGTGAGGCGTCTCAATCAATTCTATCTCCTCCCTCTTTCCAGAATATGATGAATGTGTTGGGGCCTGACAATCATGTTAGCAACATTGGAAAGATCCACTTCGTCCAGTTTTCCACAGAGGGGGTGTTTGGCTGGATTTTAAAGGACCCTGTGCTTATTGACACCTTTCTGTCTGGTACCATCAGTAATCTTTTCTTGGTTCTTTTCTTGCATAGAAAGCCAGTGACAAAATGTACCTGTTTTCATTGATGGCTTCCTTTAGTTAAAGAAATGGCCACACCATCAAGAGAGGCAAACCATGCAAATGTTTGGGACCCTCTAAAAAAATGTACAATCCTGAGGCAAAATGACAACTATAAACCTTATACCCTGAAAGGGCTTCTTTGCCTGGGACCTCCAAGAGTCTAGGATCGCTTACTGGTTAAAAAAAAGGATGCATAACCAGAAAAAAAACATGCAAATGAAAGTCTCTAAAGATTGAATTTAACAAGGAATGTATTTCCTATATTTCCTTTCAGAGCCATTTGAAATTCTGGATGGAAGTCGGATGAGGAGGAGACATGGCAATAAGACACAGTCACTGATCTCTGGGCCTCTACCCCGCATTCCCAACCCCATAGCTTGTCTCAACCCCAATGATATGCTAATCTTTCAGCTAACCATCAATTACACTGGTAAGACATTTGAACAATTTCTTGCTAAGAAATTAAAAACAATATATGTGTAGGATGTAACATCAGTCTTCTGGTCCTGACTCTAGACCGCCTCCTAAGCCACTTCCCTGTGTATCAGAAGGACCATTTGTTCAGCAGTAATCCTGCCTGGGACTTTGGTGCATTCAGACGGCTGGGACGGCTCATCAAGCATTCCCACTTTAATTCCACCAGGTTTGCATTGTGAATGTTACCCAAATGGTTTTGGGTAAAATTCTGGCCTTTCTTTTCTTATGACAGGGTTTGCTAACTTAGTTGGTAGTAACTTGGTTAAAAGCAGACGTTAATTTGAGTTTACCTTTGCAAATATGAAGAACAAATGTAGACAACTCAAGCACTGCTGCACATTGCTCTGGGTAAGAGCATCTGCCAAATGCCATAACCGTCATGTATGCAGAAAAGGATGGGCAGCATGGACGTTTGCACACAATGTGTTCTAAGGTTTTTTTTAATTCAGATGTGGAATAGAATTAGTGTTTTAGATGTTTTAGTAGAACTTTGCACTAAATGGGACGAGAAATATTTGACACACAGCATGTTTTGATTTTCAAAAGGCTGATTCTCAAAAGGCTATGCACAATTACGCATTAACAGGGTGGCTGTGAAAATCTCATATTCTCATATTTCCAGATTAAATTAGCTAGTTATTGCTTACTAACGGCATAATGGACTGATATGTAATCAGCCTTATACAGTAATCCCATATTATATATAATTATATAATTATATTATATAATTATATAATTATATTATACAGTAATCCCATATTTATGATATAATTATATTATATTATACAGTAATCCCATATTTCTTTTGTAAGATATATATAAAATATATCTAAAATGTAGAAAGTGCGTCTTGAAATGGTGAAATACCTCTGAACTTAGAGGCATGAGGTTACACACACACGCGCAGGCACATTTTCTCTCTCTGAGACACGGAGCAGAGACACAGAGAGGGAGAGGATGTGTGTGGATGCTACGTGTCATTTGTTCCCCAATTTTCTATAGTTCTCAGTTTATTTAGTATTAGTAAGCTGTGCCCCGTGTAAATATGTAGGTGGAGGGAGTTATTTTGTGTTTGAGCCTTTATTTTGGCTGCCACGCGTTGCTAATGCTAACGCGCACTGCTAATGCTAAATGCTAGATCAATAAAGTTTTCTGATTACTTCTATCTCCTATCTGCTGCCGTTTGAAGCGTCTGTGGGGCGCCTTATAGTCCGGAAATTACGGTACCTAACATGCAGCGTCACGTGATCTCAATCGCGATTAACAGGATAGACCAAAATCGGTTGACAAATTTCGGTTGACAAATTTCTACCGGTTAATCGTGTCTACCGGTATATCGCCCACCCCTAAATTGGCATGTGCACTATATGGACAAAAGGATCGGGAAGCCTGACGATTACACCAACAGAGACTTTAATGACACAGAATGTGGAATTTGTCCCCACTTTACTTCCACTCTTCTTGAAAGGTTTTTACAAGATTTTGGAGTGTTTGTGTGGGAATTTGTGCCCATTCATTCTGTTGAGCCTTTATGAGGTCAGGCCCTGATGTAGGACGAGAAGGCCTATCTTGCAATCTCTGGTCCAGTTCATCCCAAAGGTGTCGGATGGTGTTCAGGGCTCTGTGTGGACCAGTCAAGTTCTTCCACATCAAACTCATCCAATGATGTCTTTATGGACCTTGTCTTGTGCACTGGGGCACATGCTGGCATAGAAAAGGGCCTTTCCCAAACTTCGTCTTGGTATGCAGAAGCATTAAGATTGGCCTTCACTGGAAGAAAGGGGTCTAGCCCAAACCCTGAAATACAGATGTGTCCCAGCATATTTATCGATATAGTGTATCATGATAACAATGACATATCATCATATTGCCAAGCTCTATTGTTAACTATAGCAATATAGTCTCGTGGCGCTATAAGTTAGCTTTTAAATCACATTGAGAATGTAACTGATGCTTTTGTGGTGACACTAGCAGACTGTCTCTCTCAGATTCGCACATGTGTTCTCGGAGCCGGGGAAGTACGTGTTTCTGGATAATGCAGTGCCAGACTGGAGCCTGATAGTGGTGGTCAGAGATGAGGGCATAGAATGCGATCCTGCTGCAGCTGTCTTCCAACCCACCTCTCCAGCACACCTGGTACGGCATGGGGTCGCTAAACAGCAGCGCCTCAACCTTCTGCCTGACTGGAGCACCATCGTAGGTGTGGAGTTGCTTCATAAAACTCTTTTTGAATCAGGCTCACATTTGTGTGTGTTACTGATTCATACCAGTAGCATCACATGGATGAGCCACATGGCAATAGATCTGCATTCACATTCACCGTCACCCCTGCATCACTGCTTGTTGAGAGTTTCCTGATTACTTCAATTCAAATCTGTGGATAATCAAGACAGTTAACCCAAATAATAAAGAAGCATGTTTCAAGAAAAGCTTATATTATTATGGGATCTCTATTTCTATGCAACAAAATGGACAGGATAATACATTATTATACAGTATATAAGACAAGATGAGAAAGAACTTTATATATCCCAAGGAAAAATGATTTTGTCATGAACATGCTTAGTGAAACTAGAGGAATAAAGATAAGACAACTAAGAGTTAAAAAAAGACAATAGCAGCAGTAATAATGCAAACGGAATAACAAAATAACTATAACAATCACAATAACAGATATAATAGAGTACAGATAGGTAGTGGTTATAGAATATGCATACAGACAAAATAATATACTGTATGAGTGGTACATATTTTATACTGTGGTACAGTGATTATGTAAGTTATACATTGATAGACTAGCAAGTTCAAGTAGAGTTCAAGTTGAAAATGGGTCAGGTCGTGTCCCATGCCCCATGATGATTGACCTAGTACTGCCCACTGTGCCACTGTGCCACTGTGCCACTGCACAAGACCAGTAACCTGAGCAGCTCCATAGATGTTGTGACATGACCCCATTTTTCTGTGGCTATGGAAATGAGCAAGAAGTGTTTAGTGGCACCACTGACAACAACAATAAATAAAAGGTTTAAATTAAGGATGGACACAGTGATGTGATCTTGATCTGGCCTGTTCTGTTCTGGCCTTTTATCTGCAGGGATCTTGGCTCTGCTTGTGTTACTAATAATTGTGTCGACTGTCTCTGCGCTGCTCCTGAGGCCTAATCGTGCCAGCCTCATAGCTCAAGGCAAGCCTAAGCCTAAATGGCGCAGCTTGGGGGAGCCCAGTGTTCCTGTGGAGTATGTTTACAGCGGAGACTGGTAAGTCATCAGCTAAGGTTACCAGACAAATGAGTCATATGACCCTGACTGTGATTTTGTGAACACTAAATGGTGTGTTTTTTTGTTGATCTATTGAACTGAAAACAGCGGCTTGCTCGGGTTCCGGGGAGTGGCTGAAGGTGCAGAAGCAGAAGAATCTTCTGTATGCAAAGGTGACTTACAGTACATTCATTGACATTATTGTACATTCAAAAGCTTATTTCATCAATTCAGGTGGCATACAGTACAATACCAGTCAAAAGGTTGGACATGCCCACTCAAGAATTTCATGATTTTCCCTGTTTTCTATATTTGTCATGTCAGCTTAAGTGTACAGAAGTAAGTATATCGTTAAAATATCCAGTGCCTAGTGAATTTGTAAATCAGTTGCTTTTTCACAGTCAAAATTTCATAACAAACTGACCAATAATAATGATCCAAATTGACTTATAATAGAATCTTGCTACAATGTCTCTTTGGAGAGACAAGGAGATTTCTGACAGTGAGGTGAGCTGCTGAAAACTACTCTCTGGGAGGACTTAAAATATTTTTTAGGCTCATACATAAATATTTGAAGTTGGTTCAGGTATGTTCAGAATTTTCACTTGTGACAGGATGTAAAGATGCACAAAAAAGCATCCTTCTTTCCAATATGTTTTAAAAAAAAACTGTTTCAAATCAACATTGAAGGATACAAGAATACACTGATGGAGCTGGAAGAGTTCAATGTTAAAACACTGTATGACAAATTAGAGGACCAAAATTTGCACCTGGCATCACAGCTGGCAAAGCATCGCAAAGACACACAGGAGTTCTACAGGACTATGTGTCAACAGACTGATGCTCTGAGGGTAAGAGACACGGATGAGATTCCTTTTAAATGAATTGCGTCATGATCTCCTTGATAATGTAATTGTTTTAAAGACCCGATGTTTATTTAGGAGGCTTTGGAGAATATGGAGCCTTCAACGCTGATCCAGTTGAAGAAAATGATAGAAAGTGACACAGAGGCTAAGAAGAAATCAATTGAAGGTATAACTTGCTCTCTCTCTCTCT
>JBBPCY010000001.1:20492340-20512491 GCA_037974405.1 Brachyalestes nurse | reverse complement strand
CCCTCTGGTCTTGGTAGTGTCTTGGTCTTGGTTTAGGCGGTCTTGACTACAAGTCTACCCCAGAGTAGGACACTCACATGCCCTTGAACTGTGTACACGCCGAAATTAAATAAGCTTTTAAGAGATTAACCAGTGACCCGAACGCAAGATGAAACAGATAAACCAGTGTCCAACGCAAGATAGCACAGATTAACCAACTTCCCTAACAGCAGGTAGCACTGAATCCCAAGACTGCGGAACTGCACATGCGCAGAAAAGCATGGTAAGCACTTCTCGATGGGTAGCATGTTTCGATGGAACCCCTGACCAGGTTAAAGTCACGTGGTGCGATTTATGTTTTCAGTTCATGTTTTCAGCTGTATGTTTTCTGTGGCTAATGGTTTGAAATGAACACATTGACACCCCTAATATATGTACTATAAATGAGTGTATGTGATTTTATGAATGATTTCACATCCTGATATTGTGTGTGTGTGTGTGTGTGTGTGTGTGTGTGTGTGTGTGTGTGTGTGTGTGTTAGTCGAACCATGGATGGGAATGATGGAAACTATGCAGCACTCTTTAGAGGCAGTGTTGTGTAGACTAAATGGAGAGGCCTATCACCAGCATTACAGCGCAGTGACCAGCAGTCAGACGGACACCAGAGAGAGCAAACCCCACACTGGATACACTCAGGTTACCATGCAGTACAACACCATCTAAAACCACACTGCAGCTTGCACTTGTGTTTTCAGAACAACTGAAGTTTTTCCATTAAGCTTCTGAAACACTGTGTATCATGTGTCTAATTTGCAATAGATTTCTTCATCTGATATGAGTGAACTGAAAACAAGGCCTGACACAGAGGCAACTTCTTCTGATCCTGGTAGGAAAACAGATCCGTAGACTTAAGTCATGTGTTACGCAGCACGTGTTGTCTATGCTTGTTAATTGCAGGTGGTTTATGTTGTATTCTCTTAGTGCCCCAGTTGAGCACAGCTCCTTGTGTGAGCGAGGAGGAACTGGCCAAGCTGGTAGCACTAACCCCACTAACTAGAACTCTACAGGACATACAGCAGTCTCTCCAAGCACTCAGCGGCAGACCCACAGCAGAAGAAGAAGCTCTGAGTATGTAATTTTCTACACTGAGAGTGTTGGTAGAATGATACAGTCAAATCAGATACACTATATGGACAAAAGTACTGGGACACACTCCTTAATTAGTGAATTCAGGTGGCCCCTTACTTCCAGTGAAGGGCAGTCTTAATGCTTCAGCATACCAAGTTTGGACATCGGCAACTTTGTGGACTAAGTGCACTAAGCAAGGTCCATAAAGACACAAAGACTGGGTTTGGTGTCTTGTGTGACCTCAACCCCATGCAACACCTTTGGGATGAACTGGAACAGAGATTGCAAGCCAGGGCTTCTCGTCCAACATCAGTGAAAACCTCATAAATGCTCTACAGAACGAAGGGGCACAAATTCCAACAGAAACTCCAAAATCTTGTGGAAAGCCTCCCAAGAAGAGAGGAAGCTGTTATAGCTCCAAAAGGGGGCCAACTCCATATTAAAGTCTATGTATTTGAATGCAATGTCTTTAAAGTCGGTTGACTGTTGGTGTAATGGTCAGTCTTCCCTATACTTTTGTCCATATAGTGTACATTTATATGTTTCATACAAACTTGCAGCCTACTGGCAGCCTACCTTCCTGGTCCATTTTAGTGTTTTATTAGTTGATACACATCAGGTTAACAGCACAGAATCACTGGCTACTCTGGGTGCCTAACAGCAGTTACACAAAAAACCATATATGTGAGTGTTTCTGCTGTGTTGAGAATGGTACACCACCCAAAGATCTGGATTAGATCTATAAACAGATTAATGCTGAGTGGATTAGAAAATGTACATGAAACCGGCAGTATATAGTCTGTTAATGCAGTAATTGTAATTGTCTGTTATTCTAATGGCACCACTATGGGACTTATATAGTATTTAACACCACGGTGGCATTGTGCATGAACATATTTTAGTCATTCTAGATTCAACACTGGCTTCTGAAGTCATTAACTGATATTTTACCTTGTTTCTAGCATTTGTGTTGTGAAGTCGCTGCTAATTACAGTCTGACAGAAACCCAGTGGTTTGCCTGCTGCTCAGGACTTTCAGAAGGTCTACAGTGATGTTTTCCTACTTAAAATGAGTCTTACCTATTAGACATGAATACATGATTGGTTGAAGCCACCGTCACTGTCACTTTACTAAAATATCAGTTGTGTTAGGGGTTAATCTGAAGGCCTAACTAATGGAAGAGTAAATATTCTGATTGCATCATTTTCCACTAGACATTTCAGTTTCATTGTTTGTCAGTACTTTATGAACAGGAAGGCTCAGGAAAAATATTTTAAAGCCTGTCAGGTTAAGAAGACTTTAACAGAGTCTCTTGTGCACACTTTTCATTAAACATTTTTTGTGCATTTGCATTGTTTGTACACTGAGGAACAAAAATGTGCCTGTGTTCTGTTCCCTATTTTTCAACTTTTGACTTGAACCTGGTGAATTCATGCTAATAGCTGTGGTGAGCCTAAAGCTCAGTGATGTGTGTCTGCTCTCTTCCCCCTCCAGCAAATCCTGACGACGCAGTGGAGAGTCAAACAGCGCACCTGATCCCCGTTGCCCTTGACAACCTCTCCCCACGGAGCTTTGCAGTCTTCCTGTTTGGTTGCCATGTTATGCGGCTGCTGAACAGAGCCTGTTCCTTCCCTGCCGTCATGCTGCTGCTGGCTAAAGCACTCCCAGTCACACAAGTGGATTTTCTGCTGGCCAGCTGTAACAAGGAGTTTTACTACGATGCATCAAACCAGATCCTGTACATTCTTGAGAGCAAACTTCAAAACCCTGGCCAGTTTATCTCCATCCTCTTACACTCTATGGCCTACATTAGTGCAGGTACCCAGGAGTTTCTAAAGTGTCTCCAAATTAACATCTTGAGCATTCCTTTTGTAGGAATCTGCTTATTAACTTATGATTGCTGTTAAATGAAAAATGGTCCAAAATTACTTACACTACATGGACGAAAGTAATGGGACACATCTGTTTTTCAAGATTAGGGCAAGGCCTCTTTATTTCCAGTCAATGGCAATCTTAATGCTTCAACATTTTGGACAATGCCATGCCTCCAACTTTGTGGACACAGTTTGGGAAAGGTTATTTTCTATTCTAGCATGACACTGCCCCAGTGCACAAAGCAAGGTGAATAAAGACATGGCTGGAGGAGTTTGGTGCAGAAGAACTTGACTGTCCTGCACAGAGCCCTGACTTCAACCCCATCACGCATTTTTGGGATGAACTGGAATGGAGATTGCGAGCCAGGCCTTTTCATTCAGCATCAGTGGCTGACATCGTAAATGCTCTACAGGATGAATGGGCACACATTCCCACAGAAACACTCTAAAATCTTGTAAAGCCCTCCAAGAAGAGTGGAAGATGGAAAGGGAGGGACCAGCTCCATATTGAAGTCTATGTATTTGAATGCTATGTCATTAAAGTTTGTTTGTTGGTGTAATGGTCAGGCCTCCCAGTACTTTTGTCCATGTTGTGTAATTTGGTAGATTTTTTCCTTTTTCCTGTAAAGTTACGATGTTAGCAACAATGCAGCTGATATGTTATGGGTTGATAATGTAGGTGCTAAGTCTCATTTTTTTTTTTTATTATCCAGGCTCTGCTCCTCTAGATTTCATCAGAGCCCTTCACTTGGCAATATCTGCCCTAAGTATGCAGTTATTTCATCTCTCCTTCAATGAAGAGCAGAGGAACGGAAAGGTAGGAACACTAATGGGGTGTGTGCACATTGTAAAATCACCTGAAGACCTTACAGAGACATTTGATATTTGGTTGCAGGTGGACGAAGAGAGTTCACAGCTTGCGTTTGGAACATTGGCAGAGGACTTTCTCAGTGTTAAAGTTCCCACAGAAATTCATTTCACTCCAGCTCGACTGACAGAAAGGTTTGTTTCTCAACATTTTTCTTTTATACACTCACCAGCCACTGTATTAGTAACACCAGCCATTCACTGGCCTCTCATGGGGCCGCCGAAGAGGCATACATTCATGGACAGGCACAATTTAGCAGCAAATTAATATTTGTCAGTGATCACTGGTTAATCTCTGACCACAGGACCAGGAGTTATTTAGGTGGTGTATTTTTGACAAAGCAGTGACACTGACATGGTAGTTACATGGTCATTGGTATGGCACTGTTATTAATCAGCTGTGTCAGTGTCACTGCTAAACTGAGAGTGGCCAGTAGTGGTTCTGTAGTCTAAACTGAGGGGGGGGTGGTTACAAATCCATGAACATGCATTTTGTCATCATTTCCACAGCCAGGTCAGCTGCATTGTAACTTAGAAGCTGTGCTGAATTTGGTTACCCTTCTTGTTGGACTCCCAATCATGTCACGTCTGAATGTATGGGTGGAACTAGTAATGCTATGCTGCCTGCATAGGGTTTTCCATCCACTTATTTTATGTAAATTCTGTGTGTGTGTGTGTGGGTGTGTGTATTTATAGGGGCGTATATGTGCATGCATGAATATACATATTTTATCCTTTAAATTTTTATGCATTATTTCTATGCATTTTTCTGTGAAGCAAACTGAAATGTCATTGTATAGCTGTATACAATGACAATAAATAATCTATCTATCTACAATGTGCATAAAAATGCCTAAATAAACACACAAAGATGTTGTTTGTACGACGTGAATACGGTGTTAATTTGGTTTATCTATGAAAAACAAAGTCCAGAAAGCACTGCTGAAAATGGGAATGAACGGTGCCATGTTTCTGCTCCATCTGGCGATGGCAAATTTGACAGCAGATGAAAATTTGTGACAGTCTGTGTGGACTGACGCTGCAGTGGTGGTGGCTGATGGTGAAGTGGGACAGCATGTATGAGATCTCCTCTTTCGGAAAGTGAACGTAACAGTGGTTGATGGAATTCGTTTGCATGCTTTAAAACCGACTTTTAAGAAATTTGCAGATTTAAAGTTAGATTAATTCTGGAACCACCTCTACTGTAGCTACTGTTGTTTGTGGTTACTGGTAATGTTACATTCACATGAGATATCATATGACTATATAGGTTAAAACAGAGCTTTTTCTGTTGTGCGACAGGGAAATGGACAGTATTGGGGTAGTTCTGGGTTCATAACTTCACACCAGCAGGGTGGACATGCAAAGTGAATGATCTACTGCAGCTATATGAATGTTTGTATTTACTCTGTTTATCTTTTTTTCATTTATCCTAGGCTCCAGAAGTACAAATACTTCAAGTTGGAGCAGCTCCTACAGGAGCTGAAACCACCTCCAGCAAACAGACCCACAAAAAGTAAGACATCATAGTTAGATTATAGCATAGGAACAAAAGAAAGATGTCTCAGAAAATGTAACTACAGGAATTAACAGACAATGTAAAGGGCCCTCATCTTACACTTTTCCTGTAATTTTGCATCTTTGTGTGTACATACTACATCACAGTTTTATTTTAAAAAGTGAGAAAAGTTGGTTTTCCACAATAATCATCCTTATGATGATTTGTTTGGTTTTATTTCAGGTTCTGGGCAAATAAGCTTTAAAGCCCCAGTGCAGGTGAGGCTCGTAATGTAGACATACAGATTGCTTTTTGTGCTCTTTATAAATGATGCCCCCCCCTGTGGCTCACTGAGTGCTTAATGTATTTGCTTTAGATGCTTTGTGTGGAGCAGGAAATAGAGCATCTTAATGAGGTTTACAAGCAGCTCAGCTCTCAGCTGCACAGCAAAACACACACACAGAGCTCACTGGATAAGAGCCAGGCCCAGCTCAACAAAGCCCTACAGGTAATCAGCAGCCATTCTCTAAATGTGATGCTGTTTCACCTCCACTCAAGCACTGTCTTTAGACTTGACCTTGCGCAGGACACGGCTAGAGCCCAGAATCCCTCTCTTCCCTTCTTTCTCACCAGAGATTTTGCTGATATGGTTATTTTTGGACTAGAACGTCAGCTAGGTGTTGATGAGTCGTCAAGCTTCTCCCTCTTACTCTGTTTGCCCTCAATTTCATGTTCACTCTTGTTCTCTCCTGCTTGTTTTTGTCTCACTTTCAGGCTCACTTGCTCTCCAAAGTGATGTTCACTCACTCTGTCTTTCTCACATTCTCTCTCTCCTATCTACCTCACTCATTCTCTGACTTCCCATTTTTCTCTGTCTTCATGCCTCTTGTTTCCTCTTTCTCACCGTCTTTCTTTCTCTCCTTATATGGCTGTCTTTCTCTGTGCCTTTCCTATATCTCTCCCTCCCTTTCAACTCTCTCCCCGTCTTGCTTTCCGTCTTTATAACTCAAAATGTTTTTACTATAACTCCCCTCATTGATCCCCTCTTTTTCCTCTTCTCTGTTTTTCAGTCTCTTTGTTTTTCCACCTAGCTCTCTCCCTCTCCCTCTCTCTCCCTCTCTCTTTCTCTCTCATTATAACATATCTCCATATCACCATTTCTGTCTTTCTGTCTCTCCCTTCATTGATCTTTCTTTTTCTCCCTCTCTCGCTAACTCTATATATACAGTCTGTCACTTTCTGTCTCTCATTCAATCTTTCTCTCTATATTGATTTCACTCTTTCTCTCCACTACCCTTCTCTATTCTCTCTGTGTGTAACTGTCTCTGTGTTTTCATCTATCTCTTTAATTCCTCCTTATATTCCTCTTTCTCTCTCTCTCTCTGAAGTCCATATGTGACCTGATCACTAAAGCTGCCCCCCCATTACAGGAGCAGGTGTTGTTGGTGAAGCTCCAGCAGCAGACAGTAGAGCAGAGGCTGAAGGAGATGAGAGGCAGACTGAGGAAATTCAGTTCTGAGAGAGAAAAATCAGAGAGCCCAGCTCAAACTGCACAGCTGACTCCTAAAGACAGCCAGGCCTTCAGCAAACACACAAAGTTCAACACTGGAGCAGATAACCAGCCACCAGCCACCAAGCAGCTCCTCGGCAAGAAACAGCCCAGCAAACACATGGATGATGATGTAGAAAAGGACGTAATGGCCTGAATCACTGAACTAGAAAAAAAAAAAAAACACTTTCGACCACACTCAGGGGTGTGACTGAAATCTACACACGTCAGGGGCTTAGCTTATTAGCATAACAGCACATCTCCTTGTTACAAATCTGTTTTTAGGATCCTGAAAGCTGGTTGGCCAGCATGTAGGATAGTGAGCTAGCTATCAATTGTACATAGTTGTACATGTTGTAATAGTCTAGCTCATTGAGACAGTGCAACTTAGTCTGTTTATGTGATAGGCTTTTTGCACTAACTGGAAAAAGACCTTGTACTGAAAAAGACCTGGAAAGACTTGGAAAAAGTGAACACGCACATCTTGTAGAATGGCTGTGCAGTGCCGTTCAAAGTCAATTGTACACATACACACATACACGCAAGTGCAAATAACAAAAGACTGTGCTAGTTAGACATTGTTCTCTTTACTGAACTGTCCAAATCTCTGTATTAACCGTGTTACCTATGCTCTCTATCTAGTCACTTTGTTAAGAAGATCAAGTAAGTAAGCAAACCCACCTTAAGCCTTGTAAAAATTAATGAAGAGTTCTCGATTGTAGTTTTTTCTTTCACTTTGTCGTAATCCATTTGCTACAGTGATTACATGAAATCTGTCAGCATTAGGGTCTGGGGGTTGTTTCTGAGGACGGGGTGCACTGGCATGAAGCTGATGTCTCTGATGTTGTTCATGTATCCCTTTAAGGTTTGCTGAGTCTGAACATGTATACCAGAAAAGATCAGGGGCTATACAGTATACCAATATCTTGAGCCTCATCACAGCCCTGACCACACTGTTACAGTAATTGTTTTTGTATTTTTCACCCTTTTCGTTATTCCATTGTATCAATTAATATTTTTTTCTTTCAAGTAATTCATATGGTTTATCTGCATATAATATCTTTCAAACCAGGTAGGTTGTCCATTTGATGTCTTTCTCAGTATTTTATGTATCTTAGGCTTTCTTAAACTATGGTCATATTTCACTCATTTACAATTTCTGGATATTATGTACATGTTTTAGATTTACATACATTTATATTACATCTGTTATATTTAAATATCGGGTGTATATCAAAACACTGATATCAAGTACCACTGATTTGGGAAATGTACTGTATATTTAATTGTATTTTTCTTTCAGAATGTATCCCTTTCTTTTTACAGAACAAGAACTGTGTGTTTGGAACATGGTGATGCAGTTGCACATGCACTATTATGTCAGGATGTTTAATGATGAAATCTTATTGTCATCAGTTAATATTTTAATACATTGAGTTGGGTATGTTGATACTTTTTTGTTAGACCCATACCAGTTTTTAGTGTCTCCGGAGCTCGCTCCTAGTAAAGCATGCCTGTCAAATCAGAACGCACCACTGCTTTTCTTTCACGGGTCAGCTTCCATTCCCCTGTGGCTCTTCTGCTAAATTTAATCAACACATTCAAGTGAGAATAGAGAACATATGCCCTATTGCCTACATTACTGTCCTCATACCCCACCCCTGGCAATCTAGTCACCACACTCTTGCACCAAGAGTGTTCTGACTACAAAGTACTTGAGCAAGGATATGATCAGCTTAAAATTGATACCACAGCTAAAAAATTGTCGTCAAAATCATCCTTTTGTTTGATATAAGAATCAGAATGAGAAGCTTTATTGATACCGGAGGAAATTTCTTATGTAACGACTGCAAGACACAGAGACAAGAACAATATAAAATATAAAGTCTAAATAAGAACAAAATTTAAAAATCGGTAGAAAAAAGTAACTCAGTATGAAAATACACTATGCTATATACAGAAATGCTGGGTATAAATACTATAAATAAGTAACACAGTTGAGTGAAACCTACCGACACAAATGGCAGTTTCGAGTATGTTATTGCACTTAGAAGAGAGTCCAGTAGTAATATTAAGTAATAAAAAGTAATATTGACATAAGAATTGATATCACACATGAAGACTATTGTACGTAAGACACTGCACATAATGAAGTGATTCCGCACCCATTTAGAAAACGTCACATGATAGCAAAAATAATGCACATACTCATAATAATAGTTATTTAACCTGGTAAGAAAATATACAAGAAGCAACAGACTGTTTCACATTATTGTGTGGATGTGTGACAGACGGAGGAGTTGTAGAGTCTGAATACTGTAATATATTAATATATAACTCTACTTTGAATGTTCGTAGTACCTAGCATTGAATAACTTTTTCCAGGCATGAGCAAAGGTGGGAAAAGTATAGAGAAATTATTGTTAATGTTTGAGCATTGTGTCAGATCTTACTCAGTAAAATGTGGAACTATAGAGTCAAACTTATAGTTGACTGAAAGTTTCATAGTTGTAGTTTCCTAGTTATGGACAATTTCATTTTAAACTCTGAAAACTCTGTCTTGTGGGACCAGCTATGATACTACAATGAGAGTGTGTGTCTGAAGAAAACCATGAAGGAATTGGGCTTAAAAGTGAGTGAGAATAGGAACTCATCAGGGTAAGAAAACTAATCAATCAAATTCTGCAATATAGCTTTTGAAGACATTGCTAGACAGCAGCCACTACAGTTTTGAATTTTTTCACTTTCAGTTTAGTTCCAGTTAGTGCATTTGTTTTGTTTGTAATGTTGGTGATAAAGTTGTGATAGGTATTACATTAGGGAGGACTGACAAGTTCAAAATGTGTTTTTATAAACTGCAAAGCTGTGCTGTTTGTAAGATTTAAGACATTCAATATACTGATAAGAACTTAATCCATCAAAGCAAGACATACAGTCTCTATTACTTTTAGCATTGCTTCATTCTCTGTTACCATTGCTGTGAAAAGGTACACATCGTCCTGTGTCAGAATAGAGCCGACACACAGAGTAACCCCAGACTGGCCAGTGGTTTTGTTTACATGAAATGTTTTGTTGTAACAGTGTTATATCAGCACCATTGTACATTTTTTCCCTGATTGTTTTTGTTTTACTAATAATCCTTCCTAATAACGATAGCCCTGCTAGACAGGTGGTAAGAATGACATGTAAAGGGTAAATCATGGGTAACAGCAGCTGTTTGGGACCTCTGCCATTCGTAAGATTTTGCTAGTAAGCATGATGTTCTATCATTTGTGTAATGATTATTTTCTATATATATAAAATGGAGCAGGGTTTAGAGAAAAGGACTGGGTGGAGGTCACAGATTACATATCACCAGTTTTAGGAGCAGCTTACAGATATGTATTGCTATAATGAGATAACATCTGGCTCCATTACAGTGCATGCAAACCACCATAGTCCATATTTGCAAGTGTATGATGCATTGTAGTCAGTTTTTAATATTCGAACTTCATAAAAATGTAATTCAACAGAAATTAATTATTGACCAGATTCTTTGGGCATGACAAGCACAGGCACCAAAATACCAGTGTGCACATAACTGCGGACAACTGGTCCAAAGCTAACACGCCTAAACGGAGAGGATTCGGGCCGCACCAATAGATGCTTTATCTTTGTGCTGTCCTCTGGAGCCTCTCTGGTACTTTACGTGCTCCCCAGAGACAGCATGGATGTTGGAAGGGGAGTATTCCTGCAGGACAGCAGGCTGAGGACAGATTTGGACGGTCAGCTGGAGTAATCCTGGGTATATCAGCTCTCCAAGCCTACGCCACTGAAGTGGGCTGCTAGACCACAGAAAGGTCCCTTGACTGCCTTCTGTCTTACCCCCTTTATCTCCTAGATTAAACGAAAGAGTGAGACCACTTGCCACAGCTAGGCAATGCAGCCACTCTACATACCTTTCAGCTGCTGCTGCTGCTGCAGCCATGGTCACACTACTCGTTTGCCTTCTGTTCTCAGTGTTGGTTTAACAGATACAGGCATTTGGAGATTGAGTTGTTTACAATTTTTGTCCACAGGTTGTCATGCTGTTTTTCTAGGGGGGCGCTGGTGCGGATGCGTGGACTGCTTGTTATCATACCTATTTCTGTCCTGGCTCTCTCCATTACAACATGGACAGCTGCAATACCTGAGAGGACTGTGCTTGAGTAAGCTTTAACACTCTAGTCAAGTTCTTAACAGGACAACATTTGCCACAGCGGTCAATGGTTTCGCCACAGCGGTCAATGGTTTACTGGGTCTAATTCTGAGCCGAGGGGGATTTTTACAATGATAAAACCAATGGAAGACTAATACCTCCATTTAAAGGGGCCCTTCCTCCAGTAAGTGTTGGCATTTATTATTCATGACATGTAAAAGAAAGTGCTTTATGCATAAATTGCATTGATTGGTGAGGTATACTGGGAAGAACGAGAACTGTCTGGAAAAACACACAAGCAAACACTGCATATTATATCTTTAGAGATAGAACAGGTTAAACACGTATGAGTAAGGACAAGCTCGGTGCAAGCAGTGAATATGTGATATATCCAAGTTGGATTTTTAGCCCGTGATGTGTGAAGCATCGCCTTATTTTCACTCTAACCCATCTGTTCCTCTGACTTATTGCTGGATTTACACACTGCATGGAGGAATATGAAATATTGTGAAAATATGATAAAAGTTCAGCTAACTGTAATATACAGATATGTACAAGTTAAAATACTATTAATCAAAAGTCTTTTCTCTGAGGTTTCATGTACAGTTTCATGTATGTATGTCATGTTTAACAAAAAAAGAAGAGAAAATATTTTGTGTGACTAAGACCGAAGTTCTGAGAAATCAGAGAAGTAATACACAGAAAAGGACCCACTAAACCAGATTTACCCTGTCAGTATAGACATGTTGTAATCATGGAGTAATCTTGAAATCCCTCCAAATCCCTTGAAATCTGTTCCCTTGTTCTAGATACTTCCTTTCACTTGTGCTCCGCTCGATCCAATCCTTCTTCTATCAAATCCATCCGCAGCCCTAAGCCAAAAGATTATAAACATGCTATATGGTTTGTGCTCTGCAAATGAATATCAGACATATTTGATTTTGTTTTTTTATTGCTTATGAAAACAGCATGAAGAACTACATGATCTTAAGAATATACAGTCGTATGCATACTTTTGGTTGTCTCTAGTCAAACAGCTTGTTTTGGTGGCTTTGAAATGAAAATAATGTTATTAAAATGTCCTGTAAATATGATATGTTTATATCCATTGATATGTTTATTTAGGTTTTATGCAGAAATTGCGTACAAGCATTTTCAGAAAATGCCATATTTTATAAAAAGCACAAAAACGAACTATACCCATAAACTATAAATATACATTATTTATTAATTACTTTATTTATTTAGCACTGGTCACATTGATATTTTTCACAACACGCTAAATTCAGCAAATAAGCAGGTATTGAGCATTAACATATTCTCTGTAGAGGACATGTCCTTATTTACATTATTCATTGCTGGTTTGCTGAGTTGATGCACTTGAGAAGCGGAGCTGTCTGGAGGATCTTGGCTTGCCTGAAACAAGAACAATGCTTAAGCAGTTCAAAATGTGTTTTTATAAACTGCAAAACTGTGCTGTTAGTAAGATTTAAGACATGAATTATACTGATCCATCAAAGCAAAACATACAGTCTATATTACTTTTAGCATTACTTCATGATCCTCACTAAGCTGGTGGATCGTTACAATCCTCACTTGGCTGGTGGATAATCATTGTGTGTGTGTTTGTGTGTGTACATATGCTTCGCAAAGTAGGTCAGACACTGCTGTGTGTGATCCACTTGTACAAGTGCAACACTCAACTTCAATGTTACTACTTAACAGTCTTGTTGGGGGTCCTGACCATTGTTAAAGGAGGCTTACTAATGAGGTACAGAAACAGATGGACTTTAGTCTGTAATTGTAAACTACAGAATGGAGTGGAGCTAAATAAATGGTCAATGTTTGTAGGTATACAATGATGCTCCTTGAAGAGGTGGGTCTTCAGGCGATGCTTGAAGACAGTGAGGGACTCCATAGATCTGACTGCAAGAAGGGATTCGTTCTCACTGGGGGCCAAGACTGAAAAGAGTCTTGATGCACGTCGTCTTCTTCTTTTGAGCAACGGATGTTCAAAACGAGCAGTGCTTGAAGCTCTGAGAAGACGAGAAGTGACACGCTGCTTGATCAGTGCTGATAAGTAATGAGGTGCAAGTCTGTTCTTGGCACTGAATGTGAGTGTTAAGGTTTTGAACTTGATGCGAGCAGCCACAGGGAGCCAGTGAAGGTTCCATAGTAGAGGTGTGGTGTGTGAGAATTTAGGAACATTGAAGACCAGTTTTAGGAGCAGCTTACAGATATGTATTGTTATAATGAGATAACATCTGGCTCCATTACAGTGCATGCAAACCACTTTGGTGACAATCTCTCCATAGTCCATATTTGCAAGTGTATGATGCATTGTAGTCAGTTTTTAATATTCGAACTTCATAAAAATGTAATTCAACAGAAATTAATTATTGACCAGATTCTCTGGGCATGACAAGCACAGGCACCAAAATACCAGTGTGCACATAAGCCCAGCCAGTAAAGTGTTGCATTAGTCCACTTTAGAGATGACCAGAGACTGGTTCAAGCAACTGCGTAGCTTCAGTGGTGAGAAAGGGTCAGATTCTTCTGATGGTGTAAAGAAGACATCTGCATGTCCTGGAGAGGTGGTCAATGTGCGACAAGAATGACAGTTCTTCATCTAGCATGACACCAAGATTCCTTACCTTCTTTGAGGGGACAATAACATAGTTCTCAAAAGAAACTGTGAGGTAGGTTGTGGCTTGGTGATAGACTCCCTTTGATGAAAAGAAGCTCAGTCTTGCTGTGATTCAGCTTGAGGTAGTGGGCCTTCATCCAAGAGGAGATGTCAGCCAGGCAGTCTGAAATGTGGGCACTGGAGGGGAAAGAGAGAATAAGTTGAGTGTCATCTCCGTAAAAGTGGTAGGAAAAGCCATGTGAAGCTATTACATCCCCAGGAGAACCAGTATATAGAGAAAAGAGAAGTAGTTCAAGGACCAAGGCCTGCGGAACACTGGGCTGGGTAGACTGGGAGCCATGCCATGCTACCTGGTACCTCTGGTCATCAAGGAAGGAAGCAAACCACTGCCAGCCTGAGCCCAATATCCCAAGGCTGGAGAGAGTAGCCAAGAGGATCTGATGGTTAACCGTGTTGAAGGCTGCAGAAAGGTCAAGAAGAATCAGAGCAGAAGACAGGTTGGCTGATCTAGCTGCATAAAGTTCTTCTGAGACGGCTGGTAGTGCAGTTTCAGTAGAGTGCGCAGCCTTGAGCCCGGACTAGTCCTGAAGCCTGTTTTGAGAAAGAAAGTTTTGTTGTGTTGGTTATAAACAGCCCGTTCCAGGACTTTAGAAATGAAGAGATACTGGTCTGTAGTTGTTGATATCTGAGGAGTCCAGCATGGGTTTCTTCAGAATTCTTCAGACTACTGTAGACTTGAAAGCAGATGGGACATGGCGAGTTGTTAAGGAGGCATTGATGATGTAGGCGATATGTGGGATTAGATCCGAGGCTATCAGCTGGAGCATACTCGATGAGATAGGGTAGAGCAGAGACGTGGTGGGTTTGCTGGAGCGATGACACATCCTTGAGAGAGAGAAGTGAGGGGCTGGCTGGTCTCAGGCTGATTGGCAGCTTAATGATTGGCGGGAAGGATCTACAAATGTCATCAATCTTGTCATAGAAGAACATAGGGAAGTCTTCTGGGGAGAGAGCTGGAAAAACAGTGAGAGATGGAGATTTAAGAATTGACGAAAACGTGGCAAAGATCTTGCGAGGGTTGGATGCCAATTCTTCAAACTTGGTCCTGCAGAAGGAAGACTGCAGAAGTTAAATCAGTGTAGGTCTACTCAATTAAGTATCTTGTCAGTGTATACTGTGCTTACTCTGAGATGACAGTGATGAGGTTGAGGCCCTGAGTGGCCCATTAGCTTCACCAGAAGCAAACTGGTTCCTCTCCATCTCTTCACCACGTAATTTTGCTGCAGACATGAAAGGTTCTCAACAGTTAGTGTAAATCTATATCCTCACAACTGTATGATCTGATTATGATTAAGCACATCATGAGGAAGTATTTACACAGGAGTGGAACATAAGGAAGAAAATACTTTAAATGAGCATAATGATTTTATTTTAGCCATAGAAGAGATTTCCTTTTATTTAATATTATAAAAATAGTTTCTTCTATTCCAAGATCAATTCACTTAAATGACAGCTCAGTGAAAGACGACCCATCAGTATATTCTTATATCTTGAGATAAATGAAATGAAACAGTATGGCTTGTTTGAGTCAATAGTAAAACCTACCCAGGTGCAGTGGGTCAGTCAGGTCACAGTTGTGAAGCAGTGACTTATGCACTGGCTTTGACGGAATGCTGCATCCTGGAGACAGAGCAAAACAGTGTGTTAACCCCATATACTCATTAACAAAGGTCAGAAAGAAGCATGTACAATGGTTTTGCCTGTTTCTTACGACTGACGCTGATGAGAAGGTATACTTCTTTCTCGGTTAGGACATCGGAGGCTGCTCTACAACTGTGGTGTGGCAGATTCATCACCTGACCTTCCAGATCTGCTAGGTCTATCTCAGCTAGTATGGACAAAAAACAATGTGGAAAGGATAGGGTCATGATCACAAGCTTGCCCCGAACAATCTTTTTAATGACGAGGCTTATGATGAAGAGAACTGAATACATGAACACCCTTAGCATAGAAAAATTGAACCATACCTTCGCATTCACAGCCACAATTCACTTTTATGCAGTCTAAAAGGGATGCCGTTTTGCTCTGAATGTTAAAGACACTCCTTTGGTGATCTGTGGATTACAGGCAAAGACTGTGTGCATTTAATACTGTATTTAAGTTCTCGTCTACACTAGAGTGCAGACAGGGATTAAGCCTCATTCCTGGAATGCGGGACAGTGTTTAAAGTTGGGGGTACTAAAATATTAAGTAGAATATACTTGATGTAGGCCATGTAAAATGATTGGTCGATTTCTCATGTGAATTTGTGGGATCATTTGTCTCAAATAGAATGTGTTATAACCTGCTATAATGTGGCAATAGGCAGCAAATTACACATCCACCCAACCCCTTAACTAACTGATGCACTCTGCTCCTTCTGTTGTCTTCTTCAAGTGGTTGAAAAATAATTAAAAAACTTTATACAATGCACAGCTAGAGCAGATTTTTAAAATGTGCAACTGAAACATATAAGAAGAATACAAATTACACTGTACACATCTTTAAAATGTACAAAATATTTTGAAATTCGGTTCTTTTATTTATTTCGCTTGTATTACTTTGCTGAACCCTGAAATCTGGAGGCCTTTAATCCCAATCAACAACTCCACAAATCCAAGCATCTACATTTCCTTTCAATAGAGAATCTTCATTTTGGAAGCTGTATACAGGATTAGGTTTAATATCTGTCAGGAAAACTGACCTTATAAAGTACTGTGCAAATTGTTTAAAACCATTTTTCTCAGAGCATGATAAAGTATCTTTCTGCAAGCAAAGTTAACATAAAAATAAGGGCAAACAAGCAAGAAAGTATTAAAAAGGATCAAAATGGATTTATTTCACCCCAGTTTCTCATTGTTTGGATTTGTGAAATTCTTCCAGCCGCTCCTGAACCAGGTTTCTGATGTTAACTACAAGTAATACAAGGACTTCCACAAGAAACACATGAATAGACTACATAAAATCACTATTTATTGTTTTATTTTTGCTTCATTTAGTATATTTAGTAATGTAAATGGGAAAAAAACACACTGTTCACCTAAACACTTTTTTATATTATTTTTGCACAGTACTATATTTCAAAAAAAGTGTCCAGATAGACCCTCTAAAAAGTGCATTCTGCACCTATCACTGACACAGGTGTTCAGTTATGCACACACAACCAGCACTGAAAACCACTGACAACAGAATGGAACTCTCTGCAGCAGTTACACAAGTTAAATGGCTATAAAGGTCCCAACACTGAGCAGTGAAGCAATGGAACTGCACTCTCAAGAGCTCCATCTAATATGAGTTTTAGCTGTTTTTTTTATCCAGAATAATCCAGCATCACCTGGTCTCCCTAATGCTCTCAAAATCAAATCCTCACACCAAAGTTCTATCATCTACTGTAAATCTTTCCCTTGTGTAAAGCAGAGGCTGCTACTGCAGCAAAGAAGAGAAGACAGCTTGATTTCAGATGCTAGATATACAAAAAATATAGAGCAGCACTTACCCCCATGCAGCACTGTAATAAACATCTGTATTCTGTTTGACAAAACAACGCAGCGAGTATGTTTAATAAGTAAAAGTCCAAGGTTCATGCTTTCAAGGAGGCGTGGAGTCACGTTGCTTACCCTCACATGACTGCTATCCACTGGGGAGCCAAGCGCATTACTATGAAGAATTTAAGATCAAAAACAAATGCACAATAGAACAACATATAGCAATATATTATAAAAATATATTTGCATTATATTTTGAATATACTAATAACAGCTACTAATACATTTAATGATATACATATAAACCATTTGTGGTATTACAGAACTGTGGAAATATAGAAGAGACCTAAAAATACATACACACACAAACTCAAGATGCTTAAACTGTGTAACGCATCAACTGCAAACAAGAATTTGCTTTGGGTTGTTTAAAAGGATTTGCTAAAAGTACCCACATTGCTGATACACATTCTAGTTGCGCTCTCCAGTGTTCTCTATAGTCCACCTAAGGGAACTCCTTTCCACATGCATAACTCACCATATGGTGAGAATACAGTGAAATCATGTTTATCCAACAATATTAGTAAGAGTGAAAATCATGGAATTTGGCAGGGCTGGTCATATCACTTCATACCAAAATAAATATGCATGATATATACTGTTAATGCTTTGTATTTCTTGCTTATAATAGTTGCTGCTCAATATCTTACTGGGTTTGTACTAAGAGTATATTGTTTCCAAAAAACACTGGCAGTAGTTTATATTTCTTGATCATCATAGAACACCATGGTATTAAATAGGGTTTACGTCCATTTATGAACAAGTAATAGTAGTGATACTAAACAAATTAACATTGACTATAATAGGATAGGTGGTAATAATGTTAAACACTTTGTTTGGTTTACATGGTAGATTGCTATTTGTGGCCTGTGAGGGTAATAAACAGACTAGCAGGGTTCTACAATCCCCTCCCAGGCGAGGGCATTACACTGGGCTGCTCAGTGCATGCTGTCCTCCTGCATCGCTGTTGCCATGGTTTCCTTATCTCGTGGATATGGCAACCACCATGCCTGCCATTTTTAGTCTGAGAGGAGTCTCAGCCGGCTGCCAGCGCCTCACTCCCTCAGCAGCACACACCCCTGCTATTGTTATTACAGCACATTAATGCCATGTCACACTGCATTAGAGATTATATCCAAGCAATCTCTGCCCCAAACGGTAGATTCAAGAGGAGGTTGTATCAATTAGACCACAACAGCACTAAAGATTGACTTTGCTGCATTGCCAGGAAAAGAAATAATACTTTTTTGATATTTGCTCATCTGAGGTCAGTATTATGCAGAAACCCATTCGAATTGGAAACATAATCCAAACGGAAATCCTTAAATCCCTGACTCCAACCTTGTGCTAAACTTCTCTTGGTCCCCTATACATTGGTACCTTGATCAGATTAATGCTAGATGTTCACACTCTCACTGATCTTGAGGTCAGCTATGAAAGTGAATGAAGGTAAATCTGTTTAATCCCCATAGTAAACCGCAGGCTTTAGAATACTGTTATAAAAACTATATCTCTATGGGTGTTAATGCATGTGAAAAGGTCAAGTATGGATTACTGAGATGCAGAGAACAAGGGATTTTATTCATCCTAAGCCCCAGATATTCGTCAATCAATGTGAGTCCTGATGCATACAGCCATGTGAATTGCCCACAGTGTAAAACTAGTCCTGTGTAATGAGCTCAAAGTTTGGATGAAGTTGGATTATTTAGGTTGAAATGGAAAGGCTTTTGTAAAGTGCTCTTAGAAAAATGCAGTATTATCCGTCAGTGTCACTCTGTTCTGGTTCTAACTCAAAGCCCACACCATTTGCAGTGTGACTCATAAAATAATTGCCATAATTGCAGTGAAGCCGCTCTCCGAGATGAAGAGGGACTAGTGCGTGGGTTTGAAAGCTGGTACAATGGCCCCCTGCTTTTAGAGCTAACTGAAGCAGACCCACAGCAGTAGTTAAAGCACTCTTGGTTCCTTCATGTTCATTCCGTCTGGGCGACTGGGCGTCGGTTGCTGCAGCATGGATCATACCGCTGGAGATGCATGCTGATGGTAGAGGGAATGATGTTAATGTGTGCTTCACTGGGGTGTGGTAAATGTGTGAGGCTCTGACTAAGCTTCCTCCTTGCAGCAGCTTTACTGTGTTGCATAATCCCTGTGACATGAGCACGTCCGGATCAGGCTAGCTGCACCTAGGGAGTCATAACACACGCAACACTGTTAGCCTATATACCAGTCATCAGAGATGTGCATGTACAATGGACTTTTGTGGTCAAAAAAAGGACAAGTGACAAAGAGAATGCTTCTCCTACGAAGAAAAGCAGCTGAAAAACCCAAATGGTCAAATGATAGAAATAGACATGGTTCAGTGGTAGAAACTAAATATAATTGTAGTATGTATATTGTATAATATAGTATACATTATATATACAGTATATTAGACAAAATATATTAAATAATATATAGTACAGTATATAAATATTACAAATCTCAATCTTCTGTTCCACTGCGACATGTGATAGAGTGAGACGGAAGGCAACTGATTGAGACTTTTTTGAATGCAGATTCCAACCATTTACTTTACATAGATGACCAAAATGTGATCAATTTAACGTTTGAAATTGTTTAAATATGCAAATGAGGGAGTTATAAAGATCATGTACAAACCAGGGTCGTTATAAGCCTGGTTTTTAGGCTTGAGTCATTGGCGCATGCGCAGTGTAGGAAAACGATGAGTAGAGCGGCTATTTAGGGGAAAAAAACGCACTCACACTTAGAGTAAAGGGGAGAGAGAGAGAGAGAGAGAGAGAGAGAGAGAGAGAGAGAGAGAGAGAGAGAGAGAGAGAGAGAGAGAGAG
>JBBPCY010000001.1:20472163-20484923 GCA_037974405.1 Brachyalestes nurse | reverse complement strand
CAACACCCAAGTCCGAGTCAAGTCTCAAGTCGTTGAGGGCAAGTCTAAAGTCAAGTCACAAGTCTTTGTTTGTGCGATTTAAGTGCGTTGATGTGGTATCTGACTGAGCTAGGCTTATGGTTAAAAACAGCTCTATCTGACGTTAGATCAGTGGCAGGTTCACTCATATCTCTGTTCTGTCTGACTACAAGAAGTGAAACATTTTGCGCAGACGATCTTGCGGTGATTTTGGCGAATTTGTTTGAAGAAAAAAAAACCACTTCATTCTGGGGTAAAAATACATTGTAACGTGCGTTACTGACATTTGTACCGAGTAAAATATTGGCATTTTTTTCTGTAATGCCTTACATTACCGTGCTACAGCAAAAAGTAATGCATTACAGTAATTTATTACTTTTGTAACATGTTACTCCCAACACTGCTTGTGGTTAGATATGAAGTTTCCTTTGTCTGTGCTTTCAGGGCCTCTTCTGGGCCTCAGCCCCTCTCAGCTGATGGAAGCCTTCAGAGAGTACGCCTACAATGAGAGCACTTTGGAAGATGGCTTCCACAGCTTCAACACTACAGAAGGAGGTGAAAGGCACCAGTACAACTACTATGCCATGCTACTTACACTGCTCATCTTTGTCATTGTCTTCGGCAACGTGCTAGTGTGCATGGCTGTGTCTAGAGAGAAAGCCCTGCAGACCACCACCAACTACCTGATCGTTAGCTTGGCCGTGGCTGACCTGCTAGTGGCCACTCTGGTTATGCCATGGGTGGTCTATCTTGAGGTAAGTTTTTACGCATAGAAAGACAAAGCTTTACATTAAAAAATGCATTATGCATAGCTTTTATTCTATTGGTTATACTATGTCTACTTTCTTCTCATGCTCTGTCCACAATGCAAATACCCCACCTGTGGAACTAATAAGGGCACAATTCAATTGATTTAACTGATTTGAGTTTGGAATGTTAGAGTTCATTCTAACAGGATCAACAGAGGGTGTGATCTGCCTACTTACAAAATAAAAAAAGCTTGGTGTGTTGTTTTTGTTGTCCATATTGTCTATATTGGATTGTCTACCGTGTAAGTAGTTCATTTAGTCAGTGTATTTTAAATAATAATTCTAAATCTATTTAAAATAGTCCATTCAAATCTAATCAGATCATGGTAAGATTTCATGATACATGAAACCGTTTAATGAAGAATCATAATCAAATATCTGTAAGGCGAAAGATTTGCACCCGTAATACATAGCACGCATTTTACCGTGACTGTAAAATAGGCCACACACACTGACAACTCAAAGGACACAGGTGGAAAATTAAAGAGTTTCGAATTCAGATTATTTTTATGAGATTGCATATTTCTCCTTTGTTATGGTGCTGCTTTGTAAATGACTGAAGTTTATGAACAAAGCCTCAGTCAATAGTCTATTAAGGCCAAGCAGAGCCTTGCTGTATAATTTGTCAGTCACAAATAAATGGTTCATGGCTTGCTACATATCGCAACAAACCACCAGAATACAAAGTATCCTGGAATTTAGAGAAATTGTCCTCATGAGAACGAATGTCAGTATACTGTACTGTTGTATAGACACTCCCAAACTTCAGTTACCCATTGTACATTAAACCTATTGGACTCTACTAGCCCACTGATCAGCTTTCAGTGGGCTAGTAGAGTAGCTGTGTGGTTGAGAGAGCTACTTTGAGACATCCATTCTTAGCCACTCTACAGTTTGTGTTGTTTATTTTGGACCACAGTCTGCAGAAGAGAAGCCTCCCTTGTGTATCTCACTGAGCCATTCTGACTTGTGATCAAATTACCCACCCAATCCATAATTTAGATCCCTTCACACTGGGTTCTCTGCTGAGAGTGAAATAATCCTGAGACTCAGTGTGTGAATTAAACTGCACTTTGCAATATGCTTTAGAAAAATATGGCATTTTGCATAATATTAAGATACTATCTTTCTAATGACTGCAGCAGCTACTGTAAACTGCTGTGTGAGTGATTTTATTTTCAGTAAGTAGTTCAAGTCATAATACAAATTAGATTTTATGCTTCATTCTGCTCACCAGGGCCACGATAGGCACAACTGAGGCGTTGCAGCTGAGAGGCTGAAATATGCCTCGAATTAGATTGTGCCCTTCCACGATTATTACTGCAACAAAATGAAAAGCCTTTCTTCAGTGACTATGACATTCTGACCCTTAAGTGACCTGTGATAACTGCTTGTTTATCTCAGGATGCAAGATCAAAAGAGGCTTCTTTTTGCTATGCATGTACAGTTTTAGTTTTCTTTGCTTTGCTGCCAGTACAAGGGCAGCACAACCCTCTAAAAATGCTATTTCTTTATAATGGGTTTTGTGAGGCTCACAATGCTGGGTTTAGCGTGTGGCCGCAGAACCGGTTATGAGTAGAAAAGCACCTTTTCCCAGTTTCTCGAGCACATTCTGCTTGATGGTCATGTAATGATTTTAAATGCTTCTCAAATATGGTTTGTCCTGTCCTACACATAACATCTTAATCCAATTTTATGCAAATATATTTCAGCAATTATACCTAGAGTCCTGAAATTCACAACATTTTGCTGGATGGAGAACGATTATTGAAATTGGTCAAATGGTTGACCAATTTTTTTTTGAATGCCTTTGTGATACGTTTCTCTCTTGTCACATGCAGGCCTTTCAAAGTCATTCATAACTGCTGGAACGCAATTATTTAAACTGACTGCAATTATTTTCCACAGCTGTTGGGTTGAGGCAAAAGCAGACAGCGCATGTTATAACAAAAAAGGGAATAATTTACAGCCGCAACAACCACTAAATCTGTGACTTGGACTTTAACACCTTTAGAGGGAAGCATTGATTAGTGTTCGTATACTTGAACAGTCGAGAGCTACCAACTGACACTTAGGAAGTGATCCACTTGAAGCTGCATATGATGAACAAGAAGGACAATTAAATTGTTTATTGCAATTATTTATACACCAGTTAGTTGTTTGATCAATTTGTCAATTATGACTTACATGCAATATTGGCTCTAAACTGAAGAACTGTTTCAACCACTAGACTGGCTGGATCATTCTCTGATCTTCTTGTAATTCATAGTCTTTTTTTTTTAAATCTGAAGCAACATCTAAGACTGATATGCTAGTAGTGGGCCTCATTACAGCTGAGTTGAAAAAAAAAACTGTTGATGAACTGATCCTGGCAACCCACAGCCACTTTCATTAGAGGTGTCAGATAATTCTTTAATCAATGGAAGGGATGCAAACTCTAGAGGCACGAACGCAGGCCCATCAAGAAGGGATCTGAGCATCTCAGCCTGCCCGAGGACACACATTAATCAGAAGCTGCCACGGAAAGCACTGGCAGGCCGCTCAGGAGACAGGAAGTGTGGATGAGATTGACCTGAGCTAGATTACTTCTCTGCCAAGTTTATGGCACATAACAGCTGCGAAGTCAAACAGTCTCAGACTTATTGGATGCAAATTCACTGAGTCTGCTGCGTTAGGTGCTCGACAAATCGTTCATGTTCGATTCAGCAGTTTCAGTTGGGAAAAATAACATAATTGGCAGTTTTCATTCACATGGTAATGAGAGTCTAATTTGTACAATAAAGAAAGAGGACAGTATGCACTTTAATGTGCAGGCAGGTATTTTATCAAAATAGAGTGAGGCAGCGAGGGTGAAGTTCCAGAATTCTTAAAGGTGCCATAATGGAACTTAGACATGAATCTATTAGTCGATCAATCAATCAGTCAATCAATTGACAAATCCACCAATTTGTCTATGTCTGTATGTCCATGTTTTTATCTCTTCTATCTTGGTGAACGCACATTAATGGGTCGTTCCAGGCCAAAATTACAGTCATTTATGTGTTCATGTTTTTCTTAAAATTCTCTCACAACGAAACACAGCAAGCATTATGCAAATATTTCCACAGCGACTGGAAATCTCAGTGATGTCAATCAATCCGGACCAACAACCTAACTACTGATCTATAGCCAGAGTTCAGTAATGTATTGACCACACACAAACCCAATTACATGGGTAGAGAATATTTGTTAAGTTGTATTTTTAAGATAATTACATTTGATTTGTTATCAGTTAGCGATGTCATTGTATTGTGACCAATCAAAATCATTATGCCGTACACTAAGCTCAGCCTTGTTTTCTGGCAACCCATTGCCTCCAGCTTTCAGTTCTTTATCACTATGCCATTGTTTGAACATGAAACTTTGTACATCCTTTGTACAGTGAAATTGTCAGTACAGTAGAGAATGTTGTTTGCTAATTTTCTTATTTGAAAATGCTCTTGCTATCTGTGGTATCTTTTACTACAAATGCTAAAATTTGCTGTGTCAAAATGTCAAAGGAGATGTCAAATTCAAGTTACAGCTTTCTAGCAGTAACATACCATCTCAGCTGCATTCCTGCTAAAAAAATAAATAAAAATCAAAAGAATCCCCAAAAATCCACCCAAATTAAATTCTCAGAAGGTCCACCCATCTTTTTTCATTTTGGCCAAAGTTGCAGCCTGTACAGTTATATAAGTAAATAAGTAAGACAACAACACATTATAAACAAATATATAAATATATTTGTTGTTTACGTATCTATACTGTTTTTGTGGTTGAAAGAGCTTATGTTTTGTGTCTTCACAGGTGGTGGGCGAGTGGAGGTTTAGCACAATTCACTGTGACATCTTTGTCACTCTTGATGTGATGATGTGCACAGCCAGCATTCTTAATCTTTGTGCCATTAGTATTGATAGGTAAGTATCTCTGTGCTTATCACCCTCATTATTGTTAGTGGCTCAGCACTAAAGCAGGGTAATGAGCAGTAGGTCCTAATCGTTTGGAGAGAGCTTCATAAATAAGCTCCATAAGAAATGTGCCTTTTGCATTTCTTTTTAGTGGACTAAACTGAGAGCATGAAATGTCGCATGCAGTCCAGGTCAGAGTAATTGTTTTTCTGGCTGATGAAAATTAGGGTTTAAACCCTAAACCAGTACAAGTTTTATTGGATGCTCTCCACTGTCTTCAAGATAAAACACGACTGAGTAAACAGTATGAACGCTAATTGAAGTAAACTCCATGTGGAAAGATTACCAAGTAATTCTGTAGATAACAAAGATATCTAAAGAGCTTTAAGAACATGCATAACACTGGTATTGGGGTTAATGCTGCTGACAATGATAATTGCTGTACGACACCTTTCATATTTATATTTATCATTTAAATCAAAGCATTCATCATGCATGATGAAATGCTATGGGAAAACCTATGAAATAATAAATAGACTAAACATTATTACAGACCATATTAACTAAGATAAAGAATCAGAATCGCGTTTGTTGGCCAAGTATGTGAGCGAACACATTCAGGGAATTTGATTTCCAGTCGATGGTGTCTCTTAGGTACAACAATGTAAAAACAACAACAACATATAAAGGCACAATGAACAATATACTGAACAATATAATATATGATAATGTACAATCTACAATATGAAAAAGTATTAACAGAGGGAACAAAATCATAATGATCAATAAAAATTAATTGAAAAATCAACGATACAAAGGCGGTTTAAGGGGATCAAGCACTTGGATTAGTTTATGACTTGTGTACTGGAAATACTGAAAAGAATATTGGGAGAATGGCTAGGGTATAATAACGCTGCTCAGGAAATACTGATACATGTGAAAACGTGTTGAATGTTTTTCAGTCATTTTTGCAGTCTGCATAAACGAGGCTTGTCTAGGCTGCCTAGAGAAATATGAATATTTAAATATACATCCCAAGGAACTGAGCCATACAGTTTAAAAATCCAGGCTAAAAGCCTCTGTCCACCACCATGGGACTAAATCTTCTAGCAGTTTCAACAGTTTCAAACAGCATGCTTATAAACACTGATTAATTCAATATGCTGTATATTGTAGCAGACATCAGCTCAACTTAATGTTTATTCTTTGTACCAGAAGTGAATTTTTATTTGCACGAATATATCTTCTTATTGATTTTAATACACAGAAGTAGTTAGAAAGTTATCTGGTGTGTTTATATGTGTGTGTATGTGTTTGTGTGTGCATGCTGTGGTTTAGCTTGACTTTTTCTAAATAGCTGAAAGAGGATTTTTTTTACTCACATTATCTGGTCTCTGAAACGTGCTTGGATTATTGATCTGTCCCTGAAAATATATTTGGTAGCAGCTGTTATCTGGCAGAACAAGTTTTGCAGAATGTTTGTAAAATGTGCTATGCTAGCAAGCTTAATGGTTGTCTTATTAAAATTTGAATTGGATGAAATGGTGAATTTGTCACCATGCTTTTGCCAACATTATGACAATGAAAACACGTTATTTAACTTAATTCAGAAGCATTTAAAATACAATGTAAAAATTAGAGAGTCATGCACAGAATTTGCCTTAGTTCTGTAAAGCTTGCCCAAAACCAGCTACAAAAGCACACATTTGTAGACAGTGCATGGGTGGGTCAATTGGAGGGCAAGAGATAATATGATCTTGACATGTGATAACACTGGATATGAGGGTTAAACTATCAATAACTAATAGCTAAAAGCACCTATGTTTAGCTCATACACTGCTGTACATTTGAGAGGCCCTTTCCCAATACAGCAGTGGAAAAATGAAATGAGCCGCCTAGGATAGCTACTGGACACATTTAAATGATGGCTATAGCTCCATATTTTCATAACAGCACCGTGACAAAATGTATATACAAAGTGTGTATATATTAATGCTGGGCATTGTCACGGTTGCCCGTGCCGCGTTCAGGCAGGAGGCAAAGAAGCAGGCTGGTTCCATACGTGAAGGAGGCTTTATTCCAAACATCCACAAAACACGAGCAATCAAAAGGCACGAGGGCCGATGCTATTTTCAAAACAAACCAAACAGACCAGGAACAGAGAGAACGCACACACGGACGAACCTAAAAGTAAAAACTGAAAACCGGACAAAGAAACAGAACAGGAACACGAACTTATAAACACTATGATAACCCTACAGTCCCTACTGTCCCAGCAGCCGCGGCCTGCGGACTGGGGGCATGACAGTACCCCCCCTCAAGGGCACAACCCCGGAGTGCCCAAAACACAGAAAAGGAGGAGGCAGACAACCGGCAAAGGCCCCTCCGATGCCGTCGGGGCCGTACTCCACCCTGAAGCCCCTCCGACGCCTTCGGACCCGGGTCCCACCCGGAAGCCCCTCCCACATAGTCCGGGGCCAGACCCCCTCTGGTCCTGCCGTCCCACGGGGGTCCTTTCCGGGGTGGAGCCCCGTCAGGGTGAAGCCCCTCCGACACCCCTCCTATGCAGTCCGGGGCCCGACCCCCTTTTGTCCTGCCGTCCCACGGGGGTCCCAAACTTCTGTTGTCTATTGAGGTCAGTAATATATTTCTTAAAAAGGAATAGTATCTTTCCCTTTATATGTCTCTGATTTTCTCAGAATCCTTTCTGGGATTCTGATTTATTAATTGTATTTTATTACTACAATTGAAATGACCACAACCGGAGGCAACTATTTTGTGATTTAGCTATGCAATTTTCACACGGTCAAGTCAAGTAGGTTTTATTGTCATTACACACATAGTGCATAGTCATACAAAGTAGTCATGCCTCCAGGACCATGGTGCAACACAAGCGCAGGACAGAACAGAACACACCCCACAAGTGCAGACAGGACAAAGAACAAGAGCAACAATACAACTAGACAAGACAAGACAACCTTCAGTGCAACTGACAACAGCTACAGTGAGGGTAAATACAGTATTTTGACAGGTATGTATAAATAGAGTATTTTTTTAACCGGTAATTAATATCTGAGTTGTTCAATGGGGTAGGGTGGGGGGTGTACAGTTATATGTTACAGAGAAAATTAGCATGGCCCCTGCGCAAGGATGACACGCAAAATCCATTCCGTATTTTTTTCCGTTGTCTAGTGTTTAGGGCGCTGTGGTTTGTAGGTTCGATTCCCAAAACTGCTAAGCACCTCTGAGGAACCCTGAGGAAGTTACCATCCCCACACACTGCCCCCTGGGTGTTGTGTTCCTGGCTGCATGCTGCTTCACTTGGTGAATAGGATAAATGCAGAGAAATAATTTCGTGCTGTTCACATTGTGTGCTGTGGTGTGTTCATGTATGACAGAATGGTCACTTTCAGTTTCATTATATAAAGGATAGCCTATATGTTTATAAGTACTCAGTTCAAATTCACTTTCACTTATAATTTATTTGTACAGTGGATGAACAAGTTCTGTGTACCTCTCCTCCCTCTATTTGTGTGGCTTCATCTTTTCCAGACTTGGCAGGGATAAAGAGAGGACTGTCTGGTATGTCCAGGAATGCATCTGTCTGACATCCCACGCTGGTCTCCTCAATATGACCACTCAGTTCCTCTGTGTATAACTCTAAGATATAAATTAGAGTCAGAACAGCATACAGGAAACCATCATTTGTGTTTTTGCATTGACATGATAACCGAAAAGCATCTCATCTTTGCCACTGCTGCAAGCTCTCTAAAAAGGCACTTTCTGTGTTTTTATTTTTCTCTCATCAGTTCCCATCAATCATATTTTAGGTTTTTAGCATATTTTAGCATAACATGGCCCAATCTCTCTTCCACATCACTGAGTCTATGTTTCCCTGTATATTTAGTTGTACATCTTTTATGTTTATCATTACATTTATGGCATGTCTGACCTTTAGCAAGGTATATTGGTTCTTTACCAAAATGATCTAACATCGTTCTGATATACTTTTCTGTGGATGTTGTAATCTACTGAATTTTGCTTTGTTGTGTCTTTGCCCTAAAAGATTCACTCTCCATACCTGTATTATAAGTCTGTTTCCCTAACTCTGACATCTGCTCTTCAATCTTCTCATAACTTCACATAGGCTGGTAAGCATTGTGCAACTACTGCATTTTGAATTTTGATTATCATCATTATTCAACATTTTCATCAACATTATCATCATTGCCTAAGTATGGTTGTAAATTGTTGCACTGTCTCCCCTTGTTTTCATTAAAGCATATGAAATAATTGCTGCACAAAAGCTGCTTTAACACACAGTAGAAAAAAGGGAATAAAGACTGTAGCATTATAATTGACTACTTCACCTGTATTAGGCAAGGTGGAAAAATGTACATCTTGCCCTGTGTGATGTAAAAGCAATGCTCTCTTGTATTTCAGCGTTGACTATAAGTTCTTTCCCATGGCAAATAAAGTTAAAGTCATCCATTGTAATGGACCAAATGTAGCTGGGTCTTTGAAGCACCTAAACATCGGGAGACTCATTTTATCTTTGTTGAAAGTAATATAATTTACTTGTTCTCACCCAATTCCAGTCAACAGTATTATAATGTTAAGTCTCTGCACTTCAAGGTTGTATTTCAAAATGTCATATTTGTGTGCGGCAGTCTGCAGAAACCTGTTGAATGTTGCTGACATCTTCCTGAACCCCCACTCCCCCCCCACCCCCAACTGATATCAAATAAGATTTTAAACATTTGTGTATTTTCTGTAGGTTTTAAAACATAATTCAGTATTTGTTGTAAGCTTGACCTTAATATGTTTTTTTTCTTTTTTTAAGATGAAGGCAACCTGGCAGTTAATACACTGACCTCTGTAACTATGGCTTTTCAGGCTGAAAATTAAACAACAGCGAGCTGTCAAATTTTTAAAAAGGCTGTATAGCTAAATGCAGGCTACATTTGGATGCTTATTCCGAAAGGAAAAATAAGTTAACTGACTTATCTTATTTCATAACACAATGTAACATTCCTTTTTGTTTTTGTATTTAAAAATTCACTCTTAATCACCAGTCTGCACAACTGAGTGTTTTCTTCCTTTAAGTGGGTCTGGGGTCCTTGAGAGAAACTGCTCTTTTGCCCCTTTTCTGGCAATGGCTCTTCTTCTGGCCTCCTGCTGCCTTTGATTCTCGACAGGATCAGGCTGAGACTGCTGTGAAAGTCACATTGCCAGATTACTGATTGTACAGAAACTTTTCAAGTGACTCTCTTTTTTTCACTTGTAGGTAATTATACAAAGCATAGGTTAAAAAATACTTACAGGATGCACATGCTGTGCATAGGTGTTTCCTCTAACGACACGTCGATCATACATAATGTTTCCATAGACACCTTGATCTTCATTTCTGCATCCCATGAGAAGAAAATGCAGGTTACCTAACAATAACCGAAATGCTAATTTAACATTGATTTTCTAGGGCATATTTAGCTGACTACCATGCAAACAAAAAGTAGTTTTTTAGCAAAGGGTGCTTGCTTACTGCTTTTTCGCGTGCTCTTTATATTTCAGACGAGTTTGAACAGGTCGCGGACGACTCGAAAAAGTATAAGTTAAATTCGCAGATTCATTGTGAGTTTGTAATGCCGAAGTCATTCTCGTCCACTACAGTGCTGGTTAAATATGTTATTAAAAGACAAAAACGAAAGAAAAGCAACGAACAAAACTACGTTTGTTGCCACGTTAGGAATCTCGGTTACTGTTGTTGAAAGTTGCCCTGGCAACAGTCACCAGGATAGAGAGAAAGTCAGACCGCCCATGGCGGTTAGATAATACATTTGGAGACCTTAGTGCTACATTCAAGACAATTGTACGTTCAGAACGGTTCACTATCTACCTAATCATTACGCATTAATCTGCCTGGAGAACGATAATAGAATAGAATTAACAGAATTCGAACGACGCTACAACACGTTTTGTAATAGTTATAACAGCTATAAGTCCCATTTAATTTTATTTCAATTGTCGATAGGATTACATGGGACTCCTATTGTGATAACAAGCGTATCATATGATAGTTATCGATCCGATACCATGTAAATGCAGGACCAGTATCGCCGATATTTTTTAATAATTAAGGTGGATACATCAAAGTGCTAATTCTGAATGAATTCGCATGAACTTTAAGTGTTTTTGTGATTTTTCCTTTGTATTATTAATTAGTTAAAACCCAGAACAGAATTTGGGCAAGGTTATAAATAGAAAATACTTTATCATCATAATAACAATAGAACAATAACAAAACATTTTTTTAAATAAAGTACACAAAATGATCACTCCAAACTACAGTACAAAAATAAAACACATTTTCTCCTCTTCGGAGTACTTCTTTTCAGGCATTGAAAAATAATAATAAAAAACAATTAGTGAAAAAAAAATAAAAAAGTTCGAATAACTGAACTACCCCCAAGCCTTGAGTTCAAAGAAATATTCCCAGAAGCCTCCCTGTCTATGGTGGGGGGCTCATCTCCTCCTCTCTCCGTTTCTGTAGCTCAGTGTTTTCTTTATGATTTTTCATATGTTTTTTTTTTTTACAGCCTTTTTAAAAATTAGACAGCTCGCCATTGATTCATTTTCGGCCTGAAAATATTGCCACGCAGCGCTCCTCTTCCTTTCTGCTATTCCTCTGCTCAGTCTCTGCTTATGTATGTGTTTATGTGCAGAATGTAAAAAAAATAAGGAAAGGAGAGGTTTGGAAGGTGAAAGCAAGGGCGTAACTTTGTGCTGAACATTGGGGAGGGGGGGGGGATCAAGATCTCTGTCTAAATAAATAAATAAATAAATACATACATACATACATTTGTTTTAAACACCAGAGGACCACCGGCATTTTTGCTTGTCAGCTCTCCGCTGCTGCTTTGCCAGATAGTAAAAATACCACATGGTGACATGGTTAAATTCTGCTTATTTATGTATGTATTCAATCATTTACTTTTGTAAAAGTCAGGCTACTTTGGTGTTCCTGTGTTAGAAATACATTATGCTACTTTTACAGTGATTTACTTAACGTATTTGCAGCTGTGTACTATTTATGCCACAATGACACAGTAGTTAATTCCTATTGTGTTTATGCCCATGGCAGCTTCCACTCAGTTGATTTTGAATGTGTGTGTGTTGTGTGTGTGTGTGTGTGTGTCCAATATCTATGAGAAAAAACTTTTAAAGGTTAATCAAATGCATCACTGTATTGACAACAATAAACTATACACAGCAAATGTCACAATTCATGACAACACACAATACATTACATAGGGTGGCACATTTGAGTATAGCTTGCACCTCTAATCTGAACATGGCAAACTGATTTCACATATTGGTGGGCATCACCAGTTCAAACGAGCAAAATGCAAACAAAAGCATGAAAATACAAAAGTATGCTTATCTGTAAACCACATATTAAGGTCTACAATTTAACACATACCATAAAATAACAAATATTTGACTAAACTTAACAGGTTGCCATACTGGGGCCTGGACTACGAAGTGCATTTAACTAGGTCTGACTTAACCCGATGGTTAAGTGCGAACTTGCACTTGACAAATCACGGTTGTCCCAGGTGGCGTTAATCGGTACTACGAAGCGCAATAAGACGTAGATTAGCTGAGTAAGTGAGAACTTATCACGACTGTGTGCGTACCTATAAATAGGGTGCATTCAACAGCGCAAGTCACCATTTCAAATCACGGCGCGCTCACCATATTTCACGACGGAAGAATGTATGATCATCATGCAGGACTACGAGGAGCACAAATTAGTACTGCAGTGCAAGTCCAACACCACAACAGCCAACAAAGACACGCAGGACTGTTAGAAACGCATTGCTGATCGAGTAAATGCCTAAGTACATGTGCATTGTCTTATGTTCTCAGTTGAGTATTATTTAAATGTCTGAAAATGAATAAAACACATAAATATAGAGGTATAGGTGTGTCACATGTCAGATG
>JBBPCY010000001.1:20463135-20472063 GCA_037974405.1 Brachyalestes nurse | reverse complement strand
CTAAAGTGTCCCAAAACAAATGGCCAGTTTGGCCGATACCGCTGCCACGCCCCCAGTCAAAATAAGAGTCCCTACGGACTGGGGGCATGACAGGCATCGATAAAAAACCTTTTAATCGCAATTAACCGCAGAAAATCATGTGATTAATCGTGATTTTTTTAATCGCATTGTTATACGGAAAATTCAATAATGAATTCAAAATGAGGTACACAGATGCAGCTCAAATATTTCTTGCAAATCTCAACTTAAACATTAATGTAATCACATCCAATATAGAACCAAAGCTATTTGCCGCTGCAGGGCATTCACATTTTGTCTAGTTTGTTATAGAAAAACAAGGTACCCTCAGAGTCCAGAGCATGGGCGCTGGAAAAATTATAGCTTTAGAACCATTAGAGTACCCCCCCCTCCCGAAAAACAGCCGATACGTAGAGCATGTTATGAATTATGCATACTATTTGCCTATTTCTCCTCATTATCAGCATTATAAATTGACTGTATAAACTAAATAAGCTTCAGGGTAGCTTTTTTCAACAAGGCAGCATGAATTGATACACTGCTTAAAGTAAATGTTTAAAATAAAATGTATTTTTCTCTGATTAAGCATATTATTTGTCCTTTTCTCATCATTATAACTATATAAACTTAAAGGGAGTATTTTTCGGCAGGGTAGCATGAATCGATAAACTCTGCTGTCGATTTGCGCTACGGTAGCATTTTTTGACAAGGCAGCATAAATCATAAGAACACAGCCGGCCATGGTCCAGAGCCATGATCAGAACAGTACAACAGGCCCCTTCCGAGCAACAGCAAGTTAACATTTATAAATCTGTTTTCTTTTTTTCTGAACAGGTACCAGCAGAAGCATTTTTGTTTTATCAGGGATATATATACTGTATATATATCAGGGTTCCAAGAGCACCTGCGAATAGTGAAAAACCACTAAAAAAGTAATGTGGTACAAAAAAAGCCAAAAAAATGCTTATTTTATTGTGTAAACCTTAAATATGCTCCCAAATATGCTCCCAACATTTCATAATTTCATTTTAAACTTGAATTTCATTTTAAACTCAACTTAATACATTACCCTTAAAGAAAATGTAAAGGTAAACCCTTATCCAAATAGTAATACACTGAACTGCTGTCTCCCGCAGTGCTAGAGCGTAAAATACTGATGTTAACCCTTTATAGACTGTACGGTAATTCATGCAAGTGCGTTTTCTTTGGTATAAGCAGGTAAATACAGTACTAATTTAATTTATAGCAATAAAAATACAGGACTTTAAAAAGAACCAAACGAAAAACACAAGAACATTCAGCAGCAAGGAGAAATGAATAACATTCCCGAATTGGCTACTTTCAAACCTTCCTCCTTTGAGTAGTACAGGTGTATTTCCCCATCCCAAGACGCGCTTTCTTTGTGTTCTCTCGACAGTACCGAAAAATGTATATAGTTATATTTTATATGGAAATGTGGCTGAATTTACGTTAATATTTATGTTACAAATTTTTTTGTAATAATTTAGCACTATAATGCATGAAAAATTATATATTGTCATGAAAATAGGAAAAAAATGCAGAGGATATCTGCGGTTTCCGCAGAAAAATCTGTGATTGCTGAACCGCGAATGAGTTACTGTATACACATGCAGATACAAGCGGACACCATATAAATTAGCATTTTTGCCGTCATGGAAATTAGATAAATGCAAGGTGCTTGTAATGCAAATTTAGATGTTTCTGCATTGAACTAATTAAGTTCATATAAAACATTTAGATATTATTTTTCAGTGGCTTTGAGTGTGTCTGAGCCAATCAAGTTTTAGAACCAGACATGCTCACTTCCACCATTATTGATGGTAGACTGCGTGGAATCAGAGTTGGATGTAAGCCTTAAAAAGTACAACCAAATGGAGAACAAATCTAGTGAGTGTTCCTCTACTTGTTATACGTCACAGTGCACTTGACAGAAAAAGACTTGAGTCAGGATATTGCTGTTTTAAATGACCTGTTGATTGTTCTTGGGTCAAGATAGTCAGCTCCTATTTGTTTGCATTAAGTAAAATGTGAATTTCATAAATCATAAAGGTGTTCTGTCTTGTTCTGTTCTGTTCTTGTGTTGCACCACGGTCCTGGAGGCACATTGTTTTGTTTCAAAATGACAATAAAACCTATTTAACTTGATTTGACTTAACTCAAACCTTCAAACTTTCTTTAAAAGAGAGGGATGGCATGACCATACATGTGGGAATCAGCCACCTCTGAGAGAACATAAGAACATAATATAATGTAAATTATAGTAATTTGGGGGAATTTGGAATATGCCAGACATTATGGGTCGATTTCCCGGACAGGGATTAAGCCTAGTCCAGGATTATGTAGTGCTGTGCATAGAGATTTTCCATTGAAAAGGAAAGGGTAGTCCAAGACTAGGCTTAATCCCTGTCTGGGAAATCGACCCTATAGGTTTGCTATAAGTTGTGGATGTTTGGAAACAGGTTCTGTGATGCAGTTTTAGTAGGCATTTCATAAATTAATAGCACCAGTCTCTGCCTTCAGGTACACAGCAGTTGCCATGCCGATGCTGTATAACACACACTACAGCTCCAAGAGGAGAGTCACAGTCATGATTTCAGTGGTGTGGATCCTGTCCTTCGCCATATCATGCCCCCTGCTGTTTGGACTCAATAACACAGGTATTTTATGCCTAAAGGTCTAGCTTTGTGTTATCTTGAACATTCAGTGGTTCAGAGAAGTTTGCAAATGATTTTTGATGAAATTTGATGACATACAGTAGCTGTTTCTGATGATTCTCCATTGTGACCTGAATTTTCAGAGAGCCGCAATGATGCCCTGTGTGTGATCGCGAACCCTGCCTTTGTAGTCTATTCCTCTATTGTGTCCTTCTATGTGCCCTTCATCATCACACTACTCGTCTACGTGCAGATCTACGTGGTGCTGCGCAAACGGCGGAAACGCGTTAGCATGAAGCGCACATATCCAAGCACCAGCGTGGACACAAGCAAAACGTTAAAGGTACTCTTGTTTTCAAAACACAGCTTTGTTCACTACTTCCTCTGACCTGCTCTTTAATCAAAGGGCCATGGAGCAGTCCTCACTGTTTCAAAAGGAGATGCATTTCATGAGAACAGAATTTGTTTGGAATGAATCCCAACTTCTTTCATGAATGGTAATCAGTTTCACGACTCACAGCCTCTACACAGTTTTTGTACCTACCAATTTATGACACAATCAGTAGGCCTCTTGAGCTTTGACTCGCTTTGGAAAGATCATATCCTTTCCATGAGGTTCACTTAGAGTGTTTGTGTGGGTGTATGTACCAAAAACATAAACAGGCAGTTTCTATTACTGTGTCTTTAAGTGGACTGGTATATGTAAATTGCTTCTGTCCTCACGGATTTGACTTCTTTCAAGAAATATGCTAAAACACCTTTTTTAGAACTTGATTGGGCAAAATAGGTGGATATACATAATATATACAGTAACCACCTACGTTTACGCGGATCAGCAGTCACTGTTTCAGTCTATCGCGGATTTTCAAACCTCTCGCCTCTGAGTACAGCTGATTGTGATGTCTGGGCCTCATCCGCCATGCCCTCTCGTCCTCGTGCTGGTTTTTTGTGTTTGGGTAAGCAAGTCATACAGACGCACCTGAACGGAATAAGCCTCCGCTGCTCAGTGCTGCCCCAAACATAAACAACTAGCACATGGACAAGGGGGCGTGGCGGATAAGGCCCGGGCGTCACAGTCAGCTGTACTCAGAGGTGGGAGGTTTGAAAGTAGCCAATCCCAGAACGTTATTTATTTGTCCTTGTTGCTGATTGGCTGCTGCCCTCTGACGCATCGGTGCAGTCCAGAATTTCACCCATTGAGCTATCTCGAGTGTTCTTGTGTTTTTCGTTTTGTGCTTCTTAAAGCCCTGTGTTTTTATTTCTGTAAATTAATTTAATTTATTACAGTATTTACTCTGCTTATACCAAAGAAGCGTAAATACGGGTTTACCATTACATTTTCTTTAAGGGTAATGAGAATTAAATTAAAGTGTTTTGGGAGCATATTTGGGGCCACATTTAGGGTCTCTCTCTCTATATATATATGGGGCTCCAGACAAAATAAAAACCTTAGGATATTAGGACAAAATATTTGGGCACCAAATTATTATTTTAGGAGTCGTAATTTCTGTCAAATATGATATAAATAAAAAAATATTGTCATGGCACATTTTTTCTCGCCATTATATGTTATGCCCCAAAACAAGACAAGAAATCAAGAAATCACAACATGGAATAAATTGGGGGCAGCACGGTGGCGCACGGGTTAGCGCTGTTGCCTCACAGCAAGAAGGTCCTGGGTTCGGGTCCTGGGTTCGACTCCCGGGTCGTGACAGTCTGAAATGAAATGAAAAAACTAGTCGCATTGGCGACCATTTTAGTTGCCATCTGGAGCCCTGTATATATATGTGTAATATATATATATATATATATATATGTTTCCCCAAAATTCCACAGTGTTTCTATATTATATGAGACTCTTAGTACAAAAAAGGATTTCATTTAAAAAAGATATTTTCTGCAGGGCCTGAGTAATGTCTTGCCACTTTCTGACTGTTAATAGGAGCTTAGCTGGAGAAATGTATGACCTATGACCACATCTGTCATGTTTTCCCCTTCTCCCCAAATGAGAGCAGCCGTGGAGGCAGACATCCATTTTCTTTCTTAAGTTTATGTCAGAATGAAAACAAAACAAATGGCATGTGGGCCTGGCTTAAAAACTAGTGGCTGCTAACTATAACTGCATCCAGGCCTGACAGTACCCCCCTCCTAGGACGCACCACCGGGACGCCCACAGACCCTCACAACACCCTAAAGGCGGAGGAGGCGTCAAAGGGCAGTGCCCCGTGAGCCCCACCCAACCGCATATCCTTAGGTGATCTTCTGGCTGGCGATCCCTTTTGAGTGTCCCAGTCCTTCTGGGTGGAGTCTCCTCTGGGGAGTCCCTCAGCGGGAAGCTCATCACTGTTCTTTCTGGCAGAGCCCCCACTCGGGAGCCCCTCAGTGTCCTTGGGGCGGAGCCCCTTCTCAGAAGCCCCTCATAGTCCTCCGGTGTGGACCCCCCTGCCAGGAGTTCCTTCTTGACTCCAGGGTCCTCTTTCTGCTGGGGAGCTCCCCAGTTCAGTCTCTGATCTAATTCAGATCAGGTGATCAAAGATCCACACATTACCTCTTACTGCAAATGTAGGTAGTCTGAGCTGAGACACGCTTGGAGTCAGACGAGTTGAATTGGAGCTATGAGGCTAATGTAGCTAATGAAAGCAACCAATCACAAATGGCAAACTGCATACCTGAATCATCACCACTTACAACCCACTGTATTACAAATTAATCTCAAATTACTTCTGATTGGAGCTGCACAAAGTATTAAAATTGTTTTTTCAGCACAAAGATGTCTTGGCTGTAGGGAAAGAGGAAAATTCTGGAAATGACTTTCCCTTGTCAAACCGCTTCAAGGCCAAATGTATTGTTCATTCATTGGCCTGACAGTTGGTTTTGCTTGAACTAACAGTGCTGAGCATGTGAAAAGCTTCACTAAATCATGCCTAGTTACATTACAATTCAGCACATTTGGTGCAGGATGAATGACAAATATTTTCCTACTTTAGGGTAAACTATAAAATCCTGCTTTGATTGCAGGAGCGGACTGCTAACTGTAGCGTGTTTTTAAAAGAAAGGAAAGAGTTTGCAAAAGAAGGTGCTGTCGGTTATTACTGACTCTGGTAAAGAGAAAATGTCAGAAGTTTGCCCTCTCCTGTAAACACATCACTCTGACTGGTGACCATAAGCTCTTCTCCTTTCTGTTTCAGAAATGCACTCACCCTGATGATGTGAAGCTGTGCACTGTCATCGTCAAGTCCAATGGGAATTTCCCTGCTAATAACAAAAATGTGGTGTGTCAGTTTTCTGTCTCCTTCTCTCTTTCGAAACATAGCTCTCCCCAGGGAACCACTCTATTGTCAGGAAGCTGTCAACCTTTCCCATCTACTTGCTATAGCTATGACTTTGACTTTTGAAACAACATATGAGAGTTGTTATTATAATGTCAGAAAATGGATAAACTTGGAATGTGTTTCTTCCTCCTGTTTGTTGGAAGGTGTCTTCATGTGTTGTTTTAAAAGTCATCATGTTTGTGTGTGTGTGTCTGTGTGGGTGCATGCTATAAGTACAGTGCTGTGCATTGTTGTTTTGCCTCTCTATTCCATCATACAGAATATGTAATAAAGCAATGGCTATGAGAGCAGAACGTCAGAGTTGATTCTAGATACATTTGTACTTGCATTTGCACTTATGTTGGGTGAACAATATAACTTCTGACCCCCATTTTCAACTATTTGAAAATGGTTGTCTTTACTAGTGATGCTGTTCCAGAACTGCAGCTACTCAGCAATCAGTTCCAGAGTGTTCAGTCCCAGTAGAATTAAAGTGTATTGGGATGTCCCACCTGTTTGCCCTGAAAACTCCATAGTTCTTTTAGTAGCTCATTTTGGATTATTGCTCTGCGGCAAGGTGAGGTTCCATCTTTTGGTTTGAGGCATTTGGTGGGATCTGAGCCTTTAGGATGCTTTCTACACTTCAAAATTCCTCCTGCGGCTAAAGGCAAGTTCTTTTAACAAACTGTTTTCTGGCCTTTTTGTTCTGGAGGCGTACACTTAGCTTGTGGCAGATACAGTGGTGACATTGTCATTTCAAATTTGGGGCTCCGCTCATATCACCAGTCATCATATAATAAGTGTTTTATACAAAGTATTATCGGTGAGGACGTTGCGTTAGAAATGCGTCATTAAATAGTTATTCAGTATTACATTTTTAACTTCAAAACTTCGAATGACTGCAGTACTATTAGATTACAGTACTGTGCAAAAGTCTTAGGCACCTGTTTAAAAAAAAAAAAAAAAGATGAGCAGTGAGTTGTTTTTCACATTAATATTAATAAATATATTAAATATAAATAAAAATAATAAATTACATTATACAGTAAATAGTGATTTTATGTACCGTCTATCAATGTTTTCCTTGTGTAAGTCCAGTATTATCCGTCAGAAACCTGGTTTAAATAATTTGCATATGAGCATAGACTTTTGCTCAGTACTGTAAATGCAGTATATATGCAATAAATATATTTATACTTCATGAACAAAAGTACTAGGACGTCTGACCATTACATGAACAGTGACTTTAATGACACTGCATTTAAATACACTGGTTTGCTTTCAAACAGAACATATTGTAGAGAACATGCCCTAATTTTTTTTATTAATGATGTAAAAGTTTTTGACACGCATGTATCGATCTTCGACAGTGTTTCACCACTGAATTACTCCATAGTCTTCCAAAGGTTTTATTTACACCAAAGGATTTTGTCCATATGTAGGGATATATACATATATAGCAGCTGCAAATAGGGAAGAACTCCATATGAAAGTCTATGCATCTGAATGCAGTGTTATTAACACTAGAACGGCTGACAGCATCATTTCATCAGGCTCAGAATCAGAATCGCGTCTATTGGCCTATTGGAGCAGCAGCATGCTCTGTAAGAGACGTATGGGTGTGGTGTAGGCACATGTACACGTATCTTTACATATTGTTGTTGTTTTATACTGTTGTGATGAGAGACACCACACCATCGACCAAAGTTAAATTCCTTGGACGTGTCGCTCACATACTCGACCAATAAACACGATTCTGATTCTGATTCTGACTCTGATTCTGATTCTGATTCTGCGACTGGCACTGTACGACGGGCTCTGGGCTTAAAGTCCACTGCACACTTTCTGTGTCTGCCGGCGGCTGCAGGATTAAACGCTAAACAAACTGCAGCAGCGTCGGATCAGGAAGCGTCTTGTGTGAAACTGATGCAACCGTTATTGGTATAGCCAGTTTTCAGCCGTTCTAGTGTTAAATTATTATTTATTTTCCAAAACCACAGGGAGCCGCAACATAAGGATGAAAGAGCCGCAGGTTGCCGACCCCTGTTCTACTCTGTCCACTGAAGTAAATATGCGGTTGCTCTTCGTGTGACTTGGTGAAGCACATGCTAGCCTTCACTGTACCAGTGTTGATGGTGTTGTGTAATAGGGGGACCTCCCTCACACGAGGGGCAATATGCCTGCAAGATAGTATCCCGGCAAGAAACCGTAAACATTAAACATAAAACAATATTCTCACCAATCACTCCCAAAACCCATCAACTTCCATTAATATTCCTTTTTGCCATTGTGTGTGACGTGCAGTTTAAACCCTTCTCGTTTCTCATTCAAAAGGAATCAAATAAGGAATCAAGTAAATTTGACACCAGCATTGAGAAATAACATCGGCAGCTTCTTTCTAAAGGCTCCCTGTTATACATTCTGTTTGCTAATTGGAAAGTTACCCTTAGAACTCAGAGTGTATCAGTAAACTGTGATGCCAGTATATATAACCGGTGTAAAACAATCTAGAACCAGTGCATGTTCTCTTACAAACTCCCTGGAGCTCCTCCCTCTTTGGGTTCTCCAAGCCCACTTGTGGGCAGAGACTATCCTGAAAGTTCTCCCGGGTTCAAACATCTTGTGTTTTTTTCTGTTTGCTTCTAAGACCTAAAATAAAAGAAATGTGTTCTTTTTTGTTTTTAAAACCCCAGTAGTGGTTATTATCATTATTATTATTACATTACAATAACTTTGGTTCTACATGACACAGGAACACCAAACAAAGCGCAGCATTACCTCTGACACCTCGAGCACTAACACACACAGGGGGAAATTCCATATGGGAAAAAAAGCTGTATGACGACAATTTACCATTTGTTATGCTTCTGGCATGGATCTGTGTTACTCATGTTTTAAGGGCTGACTATGATATTTTAAGTTCA
>JBBPCY010000001.1:20433962-20458035 GCA_037974405.1 Brachyalestes nurse | reverse complement strand
GACTTTGTGGGTGTGTTACTGTGTGTGTGTTACGGTGTGTGTGTGTGCCTGTGTGTGTGTGTGACTGTGTGTGTGTGTGACTGTGTGTGTGTGACTGTGTGTGTGTGACTCTGCTAGTTCCACTGCCATACGCATGCGTGTTTCGATAGACAGGCAGTAGCATGAACATGCTTTACTTCTGTTTGAGAGAAAACCTCTGCTTTTCTCAAACATGTCCTGGAAATTCTAGCTTTTGTGGATGCTACGTCACTACTTGATCAAAAAAATAATGTAACTACTGGAAAGTTTGATTCAGAAATCAGCAATGCTACAGGCAAGCTACTGGAAAATGTAGTTAAACTAATAGCTTCGCTACATGTAGCAGCGCTACCACCCATCACTGGCGGTGACACTGTGAGAATGATAATGCAGGACAAGGAACAAATAACCAAACTAGACTATAAACTATGCCGAGACAGTGGAAAACAAAAGAAAACTAGATTAGGCTAGGCAAGAAGACTAACGGGCAAAAAACCTCACAAATTTGAAATAAATTGTAACTGTTTGAAAACCACTTCCCCTATCCTGGCCTTCTTAGTGTGTGATTTCTCATTGTTTTAACAAAATGTTGCGCTCCAGCCTGTTATCTGTGTTACTCTGCATTTCATCTAGATGAAATCTTTCTCTTTTTCTCTTTCTGTCTCCCTCTGTCTCTGTAAGAGAGAATGGTGTGGTGCAGAGCTTGTTAAGGTCCTGGCCTACTCTTTAAAGTAGAGATTGGATTTTTATTTGGGGTGGAGAGACCTCCCTCGGTTCCTTTAATATGGACAAATGGCTCTCATTATCCTCTCTGTGCACAATAGAGCAACACGAGAGCTCAGAAAAAAGGTAAAAAAAAAATATTCAAGACATTTTTCCTTATCCTTCATCTTGTCTTTCCATCCTTTTTTTGTTAATTTTCTCTTTCTCTCACTTTCTGCTGGTCTTTATCTGTTGCCACCTGGGTGAAAATAATAGAGGGCCGCACACATCAGTTTAGAAAGCATAAATAAACAATGGAATTTCCATGTGAGGAATACATTTCCTCAGGCGATGCACACACACACACACAGATACTCTCATATACTTATGCACACATACATACACGTATGTACAGCCGTGCAGGTTATAAATACACTATGACTCATGCAGGGGAATTCTGCATACAGACGCAGAATCAGATTCACTGTATGAATGTCATTTTTATTTCCAGTCTTACACACAAACACCACCACCATGCCCCAACACCCCCATCACACACACACACACACACACACACACACACACTGATGTGCTTAAAACTCTCAGAGTTGTTTTCTTCAAGAATATTTGAAAATAGGTCTATAGACTTCAAGACAGAGGAGACTATTGTAGGACTGTAGTATTATACTAAATTGACAATAAAGCTAAACATTTTGTTCAGGAAGTATAGGACTACAGTCTTGTTCAAGAATGTATGGACTATTAGACTATATAACTAGAGCAAGAGACACTCACAAACACACATAAACACACACACACACACACACGCAAGGATATGGCAAGGCAGTAGTGGTGGTTGCTTTAAGACTACACAAGAAACATGGCTCCTCCTAAACATGACAAAGAAATGTTTAATGCTGTGCCTGTATTGTGCATTAATATACAGCAACTCAGTATTTTTAGCAATTCTAAAGTTCACAGTATCTACAATATCAGCACAGCTCTCTGTGAGGCTTGTTTATTTAAAGCAAGCTGCATCTGATAGACAGTCTGAGGGAAGGTGTTTGTGGAAGCCAGTGGAAGCACAGCTTCCATGCAACAGACTCAAATACATACTGTTTTAGTGAAGTAAAGATCAACCCTTTACAACATCATTTTGGGTACTGGCTGGACACGGCTTCACTGAGAGTTGGGCTATCAAGGTTTAGCAGACTTCAGGCTTTGACAGATATAAATTCTGTCCCACCTGGACGCTCAGCTCATGTATGTGATGATTGGTGGGGCTCTCCAGAGAGTCATATCTCAAAACACACCAGGACTGCAGTGTGTATGACGGACATTGTCTCAAACATGAAATAGTCTGCTGCCGAATGTGTGCTCAGTGCTGCAGGGACGTAATTCCAAATGCATTGGCATAGCTTCTGTATATAGTGAAATATAGTGAATAAATGTTAAATATAGAGTTCTGAGTTTGGTCATTTTGTTTGATTTCATAAGGTAACAGTTAACTAAAAAGCATTTAGTTTAGTGAAGCATGGAATTTTGTCGCTGGAGCTGTTTTTAAGCAAGGTTCAAGGTTCAAAATTTCTTTATTGTCATCAGCGGCTGTGACAATGTTTTTCCACAGACAACAGCGCAACATACAGCAACATTCAGTGCAAGTTATGACAGACAATACAATACAGAAACAGCACAATAAATAGACAGCAGTGTAACAGCAATGTAATGTAACAACAGTTTAGTGTGAACACTATGTAAACCTTTCAGAATGATTAGCAGTTAGCAGCATTAAACAAATTGCAAGGTATGACAGAAACAATACAATAAATAGACAATATAGCAATGTAACAGTAGTGTGAATGGGATGTAAATGTGGAACAGTGAAATAAGTAGACAATAAATCAGTGTAACAGTAGATTGTGAAAGGGATGTAAAAATATTGTCATACAGATATTATTGCACATTAGACAGTCAGAAGCATAGAACCACACTAAGTGTAAATTATAGTTTATCAAATCGAGTAACAGAACGTAAGTGTGCCCATAGTGAAAATTAAAAAAAGGTAAAGTGCAGGTGCTATTGTAATATGAGAGGTATCCAGTAGTTCACTGGTTTGGTCTGCGCTATGAAACTGTTGCACAGTCTTACAGAGCCGGAGCAGAAGCTTCGATGTCATTTGCCAGACAGCTGAAGAGAGAATGGTACGCTTGTAGACTGTGGTGAGGACTGGTGGGGCGAGGCTCGGTCTCTTCAGACTGATCCCACCCCCCCCAAAAAGAAATATAGACTCTCTTGGCTATGGAGGTGGAGTTGAGGGACCAGGAGAGCTTATCTCCGATGTGGACATACAGGATCTGGGTATTTTTACCACTCTCAACAGTATGCCTGTCTGTGGTGAAAAGTGGGTGAGTATTCCTGGATTTCCTGAAGTCTATTATCATATCTTTTGTCTTGACATTAAGAGAGAGATTGTTGCTCTTTTCTGCTCACAATGGGACTGACGTTACCTGCTCCAGTTTCAAGCAGTTTCTCCTATCGATTAAGCGGAATGCATTCTTTCATGAAAGATTAAAGATTCAACAGCACTGGGTAAACTAATATTTTATGTTAAAGGGGGGGGGGGCAGATTTAGATTTAATTGCGGTGACGCCCATGCTTAACACCACGGCCATCACCAAGAAAGCCCAGCAGCGCCAGAAGCTCAGAAGTATCAGAACCAGCACTACCAGACTATCAGCTTTTTCCCACAAGCCATTAGATTCCTGAACTCAGAGTGTGCACGTAACATCAGGCTCTACCTCAGAATACACATTCATTTGTACTACCTGCCTGTTTTTGTACTTTGCAATTTTGTACTTCGAAGCTGAAATATAATGTTGCGGCAGTTTTTGACTCTGCACTTTGTCTGTCTTTTTTTTTTATTCGCTTTGTATACTATTTGCCTCAGAGAACGCTATTTCAACCCTCTGTGTACTTACGTATGTGTCTGGGCTGACAATAAACTCTCTTGAATCTTGAATCTGAATCTTACTTATCAGCACTGATCAGGCAGTGTGTCACTTCTTGCCCTCTCAGAGCTTCAAGCACCACTCGTCTTGAACCTCCGTTGCTCAAAAGAAGAGGAAGTCATGCATCAAGACTCTTTTCAGTCTTGGTCCCCCAGTGGTGAAACGAACCCCGTCTTGCAATCAGATCTGCATCATTTTCAAGGAGCACATTGGGATTTTTAAGGTGTGTAACAGCTGGTAGTAAGTTAGTGAAAAGAAATTGTTGATTTAAGTATAGCTTTATGGGTATGAAGAACTGATGTGGACTATCTAAGCACTGATGTATGTCACTCTGGATATGAGCGTCTGCTAAACGTAAATGGGCTCGGGACCCAGCCCTGTGATGCTCATGATGATGCTGGAGGTGTAGGTGCCAAAGTATACTGACCAAGGGCTTTCCCTCAGGAAGCCAAAAATCCAGGTTACAAGGGGGTGTTGAGGTCTAGCCTGCTCAACTTAGTGGACAGTCTCTGTGGAATGATTGCTGAGCTGAAGTCGATGAACAGCATCACTACAGTCCAGGTGGGTCAGTGACCGGTGTAGTGCAGTGGATATGGCATCGTCAGCAGACCAGTTGGGACAGTAAGCAAACTTAAGGGGTCCAGTGAGCTGGTAAGGACAGCTTTGATGTGGCTTATGACTTAGTCTCTCAAAGCACTTCATGCTGACCAGTGTAAGTGCCACATGGGAAGTAGTCATTCAGGCATTCCACATATGGTTTCTTTGGAACCAGAATAATTGTGGTCTTGAAACATCCAAAAACCACAGCTTGATATCTGCAGAGCTAATGTCATGAACCTTGTTTTAGAAAATTAGTCAGTGTTCACAATGTGTGTGTATCTTTGTGCTGCACACAAACCGTTTTTATATAGGCCCTACCAACCAAAAAATATCCAGAACAGAAACTGACCACTAATGAAGGAGTAGAGGATGACAACACAAACTGTGTCGCATCAGATGGAACCATGTTTGTCAGTACCTGACATGAAAACCTACACATCCTGATAATGAGGAGCAGAAAAAACTTTTGGAAATGATATGATTGAAATAAAATAACTGAAATAAAAGGCTGGCCATTAGCATAATGTATCACTTTGTTATTATTGCATTTACAAACAAAAAAAACTAACAAATAACTATTGTTTTTACCTTTAAAACCTGGCAGCTGGAGTAGCAAGAACTTCACCGTATAAATTCACAGGTAGGTCTTCGCCTGCTAGGGCATTGCTGCCTGACGCACCTCCTCCGGTACCTATTTAAATAATATTATAGAACCTACTAACACAGTAAAGAGATACTAGTAGTGCAAATTTTATGGTAAAGGATAGATTTTAAGGTTTTTACTGTAGAAAAAAAGTTTTGCCATATAATTAATGTGACAATACCATATACATATTGTATAAATAAAGTTTTTGCCATGAAATAAAAGTGTGCTACCATGCTATTAATAACCTGTAATATAAAATAAAATGTTCTGCCATAAAAAAAAATTCCATATAAATCATGGTTGAGCCATAAAATGTGGCTGTGTTTTATTGTGAAATAAAACAGTTTATATAATGATTTCACTTCTAATACATCTGAAAAAACGTTTCTCTGTTAATCAGACTAAGTTAGGCATGCTTCAATGATGTTTGGTTATCTAACAGTATCTTACTAAAAAAAGATCCTGAAAATGAAAGCATCTTTTAGAAAGTACATCAGTTCTTAGTATCACACATCAGCTTGATGGTTAAGAGTAAGGAAATGGAATTAGCTGTAGATATCTCAGCTGAAGGTGACAGTTTGGGTTAAAAATGTGCTTAAACAGAATGTCCTGTTTCCTATCATAGTCCATAGGCAGACCAAAGTCCAACGTTCTGAATAGATCATTGTCAAAAATATGCCTGTAAGTGTGTACGTAAGCTGTTAATGTGTTTCCAAGGTGTTGCTTTCCTGTAGCTGGTGAGGCAGGGGAGAATTGTGTGGACATCAAGGGGCTTGACAGGTTGCTGAGTTACCACATGGGACTCAAAACCCAGGACATAATAACACCATCAGGAAAGAGCAGAGAGAAAAATCATAGGAACATTCTAGTGGGACATCATTCAAAATGTTAGAATTTTGGACTGCAACATCATGTTCTATGTCACTGTATTCTTATTTTTAAAGAAATTCGAAATGAAAAATGATTAAATAAACACTCTCAATCACCTATTTACAATTTCACTACAAGGCTTACATGCAATGATAGCATTGTGTTAAGTTACACCAGTGGTGACCAGGGACAAAAGGGTATAAAGACTAAAAATATAATAACTAAAAAGTGTTTATTTACTTTTTACAAACACCATTACAAATATAAATTAGCAAAATATCACTTTACATTTCACAATAGAAGGCTCTGCTAAACTGAGTACTGTCACGCCCCCAGTCCGCCTGGACCATGGGGACTCTTATTTTGACTGGGGGCGTGGCAGCGGACTCGGCCGAACTGGCCACGTGAGTCGGGACATTTCTGTTTACACCTGGGTTGAGTTGGGTAATTATTTCACCTGTTTTAAGTTTCTGTTCTGTTTAAAAGTCACGTTTTGGTCACGTTTTCTTTGTCGGGTTTTCAGCTTCACAGGTTTAGGTTCTGTCGTGTGTGTGTTCGTTCTGTTTTGGTTTTGGAGCGCTTTGGCCACCGTGCCTGTTTTTGTTCATTGTTTTTCGTTTTGGAATTAAAAGCACCTTCAAAGAAATGAAGCCTGTCTGCCTCTGTGCCTCCTACTTGAGCACGCCACGCCGAACCGTGACAATTTGCAATAGACTTGCGTGCGGTTTTTATTAAACCGAAGGCACTAATCAAGTAACTATTTTAATATTTTCAGTGCAAAGTCAGATAGGCGCACACTGTGGCATAGATATAATGATCAGTGTCCATCAGCTACCACTGTTTCTTCATAAATGCTTAGCATATGATTATCATGCAATATATAACTAGCTTCAACACAAAAATGTACGTGCTAGGGAAAAACTAAATACACATTAGAAATCAACATGAAAAACACAAAACCCACATAAACTTATCTCTGATGATTTTGACCTGTTGACCTGTGTTATTTCCCCCACTTATTTCAACATAGATAAAAAAAAATGGTATGCACCTTTACATCATGGAAGCATTGTAGAATTTCTCACATTTTAGAACAGTGAATACATTAAAATAGGCGAAATGGCATAAGTGTATGCAGTGACCAAAAATGATTAAAATTTTTCATTAAATGTTGCTTCTCTTTGCCTTTAGATTTATACTTTCTCAGCATTCTCAAGTACATCAAAATCTATACATCAATCAGGCATTACATTTAAACCATGTATTTCTATTCTCTGCAAGGCAAAAACCTTATGTACTACCTTATTTCTTAAATAGACATACGCACATATATTCACACCCTTGTGCCACCAAAACAGCTTTGACCTGTTGACCTGCATGGACTCCACCTAAAAGTGTACTGTGATATCTGGCACCAAAACTTTAGCAGCAGAGCCTGTCCATCCTGTAAATTGTGAGGTGGGCCCTTCATAGATCAGACTAGTTTGTCAAGCTCTTTCCACATGCGCTCGATTGAACTGAGATCTAAAAAGTTTGGAGTTTGGAGAACCATTCCTGAAGAAATTCTGGAGTGTGGCAGGGTGCATTATCCTTCTGAAAAAGACGTCTGCCGTTATGGAACTCTTTCCATGAAGATGTGTACTTGTATGATTCACTGTGTCTTCTGACACCTTTCAATCATAGCCAGCATGATCTTTCAGCCAGCATAGACTTTCAAACTCGAGTTTGGGATCCCTGGTGCAGTTGTTCGAATTATTAACATTGTAATAATTACTTGTAGTGTGTAATAATGAAGTCATTATACACGTTGTTTGTACAACTCCTGAACATCAGTTGTAAAGCCAAGCAGTAGAGCATAATGGAGCAACAGAAAAAAATGTTGCCACACGAGTTCTGAGCTCTCTGCTGTGAAAGTGGTTTAAAGGATTGGAATGCCATGAATGGATTTCATTTCTTCTCGATGAGATTACACCTATAGACACACTAAGAGATGTCAATGCTGGCTTACATATTTATTAAGCTACAAAAGTGTTCTGAACACATTTTTACCTGGCAACGATTGAAGCACAGTGTAAGTGTGATTCACGATGGTGTGTACTGTGGAGTGTACTCCTGTCAGGCTGCCTGCATCTGAGGGTGGCTTTTTGTTTCTTTTTGTTCGTGAGCCATCACATTATGAAAATGTCCCTTTGCAAGATCAATAAAAATATTTTAACAAAATAAGAAAAATAAATCACAAAACAAGCGGCAGAAGTAGAATGTGGAGGGATGAAATCGATGCAAGAAATCAATGCACTCCTCCCCACCATCCTAATGCTGGTATCTGCCATTATGTGTTCCTTGATTTGAATGTCTCACCTAGTCTCCTCGCTGTTCAGTAACTGCACAATCTCTTTGTTGTGGTGCTGCTGCGCCAAGGCCAAGGCGGTGTATCCTTTAGAGTTTAGTGTGTGTCTGTGTGCTTTATTCATCAGCAGGGCTCTGACAATTTGAGTATTGCCGGCCTGAATGGCCAGGTGCAGCGGAGTGTCCTGGCTATTGTTCTGGGCATTGACATCGGCTTGCTTGGCGATGAGCTGGAGAACGCTGGAGAAGATGCCTTTGTTGCAGGCCAGGTGAAGGGGCGACCAGTTGCTATCCTCCTTCATGTTGGGGTCAGCACCCACAGTCAACAGCACAGCCACAACCTCCTCTTGCCTGTGGTGGCAAGCCAGATGCAATGGCGTCCAGCCACCCTCGCCTCGGGCATTCACTGAGCCTTTATGCTCTTCCAACACTAGCACGGTCTCTGGATGGCCCTTCAGTGCAGCCAGGTGCATGGGTGTCCACTTCTGATGGGTTCTGACATTAGGGTCTGCCCCATGGTTCAATAAGAGTCTGCATATGCCAGTGCATCCCCTAATCGAAGCAAAGTGCAAGGCACTGTAGTTACGCCCATTGACGGTGTTCACGCCCGCCCCATTCGTCACCAGCAGCCGGGCCACTCTGAAATGACCCTCCTCAGCGGCGAAGTGCAAGGCAGTAGCCTGCTCAGTGTCTGCCTTATTCAGGTCGGCTCCTTTTGCAATCAAAAGTTTGGCTATGTTTAGGTAGCCATACATGCAGGCCATATGCAGTGCTGTCCTTCCAGATAATTCCTCTTGTTCGTCCACGCTGGCCAAGCGTGGCAACAAAAGTCGCATGACGCCCTCGTGGCCATTTTGTGCAGCCAGCTGCAGAGGCGTCCATCCCTCCTTGTCTTTGACATCAGCTGAGGCCTTGTTGTCCAGCAGCAGACGAACTGCGCGGTCGTCCCCACCCTGCACTGCAAAATGCAGTGGTGTCCAGAGGTCTTGGTCACCAAGGTTTACATCGGCTCCATGGTCAATGAGTAGGGTGCAAATATCATAGAACTTCCGCAGCAAAGCAACAATTAGTGGTGTGTAGCCTCTGACACTTTGGCAGTTCACTGGAGCTCCCAGATTCAACACCCTCTGCACACTCTCTGCATCATTGCTTGCAACAACGTGGTGAAGGAGAGAGTTGTCATCCTTAAAGAGCAACGAGACATGCTCTTTCCTTAAGACATTCTTGAAAGATTCAAAATCTTTTTTCTCCAGGTAAGACTGAATGCTCTGGCCTGAACTATCTGTTAAACAGAACACAAAACGTTTTTTAAAATGCTACATTTAAAGATTTAGTCATGAATAGGTATTACATGTTTCCCTAGCTGCCCAAATGTTCAGTGCACACCAAAAATCCTTCCTATTTAATTGTGGCAAATTTGGAAATCATATTGACAAACGCAATTTACTTTAGAAACCATTTTTTTCTAAAGCCTGCAAAGTCTTTCTTCAAAACCTCTTAGAATTGGGATTCATTCGTTTATTTGTATTAAAAATTCAAAAACCAACCTGAATGTCTGTCAGGTATATTGTTCGAGCCCTGAAAAAAACACAAAAGTAAAGTAAAACACAAAAGCAAAATTCTTAGAGCACAAACAAAAAGTAGAAACAAAATAAATAAAGGTAAAAGTTCCAGAAAAACGTTTTCAACAGAAAAAAAAAAGATCCAATTTTATCTTGTCTAAAGAGAGAGGCAAAATGGAACAAAGTGTGGGTAAAAGATTTGGCTTTACTAATACCCTCAACTGCTGACAATGTGCCGCTTGACCAAACTCCACTTACTGTCCTGTGCCAGGTGTTCAGGGATGATCTGAGTTTAAGCGACTTCTTTATGTTACTCCCGGGAATTGTGTCTGGGATTTTCAGGACATCACTTAGAGCTTCAGTCATACACACCGTTTCTGCAAAGAGAGAGAGAGAGAGAGAGAGAGAGAGAGAGAGACCAATGTCAGAGTAAAATAACCACAGCTGGAGTAACCTCCTTCCGAGGTCAATTTACTCTGACAGAGGTTCATTCTCCTCAGTTTGGCTCTTCTGTGCTGCCGATTTTTACTGTGTTTGCATTTTGGGCCAATCCATTGGCTCTCATTCATTAGGACACAAAATATGCAGCTGGCCTGCAAATTCTTCAAGTGCTTTAATCAAATGATTCTTAACGTGGGGGATAAAAGTGAAATGCAGAAACCATAACAATGCTAATCACAGCACCTTCTTTTAGTAATCTGATGCTCATGTTTAATCACATTCTGCTCATTATACAACACTGCATCAAAATTAGCACAGTTATTAAACTATTTTAATGCATGAATGCAAATGACAATGATTTGTATTCATTGACACAGCTGCTAAATCAAATAACTGTAATGAGAGCTCTTGTTAAAATACAATTAGATACTTGACTAAAGGTGCCCTGTTCAGTATATAAGCAAAAAGAATGCTGATTAAAGATTCCATAATACATGTTTCCTTTATTGAATGTCAAAAAGGCAAATGAATGTCAAAAGGATGCATACAAATAGTGCTCAGAGATGAAGACAACTTAATCTTTGGGTTCCTTTATGGTTTTCATTAAAAGGTTAATAGACACTTTATATCTGCTTTCATTGTCTATTCTGTTTTACCATATAGGTGCAATTTATAGTTTCAGGACCTCCATAGGACCATCTGTGGACAGGTATTATTTAGGTGGTGTATCATTCTTAGCAGTGTGTGTGTGTGTGTGTGTGTGTGTGTGTGTGTGTGTGTGTGTGTAAATACTGATAATACCTGCTCACCGGTGGTCCTGTGGAGGTCTTGAGCATTGTTGAACAGGGTGAAGGGACAAATGATGCATGGACTACAGTCTGTAATTCTACACCACAATGTACATCTATATGGTAAGTGGAGCTGGTCAAATGTATTGATATAAAATAGGTTTAACTTATAATAGGGCTCACCAGTCTATATCATACTCTGTATGTTTTATCTGATGTGTTATTACCAGAGAAGGCAGGCCTTTGGCTGCAGTCTTGGTGCCAGCATTGCTGCATTAAGTCAGTCATGTCCTCACACTCTTGAGGCTTGTCATCGGGTATCTTCTCCAGGCTGAGCCTTTTGCCAGATGACACTCTGATCAAAATGTCAGTCATATTCATTCCTGTGTTAAAGAGTTGTTTGGAGAATGTAAACCAAGGCTGTTAATTCTTGAACACACATGTATGATCATGTAGTGTGACAAACCTATGATATCTCAATGCTTTAAGAAAATGTGACAAAGAACAAGTAACACCACAATTAAAAATACTACCAAATACAATTTTCATGTACAATTTTCACGATTCATGTACTCAATATGCTCAGAATTGTCTCACAAAAGTAATAAATATAGTCAAATTGAGTGAAATTAAGGTGCAGATGTACCAGTATATGGCCGCTTCTGAGTTAAAATCTCCCACATCACAATGGAGAAGCTGTTGTTAAGGAAGAACAGATCCTTAATGAGGCACAGCAGCATGGTGAATACGCTGACTTTAATGCAATTAAGATTTTCTGTGGTCTGTAGACCATAATCTAGAGTAAACAACTTTTTCGCAAACTCACCTATAAACATCATACTTGGCTGTAGGAGGTTCTGGATTCTGGGCAAAAGTTTCAGGTGGAACGTAACTAATGTTCCCCCGAGCTGCCAAATGTTCTATGAATGCTGTCTTGCTTGAAGATTCTTCCCAATTAATTAGGCCAAAATCAGAAAGCTTAAAAAAATGGAAAAGGAAAAGGGTCAATTATTGCCTGAAACCCTTTCTTCTTTCTGCCTGTTATACCTTTTCAATATTCCAGAATTGACTTCTCTTTGAAAATCAGAAGGCTACGACTACATGACACCTACAGAGCCTCTCATGTCAACTGACATAAACCCCCATTAGCATTTGTAAAGGCTCATTCCTATACGTGCCAGTTGTTAAATATTGCTTTTGATGTGATTTCACCTCAACAAATTATCCTTGTTGGAATCAGACATTGTAAAGGCTCAAGAAGGTTTATGTCAGTTGTTATGAAAGGCTGTAGGGGTCATGTAGCCTTATGAACACTACCCTTAAGTATACAGCCACAATAGCCACTATTGTATAATGGCTAAAATGCATGTCTAAATAATCATACACTTGTATGTATGCCCCTGTGTCATGTTTTTAAGAAATATCAAACAGAATTTGAGCTAATTTAACTAAGCACGCAGTTTGCCTGATGCTGAGTTGTAGAGTATTTTAACAAAAACAGCTCCTGCCGCACCTTTACATGAAGATGGTCGTCAAGCAGAATGTTGGCCAGCTTCAAATTCAAGTGCAGGAGTGGGGGTTTCATGCTGTGAAGGAAGTTCATGCCCATTGTCACTTCATGGATCATCTGGAACTTCTTTGGCCACATCAGAACATGAGTCGTAAGAAGATTGTCCAGTGACCCTTTGCTCATGTACTCCATCACTACAGCAGGCGGGTCTTTGCACAGGCCATAATTGCATATCAAGTATTTGAATTTAGTCTTCCTTATTTTGGAGACCTGCACCATGTTCCTAGGACAGAGAAGGACGGCACAAAACATCGTTATAATCCACATACGAATAGCATGTGTCGAGTAAATGTATTGAGTGTTGAGTCCAAACATTTAGATTCTACAGTATGACAGTTAAAAATGAGCACAGGTACATTACATTTGCCAACAGAAGTCACTGAAACATTCAATGCTACTACATGAGTGGACTGTCATACCTGTAATCGTCAGAGCGAGAGAAGGTCTTGATCGCACATTTCTCCCTCCATAGCTTGAGCTTCACTCTGTAAACCTGGCCAAGACTACGATCAGATATTTTGTCCCAGTCTACCTCAAATTCATCCTTTTTAAAATACGTCTGTCTTTCCAGACTGTCAAAACTAGAACCGTCCATTTGTGAAGAGTTGGTTTCCGTCATCCTGCAGTTTTCTAAAAGTTCATACAAAACACTCTGTATTCACCAACAGCACCAAGAACAAGAACAAACTAGTCCTGCTTGTGGAAGGAGTTTAGAGTGCTTACTTATTTGCATAAAAATGCTACGTAACCAGTTGTACAGGTGCCTGAATTCCTGTTAGTCACCCAACCTACTTCTTTTACCGGAATTTCTGCGCTGGAAGTTTTACATGACTTTTTCATAACATTTGAAAAATATGTGCAAACACGAATACAGTTTAATTTCAACCCATTTTTTCTCATACTGTGTTAATCTTGCATTAATTGCTTCGATGATTGTAATTATGAGCTTAATTACAGGAAGAAACTATCTTTCACTAAATATTTAAACCACAGGTTTCTGTTGCTGACATTTATAATGAATCATAATCTCGCAATAAGTTAAGACAAACACAAAGCACTTCCTATGGTGAATACCACTTATTAAAATAACTTTGCATTCTGTGTTGCCTTTTTTCAGTATCATGTAAGTTGCATTTACGTATATATAATTTAAATGCTAAAAACAAGCGTTAAACACAGGGGATACACTGTATAATAGACATAGCAGCCTGCAGTCATTTTCTGTTGACATACGGAACAGAACTGCTGGCGTTCCCAGCATTGTGTTCTGCTCAGTACACTATATGGACAAAAGTTTTGGGGCACATCTGTTTTTCACCATTTGGGCTAGGTCCCTTACTTCCAGAGAAGCTTCAGCAGACCAAGATATTTTGGACAGCGCCATGCTCCCAACTTTGTGGAACAGTCAACAGTTTGGGGAAGAACCTTTTCTATTCCAGCATGACTGTGCCTGAGTAGACAAAGCAAGGTCAGTCAAGACACAGTTGGATGAGTTTGGTGTGGAAGAACTTGACTAGCCCGCACAGAGCCTTGACCTCAATCCCATCCAACACCTGTGGGATGATGAATATAAGCAGTTTTAGCTGCAAAGGGGGAGCCATCTACATATTATAGTCTGTGTATTTGAATGCAATGTCATAAAAGTCCCTGTTGGTGTAATGGTCAGACGTCCCAATAATTTTGTCCATATAGTGTATTATACACCGGTAAGGTGTACTTTGCTTTATTTTGGCGTTAAAACCTTTATTTGTGCTCTCTGAGCTGTATGTTTGTGTTATAAGAGGAACAAATGAAGGTTGCTAAAGGATTTTTACTGCTTTAGATAAGAAAATCAATAATTAAATGTTATCTCTGCAGAATAGATGGCTGTGTTTTTTATAGTGTAGGTCATTAATTATAATCTTCCCACATTAAGATCTGGACTTATATCAGCTGGGCCATGCCTGTATAAGAATGACCATGCTGTTTTGAAGATGTTCTGACCTTCCAACACATCAGCTTATTGCCTAATAACCTAATAATCCTTTTTTTTTTGGTTTGACCATATTAGCTGTTGCCGTGACTTCCTTGATTTTGAGTCATATAGATGTCATATAGTATTACATACTTTCTCCACCATATAATGGAAGCAATGTAGTCTAATCAAAGCTTTTCTCATGTTTTACTTGAAAATGTATTGAGACCCTGACATTTATCAGTTTTTCTGCATTTCACTTTTGTACCAGGGGTTTATATGTACTGCATATTTTGCTTACACTTTGAATAATACAAAACTGTTATAATTTGTATATTAGGTTTTTTTAAGTGATCCTCTGCAACGTTGTTTTCCACGGTCACCTAAATTTGCTTTGCCTCTGCCTTGCCATGCTGGTCATGTACTGAGTGGCTGCCTGTTATTGTTTAATTGCTCCATCTTTTCTTTGACATCTATGCTCCAGCTGTAAAATTAATCATGACAAAGAACCTGTATGTGAGTAGAGCTGAAAACAATTGTGTACGCACATTTGTGTTTGACCTACCTGTAAAGTGACCTTGGGTTTAAGAAAAGTGCCATATAAATAAAATTCTTCTTCTTTTTCTTCTTCTTCAGGACTGTGTTTATGAATACGTATGTACATAGATATGTGCATATTGTGTGCGAGTGTTGTGGGTGGGAGGAAGGTGCTCATAGAAGACTGTTTACATACTGTTCTACATTAGCATTCTTCAAGTGCAGCTGTTAATAGACACATTCAGGCAGTGAAGGATGATGAACGGCAAATCAATTCTGTATGGGTGTTTATCAGATTTCTTGGTGTCATTTTTAATCTCTGAAGCTTGTCTGATACCTTTTTGCATTTCATGTCTTAATGAAAATGATTACAGAAACAAGAGGAGCTAATCATAGATAAGCATTCCTGATCTAAGAAGCACGTTCAAAAAATGAACACCCCACATTTATTTTGGTGCATTTCCACTAGATGGGAACATGATGACATAGGTGTGTTAAATTATAAATGCATCAAAAAGTTGTACTGCTTCTTCTGAACAGCATCTTTTTAATCTATTTATTCAATAACTTGTATCCATTTGAGCAGTCAAACGTACAGCTTTAAGTAAAAGTTTGAACATCTCTAACCATATTTTGTTGATTTTCTAAAACCAGTGAAAACTCGATGTACCACATTGCAGTGCTTAATATGACTGTTGAAAAAGTAAAAATAAGAAGTGATCATTCAAGCAAAATAGATGAACTGACTCAAGTAGCAAGAGGTCCAATAGTTAAGAGGACCATTTGAATTTTGTGAACGTTTTAAAGACAACTGAATTTTGAGGATAGACCAAACCATGTCAGAGAAACAGAGGAAAACATTTGGTATATTGTTGTAGTAACATTTAATGCTGATTTGTTTGAAACTGGGCCGAGTGTAAACATACCAAATTTCAAAATTTTCTCAAAATATTAAAATGTGCCAGTTGCAGAAGCCCCGAAGGATGCATCCAAAGAACGTGATCGTGCTGTAGCATGTCAGAATTTGTTATTGAGCCTTTATGTTACAAGATATTGGCTACTGAGGCTCTAGATTTGACATTATTCACTACATGGCTACTTCACAAATGAATTGTAATGGGTCATGCACCTCCTTACCACACAGATTTTGTAATTCTTGGTGAAACAGCTGCCGCAAATGGCGCCTACCCTAACCCAGGGACACAACTCTTATTCTGTTTCAGCCATTTGGAATTATAAGCATGCAGTTTCATGTGGATTGGTGATTCATGTGATATGGTAGAAGAAAGGAACCTTTGACAAACACTATTCAACATTATATGATAAGTACACATAGAACTATTTGACATTTAATTTTATCTCACATATTGCTGGATATATGGTGTGTGTCAAACACAAATAAAAACAAAAGTATGCTGTAAATTTGCAAAAAATGTAACATTTAAAATGTGTACTTGTATACACTTGCCTGGCAATGTTCCAAACATTTGTATGTGTGTATGGGAAGACGCCTTTTAAAAATTCTGTTCTGTGCACATTCACTCAAATAGGCACAGCGAATGCAACAATAAAGACAGCATCTTTTATCTAGTGAAAGATAACACACTAGAAACCAAAACGCTTCAAATCCACATGCTGATCTACTTCGCCAACAGTTGTGGACAAATCCCAAGTGTCTCTGAATGTCTCCAACAATATGTTAAACTGCAAAAAGATATTGAGAGCTCTACAGGCACAGAACACCATACTAGAATATTCCAATGCATTTTGCTCCTCTTTGGTATTTGCAGAAGTTAGAAATAAACAAGCACATTATTTTATTAAAGCACACGAAAAAAATGCTTCCTGGGAGGCTGAATACAGTGGCTTTACAACAGAGTGCCTGCAAAAAATCACACTGTGAGCTGGGAAAAGCACTGCTAGGCACAGGCTCAAAACTGCAAAGAGTGGAGTGAAGAAACAGATGTTTCCTTTTACTAAAAATATAATTTAAAGCACTTTGACCATTGCATTTGTTTGCAGCACATTCATAACCTGCTAGACCAGCAGATGTGCATTGTCATGGAACCGTTGAGTACACTTTCAGAGCTCATGGTAGGAAGTGTTCTCTGTTGCCTGAGCAGCCGTGGGGGGGCCAGCAGTGGCAGTGCCCTGATCTTTGTAAGCAACGTCTATAAATGGTACAAAAAAGCAACAGAGCTATGCAGACAAGGAAACAGCCAGACACTGAACCCAAAATCACTGCCGTCTCTGGACTGTCCACTCCTAGGAGGGAAACAAAACCAAAATGTTATTAAAACAATTTTAATAAAATTTTAAGAGTCCATCTGATTTGAGCAAACTGCTGAGTACCTGTTGTTTCTATAAAAGGCGACTCATCAGTTTCTTTCAAGACAGGCCCAAATGAAATGCGATTCCCTGTGTTGCTGATGATAATCTCACCATCATCGTTAGAATTGGCATTTCTGTGCTGTTGACACTAAAGGTGTTAATGAAAGAACACATTCACTACAGTTGTATTTTGTGCTTAAAAATGAATAAAGCCATAGAGATAAACCGGAACAAGTAGTAAAGGAAGGTGTTACATAATCAGGATACAGAAAGGTAACTCGCAGACACAATGTACAGATCAGATGCAATATAAAAAAAATGTGATTAGTAGCAGGATTACATTAAAGCCACTTATGAACACTACTAATTTTTCTGAACTTTTTTCAGATTCTGCTGCACTTTACACATCACTTCTCTTGGATGTAAAAAAATGCCTTGTACTGAAATTGAACATCCTTGCACATTTACTTTAGTTTAATGTTTATGTAAATAGTTACTATATATGGTTACTCATTGTCACTGTACTCTGTAAAATATGCATTGGGGTTAACACTGTTCAGCTCATTGTAAGCAGTTTCGTTTTACAGTCAGAATTTTTTGTTTACCCCTCTTAAACAGATACACAGTTCAGCATATTTACATAAGATGGTACTAATGGAACAAGACAAGTAAATAAAAAAATAAATAAATAAATAAACACTTTATCCACTCTCCAATTTATGTGCAAATGTTTAGATTTAACCATGGGTCAAGCAAAAGTTTCCCCTCAGTTGGCCTGCAGACCTGCAGATCTGACATTAAAGACGTTGAGCACTGAAGCACATATGACAAGAGGCCAAGAGGAAGACCAGATATTTAAATCTGTTTTCTGTTCACTTTTTCCAAAATGGAAAATAGCCTGCTGTATGGCACCCTTTGCCTTCCTGTGAAGAACACAGGATATCTTTGTCACTTGAAGACGTACAGTCATTTCTTTTAAAATGCCATTTTGTCTGATGTGTGGTTTGCGTTGTTTTGGCAGATAAAGTCACTTTTCTCAGAACAAGGCAGTTTTGTTTTTTTCTTCACAAGCCATCAGTAATACATACCCTCCTAGCCAAGGACATAAAACAGGAATTGTTTCAGGAATTGTTCCATGTGTGATGTCTGAACACAGTGGGAACTTAATTTTACATTTGATGGAGTAGGATGCTAGGAAAAATGCCATTCTGATACAAAGGATGGAAAAAAGTTGGAAGAAGAGTCATGATTAGAAGAAAATAAGCAAGAAACCTGGTCATGAGTGATGAATGGTCATGAGTGATGAATGCTCTCCAGATCTTATGCTCTAAGGGAGCACAAAGAGGCAAAGACTCACCCGCTCACACTCAGAGTTGTTCCTCAGGCACACACTCAGATCACAGTGCAGGTAGGCAGTGGAGTAGTTAATCATCTGGAAAAGACTGATAGTGAAGCTGGCTCTTTTTGACAGAACATTGGGAAGTAGGCGGATGCCTTGAGGATCTATAGGCAACCTGGAAGATTGCATGCAAGACAAACATGTTATTACACACATTGAGCAAAATTTAGACATAACACACATGAAGAAAGTGTTAAAACCTTTATGCACATACAGTGATTTGAGAATCAACAAGAGAAACTCAATTGACATCTGCTTCTATGCTTATCTGTAGTGGAAATATTCAGAGTGGTCTGTAGTCTAAAGTGATGTCTAAAGTAAACAATCCTCTGGCAAAAACGTCTACTCTGTCATGAAGTATGGCTTTTATGCTGAAACTTTTAAAGACTTACACTTACGTGTGGCCTTAAACTCCATTAACTTACAATCACTACGAGCATTGAACTTTTTATTAGCTGTTTGTCACTTGGGTACTATAGGGATATGACAGGGACTTTGTATCTCTAAAGACCGCTAACTCCTGGCTCAGTTCTTGCAGATCACGTCATTACTGCTGCCCAAACTCCAGCATAGGGAGCAGATGTGGTATGCTGTCAGAGGTGAACACCAAGGACACAAACATCAGCGCTGTGCAGTTTGCAGTAAACAAAACATGCTTTAGATCCAGAGAGATTGTTGGACTGAGGGCATTTCCAGCTTTCTACAGTCACTCTTTGAGAGGAACTTTGCCAATGCTGTTCCCCTGTGATAAGCCCACATCGGTTCAGTGGTAGCTATTTCCTACAAGCAGCAGGAGTGCTGATTTACACATCGTGCCCATAAATGTGTGAGATATGGACTCCACATTCTAGGACCATTAAATAGATTTAGCTAAATTGGGCAGCAGAGTGGGGGCATAAGTCTTTTAAAGCAATGGTTTACCTGGAAAACAGGCAGCAGGTGGTGTTGAACGCATCTACTGTGACAGTGGGTGAGAGACAGCAGGACTTTATCTCCAGGTTCACCTGGGTGTTATTTGTTTTCAGGTTGATGACAACATGCAGGTTTCCAAGAGCAGGGATGAGATCTCCAGGCATGATATCCCTCTCCAGGGTCAGACGCATCTCTGCTGTGTAGTTTCCACTACCGCAGATATCATCAGAGATCTGGGCCAACCTTAGACAATATGAGAATACATCAGAGTTATGTGACTGCATGCAATTCACAAGTTCAGGCTTAAATGATTGGTTTTATTTTTTACAGCTGTACAGCAGCATATGCATGTGGAATTAACTTTCTTCTTTATTGTAGAATAATGTAGCTACTGTCTTGTGGCTGCTTGCATAAGCATTTCAAACATTTATCTTAGGTTAAATGGGGTAGAGAAATGCACAAACCAAACCAGGGTAAAAACAGAACATTGATATTTAATGCAGTTTCCAGAGAACCTGTTGCAAGCCTAATGTGCTTTTAATCATTTACGGCATTTAGTAGACGCTTTCATCCAAAGCGACTTCCATTCCCTAACTACAGGGGGCAGTCTCCCTGGAGCATCATGGGGTTAAGACTCTTGCTCAGGAACCCAGTGGTGGTGTGCCAAAGATAGGATTCAAACCCATGACCTCTTGGTCCAAAGGCAAGTATCCTACCCACTGAGCCACCACCACCTCACCTCATATCAACAGGGCTCCAGATGGCAGCTAAAATGGCCAATGCAATTTTTTTATTTTGCGACTAGATTTTTCATTTCAGTCGCCAGTGGCGATCGTTTCTCAAAACCAAGATAAATTAAAATAAAAGTACATAATAATAAAAGTGCAGATACACTCAACCCGAGTCTGCAGTTCCTACTACACTATCATGTGATTAGTTATGGGAATTTCGGATTTCGAGTCAGATCATTTGGATCAGATCATTAGGAAGATCCGGCTCCTTTGGCTCCCAAACGCATAGACATACAGGGCAGACATCGCAGTCACTGTTCCCAGTTCACACGATATGTCAGCGCGTGCGAGTAGCGAAAGCACCATGTAAATTAATACAGGTAGACTTGGTTTTCTGATGAAAACACATTAAGACTCTGTGACAAAAATACAAACATTTTACTGTATACACGTGGGCTTAAGAAATAATTTCTGAAAACATTTCATTCATTCCTTTCTCACACACTATGTGGTTACTGTGTTATCACTATAGTGTCTCTGTATTAAATATACACAGGACTGGATCACTTCCAAACCACTTCCAAAATCACTTCCAAACTGTGGCCCGGACAAACTGATCGATCAAAAATACAAAAATGACTGCTTGCCCTGATTTCGACTGTCGTATAACATGCTTCGCTACTTTAACCACCTTGACTGTCCCCTCAGAAGGAATAATTAAACATCCACTGTGTTTTAATGACACCAAGTGGTAGCTTTGACCATATGATGCCAGTTCAGCATTTGTTACCAAACTACCACGGCGCAAATCACAATACAGCTTTCTCAAAATATGTCGAATGACAAACCCTGGTATGGCTGAACAATTGTTTTGACTATAAAATCCCGTATTATAGTGCTTACGTTTAGCCCAAACGTTGTTTGGAGGCTGCAAAGCTTTGCTAGCTTAGCTCAAGTTAAGATTTATAAACTGATGTGGATTTCTTCAGAAAACCTCCAGCTAACAACAGTTAGTGCCTATGTTTAGCCAAAACGTTGTTTGGAGGCTGACTTGAACATAGGAATGCACAGCTTTGATAGCTTAGCCTGGCTTAACTAAGGTTAAGGCTTATAAAACAGGATTTTAAAATGGCCATTTTGTTCAGCCTTACCTATGAAATGTAATCCCTCAGGATTTGGTTTGGAGCGTACAGCCCCATACAGAACATCCGTTCTTTATCCACTACTCCACTACACAGCAGTGCCTCTCAACATGGCGGCAGGGTTGACGTATGATGCAGCTGGTCATGCGGCTTCTATATTCTACGTCTGTGTTCAGCCTAGTAATATTCTATGTCTGTGGTCAGTCTTGTAATATTCTATGTCTATGCCCAAACAGCTCCAAATGTTCCCAAATTTAGTCAAAGAACGGACTTGTTCGGCAAAGCGCATTCTTAAATATAGGAAAAATAAACATTAACTACACGAGAAACACTGTTTTACTTTGGCAACAATTTAGTCCATGTCGTGATTTCTTGTTTCATTTTAATGCTCTTCACATGGGGTAAGACTGGAGACAAAATGTGGCATGACAATATTTTTTTTCTAATTTACTGTAAATAAGTCCTGACCCAGTTTTACGTGGATCAGGACTCGCAGATTCAGTCACACGCCGATTTTTTGAACTCATAGTTTTACGCGAAAATCCCCACAATAACGTGGAAACTGCAAATATCCTCTTCCCTTTTTAAAAACTTTTTGGTGGCAATAAATATATATTTTCTGAATGTTTCCAGGGCAGGCTGTAGCCGACCTGGAAGCACTTTTATCGAATTTCACAACAGAGTTGAGCCCCCACGCTCCAAGCGCAATTTCTCTGCGGTACAAGCACTCAAACTACACAGTTCGATAGATCTCCAGGGGACCTTTCCAACGAGCCCTCATTTGTATTTTTAGCCCGAATAAATCAGGGGTTATTCCCCGAAAACTGTTTACCTCGCCGCAGTGTCTCAATATGTTCGTCCAGCGACTCGCCGAGGAATTTAAATTTAAAAAGGTGAATACAGGTTTATTTTCTTTAAGGGTAATGCATTAAACTGAGATTAAAATTAAATTAAATTAAATTAAAGTGTTCTGGGAGCATATATGGAGGCATATGTAGGGTTTACACTATAAAAATATGCATTTTAGGCATTTCTTTTTACCAAAACACAACGCGGTTTTTCACTATACGCAGGTGCTGTTGGAACGTAACACCCACAAAAAGCAGGGGATTATTGTATATCACATTTGACAGAGATTATGGCTCCTAAAAAAATTCTTTGGCGCCCAAATATTTTAGGTTTAGGAGCAAATTCAGAGAGAGACAGCTCAGATGCCCCGATCTGGAATTTAGCCCCATATGTCGTCATAAGGGGCAATGATCTCTTTCTTTGCCCGAATTTCAACCCTCCCCTAAAAAATTAGCTAACTGACTAACTGTCATGGCTTGCACACAAACAAAGCACGGCCATTGCTCGGTGCTTAGATGTGAAAATGAGCACAAATGTATTTTTTTTCCAGTTCCTTCACGCAAACCAGTGGGTTTATTTTATTTTTTCTGGAAATACGCCGACATGACGTCCAAAAAAATGGTATGTCTGCACCAAACATTTCGCAAAGACGGTTTCCTCAACTTGGGACAATACAGAGCTGGTCTTGCTGAACAGCTGAAAATGAAGTCTGGATCAGTACCAATTCTCCCAGGCTCAGCTACAAACCTCAGACAAGTAAGTCAACTTAACGCTATGTAATTTTGTTGATTTGCTGTATATGGTTTCCAAGCTTTTTACTCTTAGAATGTGGCTGTAACATTAGCTCTGCAGCTAACAGCCCAGTTAGCAGGCTACTGTTGTTAATATAAAAGGTAGATAGCATCAGGTATCAGGTGAATACACACATTAACTCGAGCGTACTTCTTGGTTATTTGGATAACTGTGCTGCTGTAAGTGTTATGGCACGCACGATATCTGCCTTTCCCCTCATTGAAATGACTCTGAGTGAGCACCTCAGCTAACCAGGGTGATCAGATGAGAACGGGTAAAATTTGAGGAGTCTTGCAGCAATGGGGCTATAGGCACCCCCCACCTCCACCTCTCCCCGCCTCTCTCGCTCTCCTTAGAAACAGTGCGTCCTCATGAAATTTCATTGTGGGACTGGTTCTAAGTGGTTGTAATTCTGCACTAAGTCTGAATTTCGGAAAGAGACTTAAGATACTGTATTAGGGGACCATTATGACCTATGTAAAAGCATAAAAAAAATCAGCATGTCATGGGACCTTTAATAGAACAATGTCAACTGGCTAGTTGTAATGTAGGGAGAAAACCAGCATTACATTATTAATCAGTTTTGTTAACTATGGTACAACCTGTTGGCAGTTATCAGTTTTGCTTTCTTTTGTCTTACCTCCTCTCCCAGTTTCGTCCTGTCAATGAGGTCCATGATGGCAATGAAATAGAGGCAGCGGCTAGAGTGTTCCACTCTGTGTGTGTGAAGAGGCTGATTTTGCCAATGCCGCCATTCCCAAAGAGACAGATTTCTCACTAGGCCCTGCACATTCAACAACCCACACACACACACACACACACACACACACACACACACACACACACACACACACACACACACACACACACACACA
>JBBPCY010000001.1:20400304-20413958 GCA_037974405.1 Brachyalestes nurse | reverse complement strand
AAGTGAAGTACAGATACTCAAAAACTGTCCTTAAGTACAGTACTCAAGTAAATGTACTTAGTTACTGTCCACCTCTGGCTCCAGGTACCCGCAACCCTAGTAAGGACTAAGCAGTTACAGAAAATGAATGAATTAATTAATTGTTCTTGTCTCTGTGTAGTTTCCCCTGGGATCAGTAAAATTTTCTGATTCTGAATATGATGTAGGTTTATTTCTTTGTTTGTAGAATAATGAATACTAGCCTTCAGCAAAGTGTTATGCAGCTTGTCAGTGTATCATTCCTTGTAGGCAATTAAATTGGTGATATCCAAATTAATGAAAACTGTGTGCTTTCTCATAAGTAAGAATATACTGACCAACTCTAGCATATGAAAACCCGCAGCAATAAAATTCTGGGTCAAAGTTGATTCACCTGGGTTTAGGAGAATAACCCCCATTACACAAATACAAGCAAACACAAACATGGTTGCATTAGCAAAACTGAGTTTGTCCTCTGCTTCTACAGACATTTGCAGTGACCCAGAGACTAAAAAATAACAACACCAGTAACACCAGTCATTACAAAAAGATGTGCTGTTTAGAACTGCAATATAAATAGTTTACTAAACACATCACCCTTCATGCAGTGAACGTCATCTTTCAATGTACTACAGAATAATGAACTTTGGCTTTTAAATAACAAGTAGCAAGTGTGCATGGACTATGACCCAAAGATGAGCACTTCATTACGTAATTGCACTTGATTGACCTTTCGCATACTTTCAGCTCTTAATTAGTGAGGAGTATGTTCACTGTCATTGGTATGACTGTTAGCATCGATACCACAGTGATTGTAAACGCCTCACACCTACACACAGTGGCCATTTTATCATATATACATTCCATTTTAGCGCACTTTGTAAGTTTACAGTTACTGAGTGCAGCACCTGTCACCAATCCTAGTCACACCCCATCACCCATCAAGCCCCCTAGCCCTTCCTCAGTGGTCACTTTCTGACCATTGAACTGCAGCTCAACTCAACTGCAGTCTAAACACTCCTAATAATGTGACACTACTATGTTGCTGTAACCCCCTCAGAGAATGAACCAAATAATATCTCGTTTGAGTTGGGCCCTTTTCACTTATGCACAGATGACGTGCTACAGATGGGCTAGAGTCAGTGTCTGCATACTTGCAGTGTCTCTGCAAATTATGTGTTTGCATTGAGTGTTGGTCCAAGATAAACTGTCAACTCAGAGGATATAAGGCCTTTTAAATATGATTTCTTGTCTTTGACTAATTACTCAAGATGCAGTTCCTGGCTGACAGATTGCCTTGTGTCTTTGCTAAAAGGCCATTCTTTATTATCTCTTATCACACTTAAGAGTATTGTCAGTGAATGTACTTTGGTTTTTATTCTGCATTACCCATTTTGGAATGTCTGTATGTATTTACCATGAACAAATAACACAATAACACGCTAGGAAACTAACCAGATTTTAAACAACCAAAACATCCCACGCTCATTCTCAGTGCAATAAGCTACAATATTGCAAAGCTGTTTCCTCTGGTTTCGTGATCTTTGATATTAACAGACGCATGCTAAATATTGCAAATTTATGCTTTGATCTTGGCATAAATTTGGAAACAGTAGTCAGTTGGACCATGTATATAGCTGATATTCTTCTAAGTCAATTTGAAGAACCTAAGTCTTGAAATGAACCTAGTTTGTTAAAGGATTTATCATTTCAGTGGATTGAGAGACTTTATTTAGCCAGAATTTCTCTGCGGAAAGACTGGAAGATGTCCTAGAACGGAGCTGAGAGCGATTCAAATAAGGTCAGTAATGAGGTTGGGTAGCAGCTCCATGCCAGATTATTGGACTTGTGACTGGTGACACTATAAATATTTCAAAGGAGCTTATGCTTAATCCTCTCCTCAGCAGCACTTTGAAAAAGAGGAATGCTATTCAAATATACTTTGGTATGAGATTATTCCTCGGCCTTAAATCCACATACCAAGACAGGCTTCCAATAGGGTTTCCTTTGGGTACATTCCAGTATTTACTTTTTTTTCACAGATGAGGGCTAATTTTGCATTTATGCAGTTATACTGTGTTACATAATAAGACAGCATGTAAAATCTCACATATTCTCAAATATTTCTCCTAATGTTACAGGTGAGGTGTAGTGCTTTATCTGAAATGCATTAAATGTGAAGGGTATATCCAAACTCCCGTTGACACACTTCTTTTGTGGGTTAATCGATCCTCCTTACCTTTATCTACCATCAGTGCTGTCCGCAGTAATCATTAACAGAGTAATGCACATGCCATTCGCCAGGCCTAGGAAGTGGAGCTGGGAGAAAGAGTGATGATCAAAGCCCTTATAAAAAACAGTGACGAATGCTAAAAGGATATTTATTTATAATGAGGCTAGAGGGGCATGTTTCAAAATTGTGCAAGGGCTCATAAAATTCTTATCTCCAGAAGAACGAACTCTCTGACTTGTATAGTAAATACAATACAGTGGTGGAGGAATGGATTCGAATGTGCTTGTAAAAGTCAGCTTTATGCAGCTAAAAAAATTTATATTTTTCGATATCCCTTAATTTATCAAAAAATATTTCAAGTATTTAAAAATTGCTTTAAGTTCAATAATGAATACATTTAATACTAAGAATAATAAAAATGCTGAAAAGTAGTATTGCTATGAGTATAGCAGTATAGAAGTATTTCACATTGTTTCATGATCAGTAAGTAATGATAAAAATTCTGTTAAGTGATATTGTCCCTTTATCTACATCTGTCCTGAGCTTTCTCTACTTTCTTTCTCTCTTGCATTCTTTTAACTTTTGTCTGTTTCCTTTGACTTTTAGCATTATAAGACAAGAAGCAGAGAAAATAAATGATATGGTTTTATCTAGCTATACACTGTGCAAACGTGGCCCTCATTTCTTCATATTTTGCTTCCAAAAAAGCCTCCAGGCTTCCTGAAGGTCCTATGTATGAATCATTCAAGCAGAACATATGTATATACATATATATATATATGTATATATGGTCCTGGTAGCATAGATGAGTTCATTTTGCTGCAGCTTTTTGACTGAAGCTTGATTTAGACTGTACTGTACTGTTGTGCTTTAGAGAATCAGTACAATTTGTCAAAGTGTGCTCTTATACAAATACAATAAAAGAAGATTTTAATTGTGTATTGCTTTGAAAAAACCTTGTTTTTGAAAAGCAGTAATTCCCTGGTGCAAAGATGGGCCAAGGCAAGAGGTATACATTAACAGTAATTAAAGGCACTGTGTTTTTGATACATGTTTTCATTTAGGATTTCTTGTCACCACAGACATGTTTGTCAATGCCTCTCTTGCCTCTCTTTGAAGCTGCTGTTTGAAAATGCGGGGGCGCCAAGGACAAGTGGGGTTGAACCTAAAAACATTCAGCACGTTCAGATTATTTGCACACAAGAAATAATCAATGGGCAAGGTAAGACAAATACCACAACCAGTCCCTGGAATTCTCACTTCTCACAAATTTGGGTTAAGCCTATGGAATTTGAAAAGAACATTCAGCCTTGTTAGAGGTTTTGTGTAGTCTAGTGGGCAAAACAGGTCTATTTACAGTAAGAACTCATTATAAACAGGACTGCAAACAAATCAACAAGCCTCTTGCTATGTGTAGAAGAGCTTCACTGTTGACTTTATCACTAGCTGTGTCCCAGCAGATGCAGGCAAAAATCAAATAGCAGCACAACAAACAGCACCTTTGTTCTCTGCAGATGAGATAGAGCAACTATCATTGGATTATGGAAGCTTTCTGTGGGACTTTTTTGTGTCAGGGCAGTGATCCCTGTATGGCCAAGTGGGGCACAATTTGTTTAAAGTAACTGGGCCAACGTTTTTCATCAAACAAGCACCTGAATGAACTCTGCTTAACTGTGACATTTCCATTCATAGCCAAACAGGCATTATGAATCCTCTCACTATTACAGTCATTTGCCAGTCATTTTAGATATGAAGAGTTTATCAGTTTCAATCCATGCAAAAACGCGTAGTAAATAGTAGTAAAAGCATCAGAACAAGTTATGACCTCACACGACTCACAGGTGCGTCAGCGGTGGCCTTGATGCAACACCTCAAGGATTACTCTGAATAAGAGCTGCCGAGAACGTGTGTGCTTTTGAAGTGGCCAATCAGAGGAGGTGAGTGGTGAATCCTGCTGCGATCTGTTATCATAATGACCCTCCACGTGTTTCATGTTGACATGGGCGGTCTATGAAGGTCTCTGATAAGGGACTAGTTTAAAAGAAAGGGGCTGAGAAGCTCAAGTCACAGACCCTGATCGAAAGGTAAGGGCCAGATACATGATATATTCATCAATAGCCTCATGACTTGACTTGTCAACCTTGATCTCCAGAAGACCCTGACTGTTAAGACTTGAGAAAAGAAATCCAGTTTTCAACCTGCATCCTGTCTTGTTCTTTTCAGAGTGACAAAAAGAACTCTCTGCAACAGAAATAAAAAGAACATGCTGTTTCAGTTTGTGATCTTGGCTTGGGCCTTTGTGACCACAACAGGTTTGTCGATTTTGATGAGTGTTTTTATATTTTAAACAGTCTACACAATGTTGGGCTTTGGAAACCAGATTAAAGAATAACCTCATTTCCTTGCACCCTGTCCATCCTGTAGCATTTCCAATTCAGCAAGATGTTGCCAGTCAAGAAGCATCATGGAGTGTCCAGGAGGAAACTGCAAACCTGGCTATTGAAAAAGCTGACATCAACAAGGAATTAAAGTGAGTCTTTTTTACAGTCTTTTTTAACTAACATCAACAGTGAAATATCTGGTACAACTGACTTCTTTACTCTAAAAGAACACAGTCAGCCAAGACATGTTTAGAGTTTAATGCTTTCTTTTTTGATTTTGCACTGCAGCTACAAACCTATTGTGGGATACAAACATGTTCTAAAGATTTTCTAGAATGGTTGAAGTTTTGATCCTTTTTATACCATATGTCAAATTGTGTCCTAAACCATTGAAAAGTCTTCATCGCCTTAAGGAAGAGCTGGATGTAGTCTGAGTGAATTTATAGATGTTTGGGGGATGTATATGTGGAAAAGATTTGAATGACAATTGATTTGTAGTATTTGTTAGCAACATTAGCTCCAGTGCTAAAATCAAGAGGCAAAATTTGGACACCAATAATGTCTTAGCTGATAAGTGGAGAATTGTGTAAATTAATTTGCCAAACTAACCCCTTTAACGGTTACCTAATGAGTAAAAAAAAATAGAATTTAAGAGGTTAATGATATTAGGAAAATGTTCTTGAAGTAGGCAGGGTCTGAATTCATTTCATGTTGACTTGTTTGTTGCAGTGGAATGTGGAAGAGCCACGTGGTGAGCAGTAATCTGTACTCACAGGATGCCCAGAACCCTATGGCAGCTGAGCTTAGGCACAAGCTGAGTCAGGAGTCTGAGCGGCTACGGGGTCGTCTCAGACAGGAGCTACTGGAGCTCAGAAAAAGGCTGTCTCCTTACCCCACCCACCCGCACCTCACCCCAGCTAACATCCGCCAGCTCCTGGCCCCCTTCACCAAGGAGCTCCAGAAGGCCCTGGACTCCAACACCCAGGAGCTCTGCAGTCAGCTCACCTTGAGCCTTCAGAACCTCAAGGAGCTGCAAGCTGATGGACCCTTACAATATGTAGAAGAGGCAGAGAAGATTGGTCAATCTCTAGATGAGAGCCATCAAAGAAGGACCACTGCCTTTGAGAACTTTAAAACAAAGGCATTTGAGGCAGTTGAGGAGGACCGGGATGGAAGCAGGAAGGAGCTGTGGGAGGAGGTGACTGCCAGACTGGGTCAGGAGATTGTTTCCTTCAGCCTGGAGATACAGGGCAAGGTGGCAGCACTAAAAGTCTCACTAGCAGGCCTCCTGACTTCAGTGCAGCCTGTGGTAGTCGAAGCAGATAACAAAGTGCTCCAGTTCTGCCAGAGCTCTTCAGCTCAAAATCAAAGGTTTATCGCTAATTTAGAGCAGCAAATAGTCGACCTTGAAGAAAAGCAAAGTCAAAGAGATCCATCAAGTCATGTCAATATTGAATCTATACAGGAGGATTTTTCCACCAGACTGAATGCGTTACTCCAGGACATTGTGCACACTCTGAACTAGTGAGACAACCCTTCACACACACCAGTATGTTCACTGTAATGTAAATAGAAGTCAAGATGAAACTGTACAGTAAATTTAATTATCTTTTGTAGAAAACTTTCATATCTGTGCCTTTTTATACTGTAAAGGAAATCCAACTGGTCTTTATAGTGCAGCAAACAACAACAGCCTGTTTTTGACATGCAGGTTTTATTGATGTTATTTTTTTTTTGATGTATAATGTTCACATATAGGAAAGTGTAGTCCATATGCGAAGTGTTCTGTTGTTAAAAATAAATGGTGTGTATATGATAGTTGAAATGGTTATTCATTGACTGTGATTGTCCTAAATCAAGCAAAATGTTTGACATTCTCTTATATTCACAAAGTATGAAGCAGTTTAATGTGTTATTAAAGAAGTAAACAAAGCAGAGCTAAAATTACTGTTTACCAATCCCAAAGGAAAAGCACACCAGGCATGTTTCAACACACAATTCAACACAAATACAGTTATGAGAAAAAGGATGGCTGAACTGAATGAGACACAATGAATAGTTATATCTAAATATGAAAATAACATGTAATTACCAAACTAAGCAAATTAGTAACCTCGGAATCTAAATGTGTAACCTGAAGCACAGGATTACAAAAACTTCGTGTTACTGATCCTTCACTCTTCTTTACAATGCTATACCTTCACGCAGGCCGTGCTTGAACATCAACTGCAAGTAAACTGCTATTCAAATGTTTGGAGTCACATGTTACTCAATATAAACAACTTATACGTCATAAACTAGACACCACAGCTTATTTGTGGATGTCTTCAATGTTTCAAGCATTTTAGCAAGTTCTTTAATAATAAATAATATATGTTTACCATTTTTATCTTCCACAGGACTTTATGGCAACTTTTTCTAATGTGTAATAAATATCTAATGTAAATATATAGCCCATACTGTGTAAGCCAGTGGCTAGGAAAAACTCACAGAAGGAAAAAGAAGGAAGGAAGGAAAAAAACTTTGAAGACTGTTTTTTTTTCTTGGTGTGAGGAAGTTTCTCAGTGTCATTAATATTAGTTTCTCAGTGTATTAGTAGTAGTAGTAGTAATGTATTATTATTATTATTACTATTATTATTGTTGTTGTTGTTATTGAAAACATTGATTCCAAACTTTTGAACACTAGTATGAGTTATTCTGGAGGAGTATCTTTGGCACTCCATTCAGGTGGCAAAGCATCTTATCATGTTGATTTAATTAGGCTGCTTCTGTGCGAAGCAGATGGCAAGCAGTCAGGTTCTTTATTTCAAGACATGAGGCAGTCCACCAACCCAGTACACCTTCTTCAACACAAACCATCCAGCCATGACCAGCAGCACTGCCGCACCAGTAGCAAAAACAGCTCCTACCACTGCACCAGTCACTTTGTCCTGGCTTGTAGCAGATGATCCAGTGCCACCAGCTGCAAAAAAAGGAAAAAATACTCAGGACTGGTTACTGTCAAAACATTTGACCACGTTTTGAGTATTTTATGATGTAAAGTTGGACAATCACGACCTATGTTTATTTTTATGTCTTCTTAACATCAAAATCATAAGTAATTCATTAAATAAAACAACTGTAAACGAAGAATTTCTTACCATTGGCTGAAACAGTCGGGTCAATGCCTAAAAAACAAAATGAAACATGTTACAGATTGATCAAATTACCACGTCTTGTGCAATTTTATTCATTTCAATGTAATTTTAAACATGGCAGGACAAAACTATACTCTGGAAGGTGTCTCCAGTGGAAACTGCATTGATATATGGACTAATGATGTAATTATTAATGATGTGTGTGTTTGTACACGTACTCTGGCCGGTAGTATATATGGGGCCCATTGACACGGTAGCCTCAGATCCTGGGTCAACAGATCTCTTTCTTCTACCACTACAGCTCTGCCCACAAATCAAACCAGAAATTATACATCACATTATTTTGTCATATTGAAAAAAATTATATGAGTTTTCTTACATTTAAAATGCTCTGGCACTTGTCGGGCTCGCAGAGTCTCAAAATGCAGTGAAGGTAGATAGAAGACCTGTCTTGGTTACGATGCTCCACAAAACGGAACGCCTCAAAGGAGAACCTGGACTTCTTGGAGAGGCCGTTAAACAGGACATTAGTATGAGTGTCAACATTACATCTGTAAGAGGAAAAGACCGACTTATTAGCAAAGAAATCATGGTAGACTGAGCAGGGAAACAGTTGTTATTTAAACATGTGCTGAACAAACTGTATTCCTCACACAGTGAAAAAGTCATGTTGTTCATTGCTGGTTGAATTATAGGGTGATGGAGTTGCAAAGCAGTGATCCAAGAAGAGATTAAAGCTGCAATTAATCAAATACAAAGAGATAGTTAGTCAATGTGGCCTCTTATTCAGAAAAATGATTGTCTAAAAAGATCAAACTCAAGGCTTGCCCAGTTACTGCAATACAGAAGGTGCTCTTACTTCCCACTGAGGTTGACAGCTTTGACTTCAACAAAAATTTTAGTGCGTAGTTGTAGACCACTAGATGGAACCATCAACGGATACAGAAAGTTTGAGTCCTGAGAAGAGAATGGATCGTAGTTTCAAAGCTGGGATAAGCATCTTTAAAGCAATAAGTAACCAGTGGTAAACTGACTCACATTGTAGACACTCATGCTGAGAGTGTCAATGAAGCTTCCATTTTTGTCATTGGTAGCCACTGACACTGATGATCTGAGAAATCACAGACAGTTGCATTGATATCATTTTTCAATTCGGGGTTAAGAGACAAGTCATTCTTATTTTGCAGTTTAATCCCTAGTTCAAAGTAGATTCATGTTTTGCTTGAACAAAAACTTGCAATGGGGGTTTTGCAAACATTGTTGATCCCATGTGAATAAGATGAGGTGTTCACCAATTTTCTAATTAAGGTAAAATACTCTGTGCCACTTTCAACAGCCAGTTAGGCAATGTAGTACTATCAACCACTGGGCAGAATGCAGTACAATGACACCATAATCAACTGATTAAAATGATTTGAACTGACTGCCATTATAAGTTGTCAGCTGTCAGAGCTGTTTGCTGCCAATGTTTATGCGGCAATAAACAGAATGTGAATCAGTGTGTTTTCCTCCACTTGCTGAGACAGATGCATGTACATAAATGAAAGTAGAAAACAAATAATGGTCCTTAGGACACAGTTCTTGTGTTTGCAAGTCAAAAGTGTCCAAATATGACTTCATGGTCAGCCTAGAGTCACTGAGGAGTAAATAGTGACAAAAAACACATGAAATTGGTTTTGACTGTTCTATATGTATCACATGTACGTCACAGAATTGATCTGGAATCAGATTTGAAAACACACAGATGTGGTTGGTATTCACTTTAAAACGTCAGCGTGGCTTTTAGCCATTCAGACTGCAGAAAATATTCTCAAATCAAACATAAGATTTGAACTGTCTGATAGCCTGAAACAACATTTTCTGACCACAGGGCAAAACCCTAGACAGCATATTTTTTACAGCAGAAACCCTTTAAGAGTTGACTTCTTGCAAGTATGATTAGGGCTTTTTAGAAACTTACGCCACTATCTTGGTGTTGTTGATAAGATATTCCAGCGGGTAGCGGCAGGAGAAGTGGTAGTAGAGGTCTGTGGAGTAGCTGATGACTCCTGCTGAAGAAGTGGGCGTGTCGATGTAGCCAGTGATGATGACAGACTGAATGCTGGAGAACTGGCTGAAGGTTCCGGATGAGGGGGCTTCATTAACAATCTGAGCCCACAAAGAGCACAGTGACTGTTTATACTTTGAAAGTTTAGCTTTAAAAAAAATCACATTTACACCACTTTCAATCAGTCACATTTTCCATTATTTGTAAAACTGAACAAAAACTACAAAGTTCTGCCATAATATTACATTACATTCATTTGGCAGACGCTTTTATCCAAAGCGACTTACCATAAGAGGAAAATGCTGCTTCTATGCAACATTTTGTTTGTTTTCTTCTTATTATTATTTTACAGATAAAGAGGTTGTTAAACAATCTCAGAAAGAGAGTTTTTTAACCTTTCGGGCAAAACTACCAAAACAAATTTCAGACATCAAACATGTCTTGGTCACCTTCTGGGTAAGGGGGAAATTAATTCGTGTGACTGCGTCATTACTATTATTATTCTTTTTATAGTTGAATTTAGTGCCTCTACTCCTCTGAGAATTTTTGAAATATGGGCATGTGTTACATCCCTGGTTGGCGGCCGCTACTGCCCTTGTTTGTATGCATGACTTTTATTTTGACATGTTTGTGTACCCTGGCTTTTAGTTCAAGTAATAATTAGATGCAGCTGACCATGTTTTTGTATTAGTAATGTTTAGTTTCTATTGGTTCAAGTTCTTTGTGTGTGAGTATTTAGTTCAGTTTGTGTGGGACCTGAGTTGTCGGTCCACTGGCTTTCTGCTGAGTTGAGATTACACTTGTCCTGTCTCTGGTTTTGTTTAGGTCCTTGTGCCTGTTTGTTTTGTAAATTAAAGGTTAAATCAACAATGGAAGTCTGTGTCTGCGCTTCCCTTCACTGCCTGGAGACAGGCACCCTGACAGATGGACCGACCTACAGAGGCGCAGCAGATTTCACAATGGGCATGCGTGAGCGTGAGTCAGTTTTCCATCACGAGTTGCTGGGTGGATTCAGCTCAGAGGAAGAGGACGATCGGGACTGCTGGGGCAGCAGGTGGGCGGACACGGCAACAATTCTGTCTCCCAGGAAGATCACCGACCCTCTCGTCTTTGGTCTAACCACGGAGGAGGTCCCGCTGAGGCCCGCTGTTTGGCGAGGCGGGAGTTCCGCGGCTCGGACACGAAGGAGGTGAGGTGGGTCAGGTGTAAAATCCATATTTAAAAGCCAACGTAGACCATGGGGCCCACGAGGTCCGAATTTTGCCCCCGCCTACCCCAGCCTGTGGGCCCTGCTTAACATCGTCCATTAACATCCCCTGCATGTATATACATTTTAATCAGTTTTTGTGGTCGAGTTGCCTCTGTAATATAGGGGGAGAGATGGAGGACAGTTGAGTCCCAAAAAAACGTGTATTGGTGATAAAGTTTGTGACGTCACGGATAAGGCAGCCAGAAAGGGACAAAAACACAAAGAAACGCAAAAGAAAAAAACGGAGCAAACGCAGACTCGTGAACAGACTTCAAGGCACTAAAGCACAGGTCAGTTATAAAAAAAAGATGTGTCACTGTGATTTCAGCCGTCCTTACCCATAAATGGAGCCAGATATTTTTTTAACACAAAAATTTTTGCCCATTAAATAACAATTCAGATTTTGTCATGGAAATGTATCTTGTTTAAATTAAGGTTTTACATAGGAAATGGTAGTACCTTACTTAAATCCCCACTGTATTACATAGACAAAACCATGTTATAAAAATGTCACGTGTTTGCAGTCCTGTGACTGGAAGGTTGTGGGTTCAAATCCCAGAACTGCCAGTGGCACCACTGAGGTGCCCTTGAACAAGATACCCTCCCCACACGCATTGCTGGTTGCCCACTGCTTCACGTGAGTGCCGAGAACAATTTCGTGCTGTTCACACTGTGTGCTGTGCCATGATGTATTCACGTGTGACAAATAGACACTTTACACTTTACCCCCTATTCTCTATTGTCTGTTCCCAGGCACCTGATTTTAGAGGTTAGAGTCTCACCTGCAGGGACTGCCGGCATGGGTTGGCCTGACTGTCATTGACAGGCAGCTGGAAGCTGATGACTGGAGGGTCCATGCTGGTGTCTATGGTGCCTTGACACTGACTACTGTTGTGCTCCCCATTTAGAGCCAGGCCAGTGGGGTCAAAGCCAGCCCACTGCGCTGTGCAGAGGTTTACATTTAGGGTGATGATGCTGACCCCACAGTTCACTGTCAGGTCATTGTTGTCTGGGGGGAAAGGAGAGCATTAGCAGCTGGTAACATTAAAGACATGGTGGGTACGAAAAGTGCCCGCGGGTTTCTGACTCACTTGGGACCCTCTCGTACAAGGAGGAGCAGTTATAAAGGGAGAGAGCTGGCTGCAGGGCCACCGACAACACTGAGAGCGACAACCACAGCAGCATCTTCAAAATATCTCAAAAGATATTTTTAACCTGCTAAAAAAAAGAATTTCTGATTATTAACAGGTCAAATATCATGGAAATTATTATACTTAGAAGTACACAATATATGTTTATCATCTATTACCAACTACTTTAGGAATTGGTGTTCTCAAAGGCACAAGAAAGGGTTGTTTGGAGCAATGCCATATAAGAGATTATTTCAATGGATGATTCCTTAGAGAAGCATTTTTGTCAATGTGGTGTGACTGTGAAGAGCCTGTGAAGTTTGAACAACCTCCATATACCATAAAGGTTTCAAGTCAATCAATAGTCAAGTATTAAGATTTTATTTCTAGTGTATTTATAAGCAAATCTATACAGACTTACGTGGGCTCCGTAAGACCCACGTGAGCCTGTATAATCCATAATATTTAGAAGCTTTTTTTAAATCCAAATTAGTTCACCCAAGTCAAGTCAGTTCAGAAAGTGTAGCTTACCTTGTTAAGTCTTGATACAAGTATGCACACTATGTGAGACAGTGTGAGATGGTACTTATATAGTAGTAGATATATGATAGTCAGTAGGTGTGTGTAAGTACAGGGGAGTACTTACACACACCTCACCCCTCCCACTGTATACACTGAGTTGTAAAGAGTTCAGGACTACTTTGAACATGAAAGCTCTAAGTACATCAATACTGGTTTAGTAGGTTTGTACAGCGTATTACTTTTAATTTCTCTGCAAATGTAGCCACTGAAATTCTCAATACAAGGCAATACATTTGATCTGATCTAGATATTTTTGTTTCTTTTGCTTGTTTTGTAAGTTGCTAAAATTGTCTTTCACAGTGTTAAATACATGTGGTTACTATAAGCAACAATAAATATTAGGGCCAACTGTCCTTTTAATAAGCAAATTAACAAATGAATAATCTTCATTACAGTTGTCTTGTGTAATACATTGTTGCAACTCCTTTGCAGTCTCTCACTGCTTAACCTTTGCAACCCAATGACAAAATCTTCAGTGATGCTCTGCCGGGCTTGTGATGCAGCCATTAATTACTCCCTGCTGGTTATTACCTTAAGTAAACTGTGTAGTTAATTGGGTTCACGTCAAGTGACTGATTTTGCCATTTTGTCCCTGGTCTTTCTGTTCCTGATTATTCTTGTTATCCAACCACTACTGTGCTAGTGCTAAAATGACTTATCCTAAAACAGGGGATTACACCTAAAAAGGAAAGTGACTCCTAGGCTATAGTTCACCCTCTATATAAAGTTATCAATAGGCATTTGCATGTGCAGGTGTTCAGTAACTGAATTACTGCTCAGTTACCTAGAGAATTATATGGTGAGAAAGAGGTTAGATATGTTTTCTTGGGATTTAGAAATATTGTTAATTATGTACTGTTGAAATAAACATTACT